>JANHMN010000013.1:29305255-29321983 GCA_030674055.1 Rhabdomys pumilio | reverse complement strand
ACACACACACACACACACACACACACACACACACACACACACACACATTCTTTTCCCTCAAGTTTTGGACCTAAATACAAATGCCATGAGTCACCATAATATCATATAGCCTATTTCCCTGTAAAATAACATTAGAGTAAAATGTTTTCACCTAAAAGTTGTGCATAAGAATTCACTGAAGAAATATCGCAGGCTAACAGGAATAGAAGACCCAAGAGCTATGAATCGAAAGATTGAATGTGGAATTTTGTTGTCCTGTTGATAATTGTACTTAATAGACATGGATCATGATAAAATCACATCCGAGAGTTCTCAGTGAGTTTCCAGTGTAAACTTTAACAGGCATACATGTGAGCAGGGACTGGTTTAAAGCCTGGAGTCCCACCTCTAAGGTGTTCTGAGATGGAATTATTCCTTTGTGGTTTTTAGCCATGGGTGCTCAGCCAAAAATGTGAGATTGCTGTCTTTAGAGAGAAATATAGGCATATATTTTTCCATCATATTTCAGATACAAGGGAGCTAGGGCTTGATAGATACCTAGGGAAAGTCACCATCTTTCTAGTCCAGGACCAACATTTTAGTTACAACTCCAAGGCAGAGGCTGCAGTCTGGCAGTGCATTGTGTGTGCAACCAGGCCCATTTCCTGCCAAGTTCACCTAAATTCCACCCGCCTGTTCTCTAGTACTTGAAATTCTCTTAATAAAGAGCCTAGCTTTAAATTCCACACTTGGAGATAAGAGAACTGGGGATTAAGACGCAACTATAGCCTTTGAAAGCACACACTGACTTAAAGCCACGCCTAGATACCAGTTCTATCAGATCTGTGACTCAAAGCATGTTTTGTTGTCTAGGCAAAGTGAGAAGAAGGAGCTTCACAGAAGAACTATGAGAACAGGGCCTCACAATGAGTCCAGTTTCCCCTGGTTTCACCTGTGAGCAAACTGGCTTTAGCCGCATTAAGGGATAATTGGCTTTTTTTCCCCACTTAATAAATATAACCCTTCTCTCTTTTTTCTTTGCCTAGAATAGTTTATTCTAGGTTATTATATGGTCCATGTGCTCCTTAGTCTCTTAGTTTGTGAAAAATTACCAAAATAAAAACCGAGAAAAAACATGTGTATAGGTTGTTGTAAGCTTCTGTTTTAAACGTTTTTAAAGTGTCGTCAGAAAGCCTAGATATCTGAGGACCTGAACTTCTTTTTCCCAGATTCATAGGAAAGTAAATTCTGTGATTGTCTCGTGGATCTGGGAAAGATTTCAGAATATATTGTTCAAAGATCACATATGCTCACCTAGTGTGAGCCTTTGGGTTAATGGGAAAAAAATAGCACGGCCAGTTTGTGGTACATTCCCTTTTGGAGTGTTGATCATATCATGGTGCAGGCAAAGTACTCCAAAATGGAAGGAAGCAGAAGACTGACTCTTGGGGTATTGGCAGAGGAATCTGAGCCTCATAACAGTATATCCAGGGGGATTATAGCTTGTTAGAGGAGCATGTACAAATTTTACATATTAAAATTGTGTTCTCATGAGCCCCCCCTTTTTTTAAATAATTTCAACTGACTTGAAATTGCAGCTCATGTGAGATATCAGAGTTATCTGCCAGTCAATGGAATGAATGCCTAGAAATTCCTTGGCCACATTTAGAATATAAGAATAATTTAGGACCCTACATCTCTTGTCACAGATTGAAAATAAGTTAGGTATGGCTTTAAAAATGTGGAAGAAAATTCTATGAGCAGAAGTTTTACTAACAGATCACACAGGGCATCGTTTACTCTATGTCCTGCTAATCTCACCCCTACCGTGTCAGTGTTCTTTGTTAATACATAACACAGCATCATAGCTGTAACAGAACCAAGTGGAGAAAACCATTATTAGTTACACTTTGAAAATTATGTATAAAATTTAGACATTCCTCTTTTCTGGAAAGGGGACCAGACACTTGCAATTTAAGCCACTGCTAAGAATGGTGATTGTTTTTAATAACACAGTGACATTAACCTTTCTCCCCATGATCAGAGGAACCAAGTTCTGGATGACTGGGAGAAAATGATTTTCATTGGTTTCCTGAACACTGAAACAGAGAAGAGGAGAGAAGGAATGGACTTATTATCTATCAAAAGAAGTGAAGAAACACAACTTTTGATAATGGGTTTGGATTAGTGTCTCTTATTGGATCCTACACGTCAGTATTCTTCAAATGGAGTGAGGTAGAAACAATGAATAACATCCGCCCACACCCAGACTGTGTCAAATAAAAAAATTTAATTGACACATGTGATAGCTACCAATTAGTAAAGACCTTGTACTTTTCAAAGGTTAAACTGGTTTGTGTTTATAGAATGACCATAGGAAAGTAAAACCTGGAAAGTCTGATGTGGCCCCATTTCCTGAGATATAAATCCAAATCCCTTTTTAAGAAAACAAGTGTCCATGTGTGTTTTGATCTGTCTACTTCTTTCACATCTGTTCACTTAAAGGAATGTTATTTAAATATATACTTTTGGAACCTATACTATCCATTTAATAGAACAAAAGGGAACAGAGTGGTGAGAAATGGCTGCAATTATGGAATGTGTCATTCCGGAGCCTCCAAGGTAAACCATCTGCCACCAGAAGGGATCTAGTTGCATGCCCTTTCTTTGCTGGCACCAAGCAAAGGAGAAAGAAAAAAACTGAGAAAATAAAAGAACAAGGTCTTAGCAATTTTGTGGCTGAGGTTACTAAGCACTTACAGTAAATAAAGCTCAACACACATGTCCATCCTATTAAAAGCCTCCAAAAGAATCTTCCGGATCAAATCACTATTTTCCCAGAGACTGGAGTAAATTATTTTGCTGGAACAAGTTTTATTGTAAGAACAGAATATCCTGAATGACTTGATCATTCAAGGCAGGAATACTCGTTCCAGACATAACTCGGAGAGCATTCAGGTAACTGGCTGAAATAAAAGCACAGGATAGATGGCTTTGCAGATGTCCAGATAGTGTTTATATGTTACCTCTTTTTTTATGTTTAAAGGTCATTCATGGTGTACTTACTGAGTCTCTCCAAAGGAGACTATTTTGCTCTTTCTTAGGATGTGTTGTTAATGATTGACCAATAATTACAATGGAGAGCAATTACTAACATTCAGTGCAAGTGAAATGATACACTATCGATGTGTTCAGGAAGTTCTCTTTTTCGTTGCTACACATGCAGTGTCTGAGAGAATGCATTAGCTTAGGATTCCTACAGTACATTAATGTATGAAAAGGCTCCAAAACTTTGATTTTCTGAGTTTAAATTTTTTGGCTTCTGGCAATTGGAAGGATCCATTGATCAAGAACAGAGAATTCATGGAAAAACGTGTGAAAATAAAATCAGTCTGTGCCCTTGGTGGTCTGAGAAAGCACCAAGGTATGAACTGTCCTGGAACTCACATGAGTGTCATACAAACCAATCTCCCATTAGTAATCTGCTGTCATCATTAGGAGACACTAGAGACACATGGAAATCAGCTATGGTGACTTTCTTAAGGTACTTTGTCCTTCTCAAGTGCAAATATTTAGGGGATGACAAAATTCCCGAAAGAGAGATAGATGACTAGACGTGTTCTTGGAATGCCAAAAAGGAAAGGCTTACAGAGAGCACTTTGAATAACAATATAAATGTTACCATTAATTAAAAACTTTCATTTCCAGATGTCTCAGTGCATGCAGCTCTATAGAAACTGCGATCTCAGCAAAGCCCTTGTAGGGTCTTTTAAATTAGTGGGAGACAGGAAAGAGGTTGGCTCCAGTTACTGGAGTATAGCCTTTGCAAATTGTGTGGACTATACCTCAAAGATTAGGGTGTTTAGCAGCCATCTTAGCTCTTGAGAACAAGTTAGGAAAATGCAGTTAGACCAGAAACCTTCAGAAAATTCTGATACCTATACACATATAGAAGTTCAAAACCATTACTAAGAAGATTACTATAGCAATGTTCTCAGCCCTGAAACAGAACATGTTTTGTTTCTTGGAAGTCTTCTGTGTGCCCAATCTTCCACAAACAGTTTTCAACTCTGCTTAGAGTTGAAAAACCTTTGTGGTGTTTCCTATAATGGATTGGCACTGTTTGTGTACATGTGGAAGGAAAATAGTTTATATTTATGTCCTTTTGGTATTTATATAGATAGATTCACAATGCATAAATTCATTTTTGGTTCCTCTTTCTTTTTCAGTTTTATGTTTATGAGACATGTTTCTGAAATACCTGTAGTGGTAGTATTACCTTTGCATGGTAGCCATTACATATATAATGAAATGTTTTTTTCCATTCTACTGTGATTGGTCATTTTTTAACCTTTTCCCCCCTTTTTAGCTCTTAATGGATTAATCAAGGAGCATTCTTGCACACATACCATAGATCATGTGTGTAGATAATTAGAAGGGAATTTGGGGGTGTTGAGGTTTCAATGTGAGTAGCTCTCACAGGCTCCCATGTTTAAGCCTTGGTCCTGGCTACTGGCACATTCTCAAGGGTAGTGGATCACTATGATGTGAAGCCTGCTTGGAGGAAATAGATCAGGGAGAGAGGACCTCTGAAGGTATTTTGCACTTGACCTCTTCATATCCACTTCCTACTATGCTCCCTTATGAGATACATATGCATATGCTCACCAGCTATTTCCTATGGTGCCATCATGTTCTGCCCATGCACATCTGGCTGAGTGACCATGGGCTGAATCTACTGAAATTCTGAGACGAGATAAACTCCTCTTTTAAGTTGTCTCTATCAAGTAGTTTTTTTTTGTCACAGTGATGAGAAATGTACCCCCAAAGTCCTAGCAGATAACAGCAATTTTTTTCAGTGTGGATTTGCTAGAGGACACACTGTATAGATACTCATGAAAGTCCTCATGTCTCCTTGCTGGTTGCAACACTAGATGTTGTCTTCAGGAACACCACTGTGTTTCTTCTCAATATTATTAGTTATCAGTGGAATGATTTACAACTTCTTTTGTAAATATTCCATATGGCTCCGACGTGAAAGCACCATGTGTTCTTATACTCAGTGAAGAAGAGTGTTCCCTCTTCCACACTCCCTGTGATGGCTATTCTTGGTTGTCAACTTGACTACATCTGGAATTAACTAAAACCAAAGCAACTGGGTACACCTGGGGAGGGGGTTCTTTTTTCTTAATTAAACTATTTGAATTTGAATGACTCACTTTTAATCCAGGTATTTTGAGGTGAAGAATATACCTGTAATCTGGGTCACGGCTTCTGTTGGCAGCCTATATAAAGGATATGGAAGAAAGAATCTCCCTCTTTCTCTTTTTTTCCTACTTGCTCTTGCTCTGGCTGGCAAGTGCATTCTTTCACCAGTGTTAGAGTCTACTTCTTTAAGATTCTGGCATATACTGATGGCCAGATTAAAACTTTAGCCTTGTGGACTGAGAAACTACTGGATTATTGGACTTTATATTGGTAGACAGTCACTGTTGGACTAGCTAGACCACAGCTTGTAAGCCACTCTAATAAATTGTATACATACATACATGTGTATATACATGCATAATTATATACACATACATAATTATATAATATTTTTATATATAATTATACATATAATTATATAATATATAATATATACTTATATAAATACACACCCACCCCACATATGCACTCATACATAAGTATAGTACCAGGCATTGCTCTTATTGTTCTTTCTTTCTGTCATCAATATTTTCTCTGGTTATTCTATAGTTTTTGAACAATTTTCTAATACCATGGTCTATTACTTTTTGCTGCTAAGATCAAAATATCTTACACAGACAGCTTAAATGATGGAGGATTTATTTCAAATCATGTTTTCAGAGTGTTTAGGCCATGGTTGCTAAGGCCGTGCTTTTGGGCAGAACACCAGGCTGTGGGAACTTGTGGTGAAACTGAATGATTTACTTCATAACTGACAAGCAAACAGAAGGTGTGACCAGAAGTCACAGGAGTAACTAACTTCCAAGGGCCTGTCTCATTGCCCCATGTCCAGCTAGGTTCCTATAAAAATTTCTAGAACTTCCCAAAATACAACTACTAGATGGAGATTAGTCTTTGATACTTTATATTCAAACCAGGATATTTGGACATCTAGTTAAGTATACCTTATGACTTGTCCCCAAGGCCATTCCCTTAATCTTCTTACCAGTGTAAACTTCCACAATTCTAATATATCATTGTTTAAGGATTCACCTATCAGTGTATCCACCTTCACTCTTTACATCTTCTGGGATTTGAATGCAAAGACTATTTCTCTTCTGCTATATTCCCTTGCCCCAACTGTGTTGATGTGCTTACAGATGGCTCCCCATAAGCTGGCAGCTTCCTATCTCAACCATTTGTGGTTTCATTTCCTTCTCTTCTCTGAAGGTTATGTCTGTTCTTGAGTCTGATTCCAAGACACCACAATACAGAAGTTTAAGGAAGATGACACATAGCTTTGCCATGGGATAACATTAACTGACAGGGACAGACTCAATGAATCATTCCCTAGTCTCCCTGTCCATTGGTGGCCCATTCTGAGATATATGGTCTTAGTGAGAATGAACTCTACTGTATGGCTCTGTTTGGACTTTCTGCCTTTCTGGCCTCACTCACCCCTTTCCTCCCCACCCTTTTCCCTGGGCCATATGCAATTGCCTTTTAACTGTTCCACTTGTTCTGCCCCTGTCTCTAAGAGTCTTCCTGGAGAAGCCCATGTACTTTTGACCCCACTGCCTTTAGATTTTGTGGCTTGTAATGATTTTCATCCTCTGACATATGCACTCAGTTCTAACTCCTTTATCATTCCCATTCTTGGTTCTAAGAAGCATTGTCTTTGGCAATCTTTAATTTTTATTAAACATGACTTTTAGCCCATAGCTTATCCCTCTGTCTGATACATGTGAGAATCTACTTAAACATTTGTCTGTTTCAAATTACTATAGTCAGGAATTTTGTTCTTTCTCCCTTACTTTTGAGCTGAAGGTACCCAGAAAAGTGACTGATAATTGTATATTATATATTTAAAACTAAAAACCACAAATTATTTGTGAAAGCAGCTCTTTAACCAACTTCTCTGTCAGATGGGAGGTCTGAATTGATTCTCTACTTATGTCAATAAACGTTCTTGTTGACAAGGAGCCAAGGCCCAAATTTTAACTCACGAAGTATTCAGCATTCAACAAGTTACATTAATTTTTTTCCTTTAGGACAGCTAGAATGTAGTTATTTCTCATCATTTAAAACAGTTAATATGACAGGTTTAGAAGATCAAAGGTGTAATGTTCAGAGGTTTTAACCAGACTCTATAGGACTCTCCTCAATTCTATATAAATATCAGAAGAATTGGAATGGTTGATGACTCTGCTTACATACCTAGAACCTGACTAATTTTCATCTTTTAAAAAGTGCTTTGTAAGACTGAAGTATTAGGGTTCTCAATTAACATTACTTCAAAAATGAGGGGGAAAACATTGTATATTGGCAACTATGTAATAGATATGTTAGAAAAAAAATTCTCTGTAAATTTGAGGGATTAAAATGAAAATAAATACAGCATTTAGTCTTTTTTCTTCAATAATTAATGTTATTAAATTTATTTTAAATCTTCAGCAAAACAAAAGTTTGGAACTTATTACATCTCTAGCAAGTTTTCCTCTGTAATTGTAGGTACTTTTTTAAGCAATAAAAAATCCAAAGCCCTAGCATCTATAGATCTATAAATTATAAGTAAATTATGAACAAGGTCTAACATGGGCTAATAGAGACCATTATTTATCAATATGATTTATTCAGCACACATGCCAGGAAAGCTATTAGAAGACAGTGCTAAATTCTGATATTGTTAATTTGAGGATCAACTCAAGGATCCCTGGGTTTGTCTCTGTCCTTTTACAAATTTATTATGATTCATTAGAAATAAAGTTTTCATCTATCTCAGCAGCTGTTTGTCCTTGGACATGATAGTGCCTCACCCTGTTTCCTTCTGGGAGAGCCTAGTTCACTTACTAACAATGAAAGTGAGTGAGTGGGCAACCTGGAGATGCACGGAATGAGCAGAAAGTAGATTCCTTTGGTCTTCTCATCAGCATAAAATGCTCTTGGTAAAATAATGAAAGCCTTGCACATTCTAAAGAAAATTAAATTTGCCAAAAAGTATAAGTTGTCTCTACAGTATGGTGAAATAAAGAGGTGAAAAAGAGCTTAGGGAATAGGTTAGAGAGAGAAGAATGTGAAGTATTTAATCTTAAATTGTGTATACATAGTTTAATGGGCCTTTGCAAATGAAGCTTTACCCTTGCTATGCTTTAGAGATTTTCAAGAGTGAACCACATCTATCCCAAGGCAGGTTAAACCCACAGTAATGATGATATAAACTAATCTGCGAGGACTATATTGGGAACATAAAGGCAGAATTATTCCACGTGGTTTGAAAATGAATGGAAATTCTAACCCTAGTTCCATCAAGATCTGCTTAACTGCCAATGGAAATTACTCTTATTTGGTCATTGATGTCATTTGCTAACGCTGTTTGAGGCAAAAATAGACAATCAAGTTGTTTTGTGGTTAAGTAGACCTTGCCTCTTCTGTTGCAAACTTGCTGCTCAAGGAGAGATTCTGTGAGTCCTCAGCTCCAGTTGCCTCTGCACCACAGGTAATGATGCACGCGGTATAGAGCCAGAACAATGCCATGAACTGCCTAGTATATGACCTATTGCACAGAGGAGACAGTAAGCGATAACCCACATCCCATTCGTGGCTTTCTGGTGTTTATGTCTGGGTTGTGGGTTTCTGAATATGCTGCTGTGAATCTATAAAATGACAAGACGCCATTCTGCAGGACAAATCCATGGAAGGCTAACTCACTTCCACTATGAAATTCACACAGTTCTGAGTTGGCTTCCTGGAAGTGACTAGTGCTCTCTTAGCTCTGCATCTTTTCAATCTGAGATTTACGATACTGTTTTTTGGAGAAAATTAAAACAAACAAGATATACACGTATTCTTGGGAAAGTTGAGAAACAGGTAAAACTATTAGACCAAAAGTGTTCCATATGTCATCTTTATTCTGAAATTCTGCTGGAAATTATAGAGCGTGCCTCTTTGAGGCTATTCACCCCCTGAAGTCAAGTGCAGCTAAAATGTACAGTGTAAACCTACATAGAAGGTCTGTAGACCACATTTCCCACTGGTGCTCTATCACATACTATTCTACATGCCATCTTTGAGACCCGCAGAAGTGAGTAAAGTTCAACTGGGTCACTGAGTAAAGTTCAATTGGATCACGTATAAGGTAGGATGATACAAGTCATTCTTTGCCATTTTAAACTCCCAAGGAGAAGTGCCTAGGAACAGACTGGGGAAAACAGTTTGGGAGAGTTGGATCCTGACTCTTTATAAATAAAATAATTCCCTCTCTACATTACGCTGTGCCATGGTATGTGTCAAAAAGGAAAAGACTGAAAAGATGAGAAACTGTTTCAATGGCTAGCGACACAAACACAGCTCATTAGCGGTGATTTTCAGGCACTGCCAGCCTTGCTTCCTTGTTCCCGTCTTCATTTCTGTGTGAGCATAATATATTGATTTTTTTTTTTTTACTGGAAGAAAAAATTAATCAAATCAAAGTTGTTTTCTCACCCCCTCTTCACCTTCCCCTTTCTAATCTTATGGTTGACTGGAAAAATGAATAAATGAATTCCTCAGGGGCGGAACCAGAGGCTTTTGATGATATAGAAGGAATCCAGATGTTCGCCCCGCCCCCCACATCCTATAATGGCTTTCATAGAACTCGTTGCAGGTCATATTACTTCTCCTAAAGAGAGTTTCTTCCTGCAGTTTTACAGGTAATATTAAATTAGATTTCAACCTTTTTTGTTGCAAAGAGCTCATAAAATGCCTGTCTCTTAGTGTTGGGCTTTCACATTTAGTGACAAAACGTTGCACACTGTTGTAAATGTCCGATCTCACGGTGTCATTTATGAAAGTCTTAAGACTAAGGCTATTCTCATTTGCTTTCTGGTGCTGTGATAAACACCAAAGCCAAAAGCAGCTTAAGAGAAGGAAGGTATTATTGTGCTTACGGTTCCAGTTTACATTCTACCACTGAAGGAAATTAGGGCAGGAACCTGAAGCAGAAACCATCAACGAAGGATGCTTATTGGTTTGTTCACTGGCTCCTGCTCAGCTGACTTTCCTATATACAGAATGGCACTGATGCTGGTAGGCTGGACCTTCCCACATCACTCATCAATTAAGACTACTATTAATCTGACCACAGGCCTATCTGATCTAGATAATTAATTAGTTATGTTTCCTTTTCCAGGATCATTCTACATTATGTCAAGATGACAATAAAAATTGACCAGGACAAAGGTCAGGTTGAAACAAGTTTGACTGTGACTAACTACAAGGGCACATTACTCTTCCTCCCTGTCCTTATAAAGGAAGGTAGGCACTGACTTGGTTACTAACATAAAAACAATAAATAGTTGTGTCATTTGAGATGATTTAAGTATAAAAAATGGTAATGTTTTAGTTCATTTTAGAAAATAATATCAGACTTCAAGAAGACCGATTTAGCATCCTTTATAATCATTTGGATCATTATAATTATTCATGTGTTATTTTTGATGATAAATAATAGCATTGGTAAATGCTTACATACAATAATTTACTAGAATCATGAACTGTTATATCCAATGGTCCCACCCCATTGGGAAATAATTACATAAATAGGAGAGATTACTTTGAATCTATAAAATAACAAAGGGCACCGAAACAATTAAGTTCTTATGATGATCTTTTGAGACGATGACATTGAACATATCAACTCTAATAAATAAACGAAGAATAAGTATGCCCCAGTGAGCTCCAGGAATAATGAAACCAGAATAGAAAACTAACTCCCAAGGCAGAACACTCATGTTTTTAAGAGGAATCCAAGTAGAAGAGTCAATACGATATATTGGTTTAGTAACCTATTCAAGACAGAAGTCATTCAGAAAAATGTTTTATGGATGAATAAAATTCTAAAATTTGAGACAGGGCTTCAGAAGTTACAGGGCATCAACTAGCAAAGAAAAAAAAAACAAAATAAAGTACGAATGGAACCTCTGCTTTAAAACCAAGAAACTCTGGCTTTAAAAATTATATTAGGATTGCGAACTGTTTTAAAAATAAAAGCATTTGAGAAAACACATGTTTTAGGAACAGTCTTTTGGTAAGATCAGTGCAAGGATTGTATGTTTGCCTTTGGAAATTTAACGTACAATATCTCATTTGCAGATAATAAAAAAAGACAAAAATTAAAAGAATGTGTAAGCTATCCAAGGTAATTTTCTGAAAATATAGGTTGTGTTCAAAGCGTGAAAGGTATCAGTTGCTACATTCTGGCCCTGCCAAGTGGGCAAGCACTTGCAGACATCTGAATTTATTGGACTATCAGTACTTTCACCTAAGACAGAGTTTCCTTCCCGTATCTATTCCCACCCTCTGCGATGTGGAATTAAGATGTTATTCTCACATTCTTGGATAGGAGATTAATAGCCCTACACTGTTATCCTTCATTTTTTATGGCTCTATTACAATGCTCCATTGAGAATATAATATTACACGTAAAACTATGGGGGAAATCTCATCAAAGAATTAATGAAAAAAAATGTAAGAGAAGAAACCTTACGAGCTGCAGAATGTATTTCAAAGGCATGTTTCAGATGCCTGTTATAATCAGAAGTTATACAAGGAGACTTGGTAGAAAGGGATTTTTTTTGTTCTAGACCTGTCAGTCAGAGGGACTTTCCTGTTCATAGGCTTAATAATAATATAACCACAACCTGACTAGCTACATTCTGGGCCAGGAGACCCTTCCCAGATGAAGACCAGGATGTCCCCATGAGCCATTTCCCTTCAATCTGAAAATGGAGTATGCTCATTACTTCACTTAGTATGAAAATCCTTGCCCAAGCAAAGGTAGTAGTCACTATCCTTGCTAATCAGACTCACCTAACTATGCAGAGGATCTAGTAGAGAACAGTAAGAATAGGAAGATGGGTAGAGAAGAAATCAAAGAATAGCTGTGGAGTGATCATGAGACTAACCAGATGGCCTGCATCTCATGTCAATGTGACTAGTCTAAGATCCCTGCCATAATTCTTTCTCTTTACCACCACACATATTTTTACAATCAACCTTCATGCCAAGGACTAGCCTAAGGGAGTCCTAGGTCTTTTCAGTCAAAATAGTCTGAATCTAGCAGAGATTTGTGTCCATCAACCGGCCAAGCTTTGCTAAGCATCGTGATTAGACAGAGCGCTATGCTAGGCACCTGCCAAGAGGTTTGTTACAAATGTGCTCTCACTGGAGAGACATGGAATAATAAATAACCCAAGTTACAGTAACTGTCAATTGCTTGACAATCACTAAGCGACTAATCTGGAAAGAATACTTTAATGGAACATCACTGAGCAGGCTCCAGTTATGTACTTGAACAAGCAGTGTGAGAGTTGAGTATACTTGGGTAAGTAACTTAACCAAACAGTATGTTAAAATGTGGTCTTCCAGGCCAGCAGCAACAGCCTCACAGTGGTCATAACTTGCTCTAAGACTTCTGAACCCTGTGTCTTGGAGATAGGGACAATATTTTGGTTCTAGCAGAGCCTCTAAGAGGTCTTGATGTAAACACAAAGTGAGACTCGCGACCTAACCAATGTTTTAAGGTCCCTTTTAAATGAAGTTCAGAGGACCAAGGATTGAGGGCATAGAGTAATGGAGTCCAGAAATTGCACTAAACATTATTTATTATTATTAGATAGTAAAGGAGAGAGAGTAGGTCCTGCAGTGAGCGTAGTGAGTGGAGAGAATTGAGTGGACGTGGAAGAGGAAGGGGCCATTCCGGAAGTGGTAACAAGGGTTGAGTTTCAAAGAGTAGGTGAAAGAAAGTTTTATCAATAACTGGAATCCTACTGTATCTGGAGACATCCTGGAAAGACACCTGAGCTCACACTTAGTGTGGTATGATGATTTTTAAGATCTCGGAGGATTTGATTAACCAAAACAAATTTACTGAGTAAGCTCCTTGTATAAGCTCTGAGGGACAACCTTATCTTGGTTCTCCTCGATCTCCTGGAGGATCTAATCAGCATGCCTTAGAATTCCTTGGTGTATAGACACTTGCCTCTGAATCATGCTTTCAAATGGGCATATCTCCAGCCCTTTTCTTCTACAGAAATGTCTCAGATCTTCTTTGTCTTTTTCTATTAAGAATGTAAGTCTTTAAATATAGTGTGTGCCCTCAATCCAAAATTATTTCATTTCTAGATCACTAGTTACATCTATAGATATTCTATTTTCAAAAGGTTACAATTTACAAGCCGCTACTGAAAATTAGATTTGGACTTAATCTTTATGGGGCCCCAATTCAACTCATTATACTCCTATTGCTTCAATTTTAACGTCTTGGAAGGCTACATTGTAATTATCAGCTTAAAAAATCAACACTATGACAATATTATTAATATTCTTCTTAGATTAAACCATCTCAAATAGCTCCATCAAAAATAATTTATTTATTTTGATGCTCTTACTTCCCATTAGATGTATCTCCTCCTCTTCTTCCTCTTCTTCCTCTCCTCCTCCTCTTCTCCTTCTCCTTCTCCTTCTCCTTCTCCTTCTCCTTCTCCTTCTCCTTCTCCTTCTCCTTCTCCTTCTCCTTCTCCTTCTCCTTCTCCTTCTCCTTCTCCTTCTCCTTCTCCTCCTTCTCCTTCTCCTTCTCCTTCTCCTTCTCCGTCTCCGTCTCCTTCTCCTTCTCTCCTTCTCCTTCTCCTTCTTCTTCCTTCTCCTTCCCCTTCTTTTTCTCCTTCTCCTCTCTCCTCTCTCCTCTCTCTCTCTCTCTCTCTCTCTCTCTCTCTCTCTCTCCTCAGCCATTCTAATATCTCATCATAACTTACCATCTGCATAGGCTCTAAGTAACTTCTTGAGTATTGTAATTACTTAGTAATATTTACTTAGTTAATATATTGTGTAGGACTTTAGATCAGTGGTGTGGATTGGTCACTTAATTTCATTCCTCCTTGTATGGGGAACAGTGAACTGCTTCTGCATAAATGCCAGGGACCGCACACTCACAGAGGCATCTCCTGCAGGAGGATCTAATTGAAGACTGCCTGAGAGGCCAAGGATTGCTGACACAGACAATACCAGCCAATCAGAAACTGCTGCTTCGGAGAGATGTTTCTTGGGACCAATAGGGTGTGCGTGAAGGGTTTAAAGGAGCTTGCAAGAGCAGTAAGATGAGCCTGCTGTGGCTTTCTCATCTGTTCTCAGAGTCTGTATCATGAACTCCGAACCACCTCACCTCCAACCCTGAAGGGCAGGTATGGTCAAGCAATGAGTAGTCCAGGGCACAGACAGCTGGAGAATTGTCCAAGACCTTTGGAGGAGTCCAGAAGATTGTGAGTAGATCCCAGCTATTGGAATAATTGAAGTTTGATTTTGCCTTAATTTGATTGTGACTGTGTCCTGATTTTCCCCTCTTGAAGTAAGAGAGTATTTTAGTGAGAGACTTTGAATTTTAAAAGTCTCTGGATTTTAAGAGATTGGCTATTGTAAAGGAATTGAATTTTAGTGTGCTTTAGTTTGTAAAGACCATGGGACCTTTAAAGTTATGGATCTCGGGGATGACTCAGAAAGAAAGAGTTGGGCTTAATAGTGATCTTTTTGTGTCAAGTTGACAAGAGAACAGTTGTACTGGCTGGTTTTGTGTGCCAAATTGACACATCTAGAGTCATCAGAGAGGAAGAAACCTTAGTTGAGAAAATGCTTCCATGATATTCACCTGTGAGGCCTTTTCTCAATTAGTGATCAATGAGGGAGGACCCAGCAAACATAGTTGGTGCCATCTCTGGGCTGGTGGCCCTGTGTTCTTTAAAAAAGGTTGAGCAAGCTATGTGAAATAAGCCAATAGGCATCATCCTTCCATGGCCTCTGCATAAGCTTCTGCTTCCTTGTTTCTGCTGTGTTTGAGTTTCTGTCCTGATTTCTATCAGTTATCAACAGCAACAGAAACCCTAGACAAGGCACCGAGTGTTGATGATGCAGATAGTCCAATAACAGCCAGTAGTTGTCAGTGTTGTTAAAATGTGTGTATAATTGTCCCCAAGACAATTACTAGAAATAACGTCTGACTTAGGGTTTCATTGCTTTGAAGAGACACCATTATGACCAAAGCAACTTTTATAAAGAATAATATTTAATTGGGGCTGGCTTACAGTTTTAGAGGTTCAGTCCATTATCATCATGGCAGGGAGCATGGCCGCATCCAGGCAGACATGGTGCTGGAGAAGGAGCTGAGAAGCCTACACCTTTATCTGAAGGGAGGCAGGAGGAGACTGTTATCCACAGGCACACAGAAGAAGGGTTTCTTTCGCACTGGGCAGAACCTGAACATAGGAGACCTCAAAGCACAGACCCCATCCCCACAGTGAAATACTTCCTCCAACAAGCCCACACCAACTCCAACAAGGCCATAACTTCCAATAGTGGCACTCCCCATGGGCCAATCATTCAAACACATGAGTCTGTGCACCAAATCTATTCAAACCACCGTACTGCCAATGTAAAAGAAAAAAAAAAGCTATCACCTCAAAGTTATTAAGAAATAATTTATTCTGGAGCCAAATTTGAGTAGCCATGGCCTGGGAAACATAGAATTAAATCACCACAGGTTCTGTGTTCCAATGTGGAAGCAATTTTGTAGAGTTTTAATAGTAAGAGAACAAAGAAATTTATAAGTGAAGGCATTTTAAAAACTCATGGGTGGAAATACGAGGGAGGCTTGGTATAGCAAAGTGTGGGGAATTTCTTCTGCAGGCCTAAGAGCTAAAGCTAACCCAAGAAAAAACGTAATTAGCTTTTGGATTGGTGACTTTCTACCTCTACACATCCCTGTGGTTCTCCTCAGACAATCAGTCTTTGCAGATGCCTCTTCTTTCCAAGATCTCTCACTTTACTAAATAAGAGATTTCCCCTGACAAAAGCAGGCCTTTCAAAAGGCAGTGTTTTCAAGAGTTGCTGTCTCTTTCTCACAACAGAGGACCTAAAGCAGCCATAGCCCTGGCAGTATAAAGCAAAGATACACACTTAGCTCTGTGTAGAGCAAAATAGGAATGTGTTTCCTGACAAGTTATGATACCAAATTATATAGTTTGGAAGTCAGAAATCACAGGTCCATGTGACTGCAGAAAACGAAACATCTAAATCTTGAAGTTGAAAGCATTATTTAAAGTGTAATTTACACTTGACAAGCTCCCTGGTACCTGCCAGAAGCAAGCACTGAGCCTCTTGAGGGTTTATAAATTGAAAACCTATGCAGGCCTCGTGCATGCTGCCACGGGTTCAGGCCAGATGGTGTCCTGACACTGGGAGGAGGAGGTGGGCATGGGCGCCCATCCCCAACCTAGAAGCTACAACTGCTTGCAAAGGAAAACTCATTTTTCTCCAACGGAGTCTTCTTGGGTTATTAACCACACTTAAGGGTAGGCCCCATGCCCTGCAGTAGATGGACAACACAAAATGGACTCAGTGATGTTTTTGTAGACTTTCTGTCTCCTATAGCTTTGTTTGAACATTGTTTTGTCTTACTGGTCTCCCTGTAAATTACCATTTCTCTGTGTTCTCTCTCTCTCTCTCTCTCTCTCTCTCTCTCTCTCTCTCTCTCTCTCT
>JANHMN010000013.1:29290090-29305245 GCA_030674055.1 Rhabdomys pumilio | reverse complement strand
ACACACACACACACACACACACACACACACACACACCCCACATGCTGAAGCAGAAGCAAGGGACAAGATCATTATAATTCAGATTTCCATTTTGAGAATGGAAATTATAGCTGTGCTTGAAGGCCCCTCAGAGGACATCACCAAAATTCTGCTTGAGCTGAATAGAGTGACTTGCTTAGACTTGATCGTGTTCTTTAGTACGGACTCCTTGCCTGTAATCTTTATGTCTCCACTTCCCCCTTTCAGAGCCACCACTGAGTCCTTCCTGGGGGGGTGTATGACTCCCAGGGCTGTGCAGCTTTGCTTCCTGCCCCTTTTAGGAATGCATGTGAGACACAAAGGACTATGGGCCAACATATAAAGTTGTCTTTTCCTTGAGATTTCTCTCTTTTGGGGGGCAGGGGCACTATAAATCCCCTGGAAAGCTAATTGGCTGTAGACTGACTCACTTTCATTAGTGTGTGTGTGTGTGTGTGTGTGTGTGTGTGTGTGTGTGTGTATGTGTGCACGCGCATAAACATACAGTTTTTTACTTGAACATAATCTTTAAACCTCATGTCCTTGCTCCTTTTCATACAGACTCTCTCACCACGTTGGCATGTCATTGGAGGTCATCAGACCACACCTTGAGACTGATCATTGCCAGAAAGTCATGTTTCTTAGCTTTTCACAGCCTTGGCATTCTTTCTCCCTGCGTTTATAGTCAGTAACAAGGGACTTTCCAAGCATTCTGTAATCCCTACGTTCATTCCCTCTCTTGGCTGCATTTTATTATTGCTTCTAAGTAGCCAGTTCTTATCTGATTTTTTTCTGAAATATTAGCTAAATTCATCCAATAAAAGTCAACATGAACTTTCGCCCACTCCCCGACCCGGGAGAGCCAGTGTCCCAGAAGCAGCTGCAGGCAAGGACAGATGTCACTCTCCATCGAGCAGGGTAAGTGCAGAACAGGTGTCTCCAGTATCCTTTATCACGTGTCCACTCAGTCAATGAACAAGACTTTACTTTAAGCTGGATGCCACAACTGCTTTCTTCCTGCTTGATGCATGAAACTCCAAAAACTCTGCCCTGTGCTCCAGGCAGGATCTTATTTTTGTGTTTTGTCTCCTGTTATCCCTCTGAACTCAGAGGTCTTCACAGTCTAAACCTCTCTTGCAGTTGCTGACCCTAAAGTCTATCTTTATATGAGGACTTGAGTGTTTATCCTATGACCTATCTTATGGTAATCGTCTTTGGTCATTTGATCAAAAATCACATAGAAATATAGTACTTGATACTTCTCAGTTTACAAGGGTACCTTATAAATCCTTTGTAAGCTGAAAGTGCTATAAGTGAAAAAAAATTAATATCTAGCTTACCAAACACCATGCTTTGCAGTAGGGTCACTGTAAAGCTTTGGCTGTTCAGCCTTGTGAATAAGTGGCTGAATGTCGGTTGATATGCCAGGTGGTAATCCAGGGGTTAGACTTAAGATGGCTCTGCCGTCTTCCCCACATTTGTCCTGGCACTGAGGCTCTGTCACTATTGAGTCCATAGCGATTTCCCATCCTCATTAAGTTGACGATGCAAGTTGTGCAGTGTAACTTGGTAACCATCTGGACATACACACTGTTTTTCTTTTCTTCCTGGCCCTCTACTTCTGTTCCTCCACTAGACTATTCCATACTTAGCGCTCCATCTTCTCTGCGACTCTCTTGATAAATTAACGATATCAGTCGATTTATGCTTCCATTGTTTCACTTTATAAACACACATTCTCCCTGTGCCTTTTACAGAATACGAGTACTCCTTTGCACAGGAATTAATTTTCCAATGCAGGCAGGCAGTCTCTCCTCTCCCCAGCACAGTGCTCTTCATGTTTAAAATCTATATACTTTTCGATGATTGGCTTTATGTTTTTTTTTTCTAATTATTTATTGCTGGATACTGGGGGAAGGAAGTGTCTGATATTTCGCTGATGCTAAAAACAGTAAATGCAGTAAAAAAAAATCCTGTGCACATGTCAGTGGATCAGTAAGACAGATGATTGGAAACGAAACATCTGAATCAAATACATACTTGAATTTTGTTAGATCTGCTAAATTTCCCTGCACTGGAGAATTCTCATTTTGTTTTTTACATGCAATGTAACTTTCAGAGTTTTGCAAGGTGGAAAGTAAAAAAAAAAAAAAAAGCAGCTGTGTAGTTGTACATTTTAGTTATCTTACTGTGAGTGGGGATTGACAGTCTCTTGTTTATTAGCCGTTTATTTGTGAACTCCCTGTTCATATCCTTTCTTCATGGTTCTGTTACATTTTGGGGACTTTTCTTGATTTATAGTAGATACCTCTTTACATATTAAGAAAATTTATCTTTCTGTATAATAGATATTGATTAATTTTCCCACCTGATTTATATTTTTCTTATTGCTTGTCTCCTCTCTCTCTTTCTCTCTCTCTCTCTTTTTCCATATACAACCTCATGTGCTTTGTCAGTTTTCCCTTATATTGATCTTGAATTTCACATCATATTTAAAAAGAATTTCCCCAATTATAAATAATAAATAAATTTATCCATGTTTCCTATTTAATGAACCTAGGTTTATTCTGACATGTATTTTTCTAATGTGGAACTTTTCTTGGAAGGGTTTTTTTTTTTTTTCTAATCCCCAATGGCTGTCCATTTAGCCCAGTTAATTGTTAAGAAGTGCATTCATAGTCTATCGATATGAAAAGCCCAGTTTATTACATTATCCCAATTCTTGTTTGAATCTATTTCTGGAATTTCTATTCTGTCTGGCCTAACCCCATTATTTATACTCAGCTCAGTCTGCTTAAGTCACATAGCTGTGTAGTATGTCTTAGCAGCTGTCCAGACTGGCTCCCAATATTACTCTTTTCCAGAGTCTCCCTGGATACTGTTGTTTATTTTTTCATATAAACTTTAAAATAAGAAAATAAGACTTTAATGTTTTGAAAATAAATTTCTTTTTTTTCTTTTTTCTTTTTTTTTTTTAGTATTTGTGGTGGGATTTGGAGTAAATTTCTTTTATTATAATATATTTGGACTAAGAGTATCCTCAGTTGAGTTCCTCAACTTCATACATACTTAAGTCAGACACTTCCAGATCCACTCCACAGAAATTAATGATAGGAAACTGGTGTTTTCTACAGTGTTGTGCGTTGTGGTATCTGCCATTCCAGCAGTGTCAGTCTCTGGATTTCAAAGATTTCCACTCTGTCTGAGTTGGTCACTTGTAGGTAAAGAGTTTACTGTGTAGGTGACTTTGTCTACATTTGACCTCAACACTCAATATGATTCCAAATTTCATAACTTTAAAAAGATAAAACCATATTTTCTCCTAAAATGATTAGAGGTGCTCTAGGGAAGAACTATGGGTTTAACGATCTGTTTAGTTTCTGCTTCAAGTGACTTTTAATTTACCTAGAATTTTAGCAATAGTCTTGAGGTTTTGTACATTCACAGACATCCAGCTCTTTAGTGTAGGAGCTTTGGCAACTGATTTTAATATTCTCTAGAGACTTGGACCTGTGAGCACTGGTGCTGCTTCATATTTATCAGTGTATGAACAATCTTATTCTGAAACTTAAATAACTTTTCCTTAGAGTAATTACTTAAAAATATATAGAAGGCTGATGTGCAGAAATAATTGCACCTAAACAACAATAAACAGTGTGTCAGTTAAGGAGAAGGAAAAACTCCATTGTAAATATGCTAAAATTTTCTTGACTACTAGCTACAGTATGAACCGCACGTTCTCAATATTCCTTGCATACAATGTAGATGACCATGGCCAAAGTGTAATGATAACTAGGAAAACAATGAAATCCATTATGCAGTTACACTGAAGTTAATATTTTTAAGAGAAAGGGGTGCCTGCCAAGATGGTAAGTACAAGACAATCGCAGCAAGCTGTGTTTGGAGAAGACTTTGCCTAGGCTTTCCTGCCTCTCTGGCACAAGAAGTTAAAGTACTAACCTTATGTCACCATTGTGCATCTGGTCTTACTTTTTACATCCTTCGTCTCCACACCTAGTAGTCTCAGAGTCTGGACATCATATCTTCCTTCCTAGTGTTGCTGTCCATACCAAGTCTTCTCCTTGGTCCATCAGCTAAGGTAGACAATGCTGTATGATGATAGGTAAGAGTCACTGAACACCCAGGCTCTGCTGGTCATCAGACGTTTAACTCTACTCTTATTGTGCAGCAGTTGCTGCGTATTGGTTTCTAGCTGGGCTATATGCTTCATCTAATTTCTAGCCACATCACGGTCCTCAACAATGGAATGGTGAAGGAAGTGTGAGGCTTCTAAGAAGCAGTGCACTGTTTCCTGCCTTCTTTGTCTATTTACAGGTTGAGTATAAGCTATCATGAAGTCCCAAGAGATATTAGATACTTAAGATTAAGGAAAAATTTGGTTTTGAATTATCTTCTGATTACCTTCCTGCCTCAAAGCTATTAGCCTTGTCCCTGCAAGATAATGTTGAATTAGACATTCTCTAAAATGATGTTCAGATTAAGACTTTAGGAGGTCAAGTAATTTATCACCATGGTCTAGCCCAGTGGTTTTCAACCTTCCTAATGCTGCAACCCTTTATACAGTTCCTCATGTTGTGGTGACTTCCAGCCATAATATTATTTTTGTTGCTACTTTATAACTGCAATTTGCTACTATTATGAATCATAATGTAGACATCTGTGTTTTCCAATGGTCTTAGTGACACCTGTGAAAGAGTCATTCAACCCCCAAATAAAGGGAGAAATTCTGATGCTAACTAAGGTCTTGTTCCCCAACTGGGTCTTGACAGTAAAGAAAGCCAGGGGCCAATTACTGGGTTGAAGGTACAGATGGGACTTCTGGGTCCAGGGAGGAAAAAGAGATTCAAGGAAGGAGAGGGAATTTTTTTCCCATGATTTGGAGGAGAAGAAGCCAGACACCATGTGAGGTCTCAGGAGGAGCTGGGGCCTGTGGCCACTACGATAGATGGATGACCAGGGATGTTTGACAGAATCTAAATGGGACTAGCCACTGAAATTTAGGGAAGGTGGGAGGATTGGAGAAAAAAATCTTATTAAGGGCACACTTTTCCAGGTGGGAGATAGTAGCACCCAGCAATTGTGTCCTAAGGCAAGTTGAAAAGGAACAAACTATGTGTGTGTGTTTTGTCTGAGGATTCAAGGGCACCTGGGTGGGGGCTGGTAGAGCAGTTGATCTCAGAGCTAAAGGCAAAAAACTACATGCTACACCCAAAGGAGTTGTAACCCACAGATTGAGAATTACTGGTTTATGCAGTCTAAGTAAAATTTTAACCACATATTTACTTATCTACAAAAAAATCTAATGTTTTATTAAAGCTACTTCAAGAAGGGACATGCCTTGAAATCAATAAAGTTTACCCCTCAAAAAGGCCCTTTGTAAAATTTCTGGATAACTTAACCAAATAGTAGCTTATGCTTAAATCACTTTAAATAATAAATGAAAAGGGCCTATTTCTCAATGTCTGTGTTCATTGTATTCACCAGACTGTGACGTCTGCTCTGTTATATTCATTTACTCAGCAATATTTATTAAATATAAGGTGCTATTTTAGAAAGTTTAGATGCTTAAACTCCAAGAAGTGACTCTCATTACCCTGACACTCCATTTGACTATGTTGTTCATGCCTGCCTCACAAGTCACATTTCTTCAGATTCTGTGTACCTGACACTCTCTCTAGACTTTCTGTTTGTCTTCAATGAAAATGATTTCTCTGAGTAACATAAAACTACAGTTCACTGAATTAACTGAAAACTGTACAGTAGGTTTCTTAGCGTGAAACAGATATGATTGAAAGTTCAGAAAGGCTCTTCTGAGTTTAGCAAGGACAGATCCTAGAATAATGCATTCCAGATGAGCACACAAGATTGAAAAGTGCAAATCCCAGAAGACTGACTCGTTCTACTCAGCTCATTCTCCATTGTGTCTCCTGCACACTTAATTTCTCAACTGTGCAACTGGTGAATTCCTTAGAAATTCCAGAATTTCTGATGCTTCCTTTACTCCCTTAAAATTCACAAAAATGAAAATATTTACCGTTACTGAATTTGTCCCCTGCCGAAATTGCATACACAACTCTTGAATTCCCATCCTTTAAAAGTATAATTGTAGAAGCCCTGCATTGGTATCACACAGCTCACATCACATTGTTATTTCTATTATCATTTGTGAACTTTATGATTGTTTGTATTTTACCAATTTAATTAAGTCCTCAAATTGGAAGATTACTTATCAACTATGCTTTAGCAGTCAAGAACTAAACAATTATTCAAGTGTGCTTGTAGTCTATTGATATGAAATGTCCAATTTACCACATTATCCCAATGCATGAATCTATTTCTGGAATTTCTATTCTGTGTGGCCTACCTCATTATTTATACTCAGTTGATTCTGCTTAAATCACCCATCTGTGAGTGTGTCTAAACAGCTGTCCAGACAAGTTCCCTCTAGTACTCTTTCCTGGAGTCTTCCTAGATTCTGTTGTTTATTTTTATTTTAGTTTTCCATGTAAACTTTAGAATAAGACTTCTAAGTTTTGAAAGTAAATTCCTTTAGTATTTCTGTTGGGATTTGGAGTGAATTTTTTATTATAATGTATCTGGACTAAAATAAAATTTCAGCAGAGAACACTGAAGATGGACATAAACTCAAAGGAATGAGTTTGCATTTATGCAAATTAGGCACTTAAATGGATGTAGGGACTGCAGTTCTTCCTAGAATGAGTGCAAGAATGTTCACTTTGAGTGTAGGGGAGCAATTGACTTCGGTGTGTTTCATTCAGAAGATGTTTTCTTGGCAGCAGCTGTGGCGTTGAAGAAGAACAACCCATCAGACACTGCAGCTGTTGTCTCAGCAAAAACTCGACCATAAACAGTCTAACACTAGCTCTTTGTTGGATGAAGAAAGGCATTTCCATGGGTATTATTTTAAATTATTTTCCCCAAATTCTATTGTGAATTACTTGTTTTTCAGAAAGCCATTTACCACAAATCATATTATAATATAATGCATATAATTATACTTCCAGTGGGTGAGTTTTTAAAAGGAGTTTTACTTTTTACTTTTTACACTTGAAGTGTTTCTTCAAGAAGATTCTTTTTGTTTCTGTTTCTCTCTGGTCTCTCTCTCTCTCTCTCTCTCTCTCTCTCTCTCTCTCTCTCTCTGTGTGTGTGTGTGTGTGTGTGTGTGTGTGTGTGTATGTCTGTGTGTCTATGTATGTGCATTTCAGTGTTGGTAACATGGTATATTTTGTGATTTGGAAGACTATTTACCCTGCAATGCTTTGAATGTCTCCACCAAAACTCATGTTGAAATTTAATCCCTGTTTTGAGTTGTTGACAAATGACACCAGGTCCCAGGTTAGATAATTAAATGAGATCATAAATTACTTATAATAAGGAAAGGATACAAGATCCAGTAAGTCATCTAACTCTGCCATATCCTATCCTACCTCGGGACCGACTCTTCAGAATAGCCTAGAAAATGGTATGACCACAGACATATAATCTATCACAATGGCAAAATGTAAATTTATATTATTTGGAAATACATCTCCTTGTTTGTAGTATTCAGTTATTAAAAGAGAAAAATAAACTAGAGTACAGCCTCTTCTGAAAGACTGCTTATAAGCGAAGAGCATGGGGAAGGAGGCCACGTGACGTTGCTCTGTAGGCCATGTTGCTCATCTCTTTCTCTTCCCAGTTTTCAAGAGCATTCATCCTGAAGCTGATGTTTGTGGATCAGTAGAAGACTCAACCAAGTCGGTGTGGAATTGAAATTCCAGGGTGGGATGAAAATCCGTGAACATCATCCATTGTTAATTTTCAGTAGCAAAATTAACTGGACTTTTTTTTTTTATATAAGAGAAAGCTTTTTCCATATTTACATGAAAGTAAATGATCCTCATTGGAGTGACTCTCAAGCTAGACACCATGAAGACTATCCTAGGGCTAAGAGTTAGCTTACAAAATGAACTCCTCTGCATTTGTCGAAGTCTAGCTTATGGAGTATAGTGTTGCAGACTTAACTGACATTTAGGAAGACAGAACTACAAATGGGGACATCACCAACATCTTTCTTCCTTGTACCAACTTCGTGTGATTTTTCTACTTATTCTCTAGTCAAGTTTTGACCTCATTTGACACATTCATTTAATATGATGCACCATCATACATGTCCATAGAAAAGCCTTAAACTTGACATGGAGAAAAACATAATCCATCCACACTTAGGTCAGTAATGTGTCTTCTTGATTTTCTTTAAAGAAAACATAACCAGTCGAAAGTGATTTATTTTCATAATTGTGCCTCAACCCCAGCTGTTACTCATTAGTGCTTGAATTGACCAGATCACGGCACATTTACAGACAGTAATAATTAAAAAAATAATAGTTAGCCTTTTCTTTCCCATACTTTCATTTTTAAGTAACTGATTTTTAAGTGTAGTTATAAAGCTGTTGATTTTCCATTAATTTCACATCCAACCTTGAATTTTTGAGAATGTAAGATTTACTTTGTCACCAAGTCCATGCCAATAATATAAATGTTAGCTTTATTCCAGAAACTTTGTCATAATGAACAGGGCTAGCTTTGTGTATATGAAGTGTTCTATCTAAGATGATGTACTAGGGACAGAGAGCTTCCTAGAATATTGTAGTTCCTTATATACAAGAAAATCAAGTGAATTTTCTCGTTATCATAAAATGCTGGTTCTGATCCAATCAGCATGCAGACATTTTTGAGAGGATGGTATATGTGAACTCCAGCCATTTTATTTTAGTATAACACAGGAAAATAAGTTTTGAGGCATTTATCAAGAAAGAGTGAGTCATAAAAAATTTTAAAGTATAGCATACAATGTTGGAAAAAAATACAATTAGAGGGTTCAATGGCCAAAGATAACTAGCGAAGACTGCCTCTTGTATCGGTTATAGCCGAAGAACTCTTTCCACCTTATTATCCCTCCAGACAATGCTCTTCTAAAATAATATGGTGAATTCTAGGTTTTCTACAGCAACATAGAAAAGTCTCTTTATTGTAAATCCTGGAGTTAAGACACTAAGAAAAGCACAGTTTCAGGTTCAGATCGTTTAACTAAGGGAAAGGCTAAGAGCAGAGGCTCTTGCATGTTTATTACCCTGTGTGTGAAATGGTTCTGGGAAACAGACAAGGGTACACAGTAAATATAATTCTCAGTTCAGATGAGGCATAGGCATTGTAGAAACAAACACCAATATTTTTTCCACATGGAGATTAATTACATGGTCCTCAGCTGGAATTTACTAGAAGGAATATTAGAGTGGCAGCCAAGCTTGAACCGCACTCCCACAGAAGCAAGAAAATGGAGATACCTAAGAACTGGCAGACAGATTCCTTCACCTCTTCCCTTAGCCACAGCTCTCAGTTATACAGGTTGGGAAAGTGGGCATTACTGACCAGCAAACTGTATGCCACAAAATATTCTACACAAACATACCCTTTGCAAGGATTTAAAAATTTGAGACTCAGAACGAGAATTTCTCCATAGCATTTGGCCTTGAATTGGGATGGCGCATATTTCTGACACTCTCATCATAAGCATTCAACGAGAGGATTCACCCACTTATAATTCAGTCTGGGTTGTGTAAGCTCATCCTCTGACTGCCTCCACAGGCCATGCTGAGCCAATCGGTTTTTCTGGAACTTGGCAAAATGTCTTTCTGAAAATGAACCGTTACGCACTGAGCAATGGCGTTGGAAGCACAGGATCATTTATAATAACTTGAACTGCATTGCCTGACTTGGCATAATTCAGAAATCTTTCAAGGGCTACCCACTTCACCTAGAATTAAATCTAAATGCTGAATGATTGCCTGCAAATCCCTGCATGCCCCACTCAGGCCTCTCCTTCAGACCTCATCTGCTCACACCCTCTCCTCTCTCACCACAGGGAGATCATTGGCTTCCTGCCAGTTTCTCAGAGGTCTTCCAGGCTCCTGGAACGTGGTTGCCTCTCTGGAATGCTGCCCCCCCTTCCTGCACCCTGCATGTCTGCCTCTCTTCCATCCCCTGAGTCTCAGTTTATTTCTCTTTCTGAAGAGGTCATTTCTGGCCATCTTTTTAACATTTGCTTTCTTATATTTAACCAGGGTCCCTTTTTATTTTCCCCATATAATGGAGCACATATTGGAATTAATCGTTTACCTCCAGAATGTCTCACATCTAGACAGTAAGTGGTCTACACGGTGAAAGTAGGCACATGTGTAATGCCTGACACAGGTGCCAATTGTCTTCATGATTTAGAAAGTCTACTTTTAAAGAAATCCTGTTGTGAGAAATCATGAGCAACAAAACTCTTAGCACATCTGGACTCACCAGAATATATCGTACATGGTAGATAGTTATCAGCTGATGGGATTCACCTTCAGAAATCTAAGCATAGATGCATGTATGTGTATGTGTATAGGCTGTGTCACAGTATATAATGTAGACCTCAGGTAAAAGCCAGGGCAAATAAATATTTATGGAACACTTGAGACTGTACAGCACTGGAAGGCACTCATGTATCCTTTCAAAGTTCTGATAAGCCTTGTTCCTCAATCAAAGCAAGCATGGCCTAGCTCGGTTGCCATCTGAAATTGCTTAAGATGTCAATTTTTTGGTGTGTGTGTGGGGGGGTGGAGGGGGTTTCTTTCTTGGTTCTGTTTTTATTGGAGAAATTGTTGTGATGTGGAACACCTGAAGATTCTATTGGTTGTGTATGCCTTAGATCTCTTCTCTTCTCCAAAGGAAGATTTGACAGAGGTTTGGGCATGTTGCTTTCGGGGAGAAGAGTGATGCTTGGGATGCTAACATTATCTGATTGCTGAAAAAAGCAGGTGTGCCTCAAATGAAAGCACAGCAAGTATGCACGTGTGTGTCTGCACCACAGTTTACAAAGTCAGGGTCCAGCCCTTCTGGTGGCAAGCTAGAAAACAATAATGGTGGTTGGGAAATCCACTCCATTTTTACGAGCCACTCTGCTTGGCCTCATGGAACTGTCTCTGGTTTAGTCACTCACATTCAGTTCTTGTGTAGAAAATGAGAATGAATTCTATATACAGTGACATTAAAGCATATCTGAAAGCGTCATTTTGAAAAGTTTTGCAGGAAAAGAGAATAGAGAGTAATTTGTCTCCACTATCTCACAGTATTGCTCACTTTAGAGACTTAGTTCTTTTAAGCCAATATTGCTAAATTGAAATGTTTTCTAAAATTCCTTATGGTTTAGAAAAGGACTATAAAATAACAAAAAAAATTAATTAAAAAGGAAAGTATTGCTGCCACATTAGAAGCTGAACATAATTCTATTTTCCTTTGGAGTTTTGGTAATGTTGGGGGAAAGCCTTTATTCACATTCCACCAGAGTGCCCGTCATCTATGCCCACTTTCTTTTTAAAAGAAAACATTCACTTCTATGACTTGGTCATGGGCAAGTACAAAGGACGTCGTTGTGTGTGAAAATGAAACTGGGTGTGAGCCTTTTAAGGAAAAATTAAAGAAGGATGTGTATGTGGGGGGTGAAATTCCCCAAATCTTGTTCAGTTGATCCTGCCTGCCTCCTACGAAGAAGGCAGGCTGCCCTGCATGGCAAGCCGCAGATGTTGTGTGTAGAAACCAAGGAGGTGCCTCCATAGGCATGCTGCTGAGACATGATGAAGCAGCATCCAGTTCAGATTGTGCACAGGGCTGTTAGGACACCTGGTATTAGAGGATCCCTGCAGGGCAGTATCTAATAGACACCTTCTGAGAGGCTGATTGGTACTTCTCAAACTGGCCTGTCATACTCACAAGTCCTAGCGAAGCATAAACTGACAAATGGGACAATCCCAGTTGAGATTATTTTATTTATGATTGGGGAGATGGGGTTAAGGAAGATTGGTGTGTTTTATTTGCTCATTTGTTTTGTTTTTTGAGATAGAGACTCTATGTGTCACAGCCCTGGCTGTCCTGGAACTCACTCTGTAGACCAGGCTGGTCTCCAACTCACAAGAGATCCACTTACCTCTACTTCCCAAGTGTTGGGATTAAAGGCATGTGCCACTACACCTGGCAAATTGGTGTATTTTAAACATGTTTATGAGAACAAAGTAAGCATCTCAGAAATACACAAGGAAACCACTTTCAAGACAGTATCTACAAGTGTGTAGGAAGTTCTGGGGTGCATCCTCAACCAATTTTTAGCTCTGTAACTCTTCCCATTTTGTACATTCTTGGTCCTCCTTAGTAGTTCCTTCCACAGAAGGTCCTGCTTATCCTAAAATTAAGTTTCATTGTCTGACTGGTGCTATTGTCCTTGCTTTCTGTTGTGTGACATTATTCCTGGGGAGATGTGAACATCTTCTCCTTCCAAATACGTAACCAGTGACAGACCAAAGAAATGACACCATCAGACTCTGACTATTAACAATGACTTTGTTGGAATTACAAGAATATGGGTAAGGGGTTAAACACGATTAACTCATAGCTTAATCCTAAAAGCTCGGTCTAGCATGGGTGACAGTGCATGAAAACTGGAACAACAGAGCCCTCTGCATGACTTGCAGGCATCTCAATGGGTCACACTTTCCTCCTGTTAGCAACCATTGCTGCGCATGAAGCCTAAGGATGGAGGGCACCATGTGAATCTGGTAAGTTTCAGGGACTTTTTCAGATGTGTGAATTGCTTACTTCCTGAGTCTTAATGATCCTCTTTTGGAACTCTTAATGAGCTAACCTCCAGGATGAACTGTTCAATTTAGAGGGATTTGCTAGAGTGTCCTTAGAGAAATCATCTGTGCTGTGCCTTCATGGGCTCATGGTCCCTAGGTAACTGATACTGTATGATAGGAATTCACCAAATAGCCCTTCATACTTAAACTTCAAAGACCCTTTCCCAGCCTAAAACTGCTTATTCTTTGTGAAGTATCTAATCCATCAGCCCAGCTCTGCTTTTTGATTCATCCTCTTAGCCTTCTGGAGTTCAACACTGTGTGTGATAACACTTTATCTCATCTCTTGTTAGCTTGTGTTCATTGACTTCTCTCTCTTTCCACCCCCTCTCTGTCACCAACATTTATCCTAAGGTCTCTCTGAAAGGTCTCTTGTGACTGCCAGATCCACCTCTAATCAGGCTATCTGTCCTGTGTCCCTTGCCCCCACCTCTTCTGAGATTAAGCCTCCAGCCTCATCAGTCAGCCGTATTATCTCTTTTAGTCATGTGATGTTCATGAACATCAGAACAAAAACTTTGGAGTGACTGCCTCTCTCCAGCAGAGTCAAAGCCAGATTCGTTGCCATCCCTGTGAGACTTTCTGAGGTGGCCCAGGCCAAATCTCCTGAGGTGAAGCCTCACACTCAGCCCCAACTAACTCTCATTCTTGTACTTCCCAGCCTACCCCAGTGAGTGGATGCATGCTCCAAAGGACTTGCGATTCCATAATATATGACTCCTTTTTCTCAGCAAGTATGTGTGTCCAATCTTTTGGCATTGCAAAAAAAATATGATGTTGTCTTTTACAAAGTTCACCCTGATGAACTGCTCAATCAGTTCACCAACAAGACAAATTTTAAATAAATTCAAATTTTTAACCGTCCTTCTGCTTTATTGATCTGTCTGTCTTTATACAGACACTCCATAGTCCTGAATACAGTTATATCATGCTCAACAATAGACACATCTTAAGAAAGGTGTCCTTGGGTGATTTTGAACCTCACAGAGCATGCTTATAGATGAAGACAGGTGTGATGTCACTAGGAAATATTGTCTGATGCTATAGTTGTCACATATGAAGTCACATATGGGTATGCCTATTCAATGGCATCATGATTGCATACACTAGTAGAGAAGTCAGATATTGCAAGTCTGTCAACTTTGTCATTTTCTCAAGCTGTATTGGCTTTTCTAGACTTGCTGCCTTTCGATATATCTTTTATGATTTGCTTTAAAAGCTGTCTGGGACTTTGATTGAACGTGCAGTATTTTAGATCTATAGGTATGTATAGCTTGTAGCATATCCATCTACTATAATGACTCAAGTGTTAAAGACTGACAACAGTAAGTATTGGTGGCAGCATGAGGCTGCAAACAAACACACTGCTTGAAGAATGTGAATTTGCAGAGCTACCCTCTAAAGCATCAGAGCAATACACTACAGAGTCACCTAGGCACTTCCCAGGTGGCTCAGAAGGCCCACTACAAGTGTTACCCAAAAGACATCAAAACATTTGTTTTAGGTTCATATGGAAATATTTGTAAGAGTACCACAGTGGGATAGTAACTCTAAACAGGGACCAGCCCAGTACCTACCAAAGGGTGAATGGGTGAGGAAATTAAATGCTGCCATTACAACGAGTAATTAACAAAGGAAAAATGTATTAATATGCTTACTGGCATGGATGAATCTCAAAAATACTAAGTACAGTATAAACCAATGTTGTATGATTTGGTTTCTATGGACAATTCTGAAAATAGACTCTATCAAGACAAAACATGAGTGGGTGGTTGCTTTAGGGCAGGGGTAGCGGCATGAGTAATATAGATCATGAAAGATCTCAGTGGAGTTACAAAAGTATTTCATCATGTATTCAAGGTGATGATTGCAAAATCCAATACACTTATTAAAATCATTAAATGGTACAAGAGTTTGATTATCTACAAACATGAACATTTTAATAAAGCTGTAAGATATGATACAGGAAAAATAACAATATAAGCACTCCCTGCACTCAGATGTTACAGAAATCAAGTCAGTAGATTCTTAGGGATGTGAGTAAGACAACATTGTGGACTCCAAACAGGTGGTGAGGGAAGGGCAGAAGGTCTGTTTAGTGTGCAGACTTTGGTCCTGGTTACAAGACTCTATTATTACTTAAATACTACAATATTACAACATTAGTAAATTTTATCTGATCTACTATACTCACCCAAAGTGGAGAAGTAGCCCAAATAACCCCTTTATATAGTTTGATCTGCAGTTTGCTTCACTTATTCTTTTTTAAACTCTTTTTATTCTTTTCTTCTTGTTATTCTTGTTCTTCCTCTTCCTCTTCTTGTTCTTCCTCTTCCTCTTTTTCTCTTCTTCTTCTTCTTCTTCTTCTTCTTCTTCTTCTTCTTCTTCTTC
>JANHMN010000013.1:29232678-29289884 GCA_030674055.1 Rhabdomys pumilio | reverse complement strand
ACACACACACACACACACACACACACACACACACACACACACACACTGTGAGTGTACATAAATGCAGCCTGTTGAATCCATTTAGTACTGCTCATGTGTATGAATTCAGAGCTGACCACTGGGGATTGGATAAGCTCTCCAGGTGATTCTGTGGAAAAGACTCATCCTTGGAGATTACTGACTCTTCCTTTCTCAGCAGCTGATAATTGCCCATGGCTTTACACCTGGACACAGGGTCTTGGAGGTTTTCCCTATCCCATTGGCTTATCAACTGGTGCTGTCACTGTGTAGGTTTCCTGCATTTAAAAGTTCTAAAACATTTAGTATTTTCTAGAAATACTTTAAGTTCATATGACCCTAAATGTTCAGATAAGATGACTGAGTGGAATAATATGCCGAAGGTTAAAGCTTTTTAGAAAACAAATTTCCATAAAGCTGTCAAAAAGAAAAAAAGTAAGAAAACCTATAAACCTGTCTGAAGCAAATCGCAAGATCCAAAGTGGCATCTTGAGCTGGCCTCTGGACGCCTCAATGCAAACCTGCAGTAAGATGAAATAATTTAGGATCTCTCAGAGACTGAATAATAGAGATATAATAGGCCTCTCTTTATTCTTCCCCTCCCCCTCCCCTTTAGCTACTTATCTTTCCTGGTGTGTCATGTTTGTTCATTCATTTGTTTGTCTTGTTACTGAGAACTAAACCCGAGACTTTGCTCAGGTTAGCCAAGCGCTCACTCAGTTCCCAGGCTGGCACTTTATCTCACTCTGTAGCCCAGGCATGCCTTATACTTGAGTCCCTGCGGCCTTAGTCTCCCAGTTAAAGCATACAAGCCTGAACCCCAGGCCCAGCTGGTACTGTTTTTCTACTTTGAACAATCTGATAATTTTGTAACCAGTACTATCAGAGTGAGACTGTTTTGAAAACGTCTATATACTTTAAACTAGAAACTTTATTGATCTGTCTGATAAAGAAACCTTCACAGAATGGAAGGGTCATAACTAAAGCTCTTTCACAGATTTAAATCTGGAACAGAAAGCACTGTTGGCCAGTAGGGAAGCAGTCCATCCTATTTTAAAGTAGTCAAGAGACATTAAATATATTAGGTGAAGGTTTCCAAAGCACTGTCTTATATTTGTCAATTCACTAAGAAAAAAGTTTGTAGATTTGTTTAGGTCCAAGAATGGAATCATGTGAGATTTCTGAATGCCTATGAAAAAAATCCAAGAAAACAAGACAAGAGTCTTGTGACCTCAGCTTCTTCAAAACACGAGATGTTCTTGGAACGTGCTTTTGTTCTCCTTCCAGGTGTAGTGGATAGGAGTGGGTTTACCTCAACTGTCATTATTCATGTGTCTCTATGGAAAAACATGTTTTTGCCATGCACAGCTTGTCCTTATGATTATATATAGCTTGAACTCATGAGACCTTTATTCAGGTGACCTTTCTTAACCATCAGGTATAAATTGTCTGGTGTGCTGAATAATGTTGGCTATTGCATGAGACTGTAGCTTACCTCATTTCTAGACCCAGCTCTCCCAGGTTCACGCAGCCAGCCATTAGAATGGCAACACTTTGGGACTCTTAACTTTTTTTTAATAATTTTTTTCCATGTTTGAATGTTTTGCCTGCACACATCTATGTCTGTGTGAGACATTCATGAAGCACTTACAAAGGTAACAAAGGTAATGGGTCCTGGGAGACTGGGCTTACAGAGTTGTGAGCCATCATGAGGGAGCTGGGAATTGAACCTAAGCCCTCTGGAAGAGCAACAAGTGCTGTTAGCCCCTGATCCCATTCAGGAACTCTTACAGTTACTGAGTCTGAGGGATAAAAATAACTATTAATTTCACTATAAAATTTTAATTTTAGCCTTAAAACTAAATTAAGGGAAATCAAAGTTTGTTTTTAAAGGGAAACAATATTTCTTAAGAAAGACATGATGTCACTGCTTAGGAAAAGAAGGCAAAAGGAGCCAAGATGGGGGCTGGGGAGATGACTCACTTGGTAAAGTACTTGTTGTACAAGCACTGGATATAAGTTCAGAGCCTCGGAACCCAAGGTGCATAGCATGTTCCCAAATCCTGGTGTGATGGAGGTGGGGACAGTTATATACCTGGGGCTTACAGGCTGCCCAGCCTAGTTGAATTGTTGAACTTCAGATTCAGTGAGAGACTCTGCCTCAAAGTAAGGTGGTCAGTGACCAAGGAAGACATTTGGTGTACACACATAAGCACAGGTACACACACACACACACACACACACACACACACACACACACACACGCATGCATGTGCACACATACACACACATACAAGCATTTACATACCATATGCATCACACACGCAAGCATTTACATACCATATGTACCACACACACACACACACACACACACACAAACACATGCAAGCATGTACATACCATGTGTAACACACACACACACACACACACATATACACACACACACACACACACACAAACATTTGGTCAAGATATCATTCATAGTGGTGAATAATCAAATGATGGTAGAGAAAATGGTTGTAAAGCAGGAGTATTATGGAAAACTTAAATAGGATCCATACATGGAGACATCATTTTTGCATGGATTTTTACCAAGAACCAAATCATCAGCAAGCATAAACTAAAAGCGGTGTTCATTTGGAGGAGTAATGCAGACACAGAAACAGCACCCGTGAGATGGCTTAACCTTGCAAGCATTCTAGGACGTTATGCTACAAAAGAGAAAGCTGTATTTCATAGTAAAAAATATCATGTGTGTGTGTCAACATAAACTTTTAATACTATAAATTTGATGGTGGATATGAGGATTAAGAGTATGACTCCCTCGTAACAACTGACGTAAGAGCCGAGCCTACTGAAATCGAGTTTGGCAGGGAAGCCGCAAATGCTGTAAGCTGTATTTGTGAGCTCATTTGCCATGAGCTGTAGGTTTTGTGATTGACCTGATTCAGACAAAGCGGGTCAAGATGTGGCCTAGGAAGATAACACAGTCAGTAAATGAAGAAACACAGATACACAAACAGAAAGGGAGGGAATAGGTAGTAGGTAGGGTTGGGATGGAGTTGTACTAGCAGCTAGAGACTCAGCACACATATTGTGTACAGCTGAGCAGGGAGGTGAGGTATTCTCCATAGCGGGGGGGACTCTGCAGGAAAAAAGTCTCAAGCTGCAGTCTTCTGGGCAGAGGAAGCTGTAGATGATACTTTCTGAATACACTGTCAATGTCCATACTCAATCAGGGGAAGGCTTTGCCATTCCTGTGAGTCTGATGCATTAGCATCCTTCATTTGGTCACACCCATGTCAGGAATTCACATTCACTGGGGACTCCACTCACACCCCACACTCATTAGATGCTATTTATTAACCTGCATTGAGACTGGATTGACATCTATTGACTGGCTATCTCATTAAAACCAGTACTGGCTTAATTAGTTTGGTTGTTGGAAATAGTTTCAGAAGGATACTCTGTTTGAATACGGGAGTTGAGAACTGTGAAGGTAGATTCCTTTGACACGTTCTTACTCGCCTTACCCTGGTACCTCAGGAAGTAAAGCTGAGGTTCTATAATGGTCTCTAGTCAATGTGACAGACTGGTGCCCATCTGGTCATGGTTAATATGGACTCACTTCCGTATTGTCACAGAATGCCACAACACAGACATTTTAGCTTTAGTAGCCCATAGGAGAACAGTGTAGGTCATCTTGGTGTTGTAGTTATTGATGTAGGTTGAACTTACAAGCCTGAAGAGTTTCATGAAAAAGGAGAAAGCAGAAGACAGTAAAAGGAGAGGAATAAAGACCATCCCACCATTCCCTGAACACTGACTCTTAACTAGACATTTTCAAGGACTTTCATAGATATGGAATCATTACAACAATTATGCTCTTGTTACAAATGAAATAATGATGCCCAGGGGAGCGAAGACTTAACCAGTATGATGGTTTGGATGTCTCTTCCAGAATCATGCTGGGACTCAGTCGTCACTGTAATGGTATGAGGTGGGGCCTTTAAGATGAAAGGATACATTTAGCCTGACTCTGGATGCTGCACAAAAGATCACGCTGGATGCTGGTTCCAGCTTCTTAGATTTCTCAGCCTCCTGAACTGAATACCAACTAGACTTCTAGTATTTGTAATTTACCCAGGCTGTGGAATTCTGTTATAGCAACAGAATGTGGAGTAAGATATCTAGGAATGCTTAGCTAGGCACAAACCAGAAACTTGAAGCCACCCAGCCCTTGAGCCTGTGAGCATAGCCACCACGTTTGACTGTCTCTCAAATGAGACCCACCTTCATAAGGAGACCAAACTGAAGAAGAATGGTCCATAAAACAAAGGGAAAGTCCATGGAGAAGATAGCTAGTGGGAGAGTCATTCATATATCAGACTCAACCATTTTCTGGACGAAATGTAGCCAGAAGGAGGATTTGACTTATTAGCAGGACCTAATGAAATAATACAAAGCTAATTATTTTTATATTGTTTTTTATGTTTTCTGTTCCAGGATGTGGCATTGACCACTCTGTTGAGTGCTGTGAATTTCCTTGCAGATTCATAATTAGACAAAACTGTCTACAACAGAGTTAGAAGCTGTTTATTCAGAGGGAATGGGTGGAAAGAACTTGAACGCCAGTGGTCTGTGTTCATGCTTAGCAGGTGAGGGCCCTGCTACTCTTCCACAGAACTTCAGCTCAGTCCCCAGCTACAGCTACAGCTTCCAGGAGTCTGACATCCTCTTCTAGTACCCATACACATCACACACACACACACACACACACACACACACACACATCACATCACACACACACACACACACACACACACGAAACCTTAAGAAATTATTTATCTTCTGTTTTTTTTACAAATATAAATATATATATATATATATATATATATGTATGTATATATAAACTTACAGGAAGACGAGCTGCTCCTTCAATCCCTGGATTGTCTTTATATTGATAAATTTTTACATCATAATGCCAAATAAAATAATGTTGGGGGTCTGGGCCACCAAAAAGAAACTTATTCAGAAAATAAAGGAAGACAAATGGAAAGTCTCCTCACACTTGGAATAATTAGAACAAGCTTCAATAAAGAGTTCTATGGAGTGTAGGAAGCTAGTTAGTTAGGTTAGATGTCATTGACATCAGTGAAGGGAGAAAAGAGGGACAGAAAGCCCGGTAAAGGGTGAATAGCACCGTCATCAGGAACCCTGGGAGTGGACTGTGTCCTGCTTTACCCGGGTCACAGCAAGAGAATGGAGAAGCTGACCCATGGAGTCTCCCAGGCTACCACACTGTGCATTTTCATCTAACCTGGGCCAAATGGCTGCCTGCCTCCTGTTGGAGCTATGCTGTCCCGGGCTTCCCATGAAGCGAGGCTCACCGAACTAAATTTGGATGCAGCTAATTCTCTTTCTCAGACAGTCTTCTCAATTCAGGTCTAGACCGGTTTAATTTCACTCATTTTCTGCAGCATTTTTTTTAGCATCTGGAAAGAGTCCAGGGCATTCTTTCAGTCCCAGTAAACAACACCCAGAACCACAGATCGATTATGGATATTATAAGGTTTGAATGAATCGTGAACTTAAAGAATTAGAATGGTTCCTTGCTCTCTGGGAAAATAGCAACTGGAAACAAATCTCATTTATTATACCACAAAGATTATTTTGTGCGGGAACACGGCATTCTTTGCCGTGAGTTTGTTCCTGGCAAAGAAATAGATCATGTAGTTGGCGTGGTCCTTGAGCCCATCTGGAGGGAGTGGTAACAACAATGTATGTGTTGGAGTCTGCGTCTCCAAGGTTTCATGTTTTCTTTTCAAACATCCTATTTCTTTAAGGGGAACAAATGTTTTCCCCACAAAGGCTGCCTCGCCTCCCTGTTGGCTGCTCAGATTTCTGCCTGCCTTTTGGTTACCGTGTGGCTGGTGATTTCCCAGGGTCCCCAGGGAGGCCTCATGCTAGCTGTTAGGACTGAACAAATAATCCTGGCTGAAACCAGAACAGAATCAGCATCCTGCTTCCACCATCTTGCTTGTCAGCTCGGTTTACGCAGATACACTATGGAACGCTGAGGTGCTGGCAAGCTCAGCAATAAACCAGATTGCAGCAATTGCTGCTGCCCGTGTCTTGTGGTGCCAGGCCTTACACACACAGAACAGGTAGTTGACAGAAACTATAGTGCATTGAAACCCTGCAACAATACATGAGGCAAGTGTCGCCATTGCCATTTACGTTTTAGATGAACTGAAGTAAGGATTTAATGACCCAAGAAGCTAAGGAAACGCCATGTCACAGGCTCCAAGTGCCCTAGACTTTTCATACTTACGGTGACCTCTTGTCCCATTTCTCCCGCCTCTAACCTGCATTCTCACTTCCTATAGTTTTCTGTTCTTGTCCTACCATGATCTGCACCGTATCTTTCATTCGGAGGAAACAGGTTTATGGTATCTTTGTCACTGGCAGATCCTGAGCCACAGCCAAGGGTCAGGATATAGGAACATCCCTGACTGAAATCAGCTCATTTTTCTGGCCCCACCATTTAATACTCATCACATATTCCCAGGGTTCTAGCCACATATGCCAGCTTCTCGCGCCTCCTGCAGCACCACCCTGCCAGATGGTTCCGGTGGAGCACTCCAGGTTCTCACGCACGCTTTCAGCTTCAGACATGTGCCTCAGCTCCTGACAGCCTTCTTTGAAAACTTAGGTAAAGATTACCCTAAGTTACATCCTGTTCCACACACAGCTGAGAGGGAGAGACAGAGAGACTGGGTCTGGTCTAGGCTTTTGAAACCTCAAAGCCCAACCAAGTGGCTTGCCAACACCTCCACCAACAAGGCCACACCTCCTCCAACAAGGCCACACCTCTTTCAAGAGGCCACACCTCTTTCGAGAGGCCACACCTCCTCCAACAAAGTAACACCTCTTCTAACAAGGCCACACCTACTCCACCAAGCACACTTAAGCCATACTTCCTAATCCTTCCCAAACTATTCCACTAACTGGAGACCGAACATTCAAATATAAGAGCCTATGGAGGCCATTCTCATCCAAACTACCACATTATGCTAGCAGCTTTCTCTGTGAATCACCTTGTGCAAAGAATAAAATGACATGAATTTTAGTACACATCGTTGAAAACAACATCACTCAGAAAATACACATTCATTTTTCCTTTTGGCTTGCTGCCCTTGAGTCCTTACCATCTGTGTAATAGTGATCTCCACTCTGGCTTCATACCATACTCCGTCTCTCTACGGAATACCTACCCAGGGGCTTACTTAAAAGATATTTAATATTGGTGCTTCTGGGTCCTCACATGTTGGGAGAGACTCGTGCCTTGTGGTGGATTAGCTCAAATACATTCAGCTTACTTGCACATTGTCTAAGTGCTATTTCTATAATTCTCAAAGAAATAAAGAGATACGACCTCTCTGGGAGGTATTAGAATATTAAAGTTTTCAGACCATAGAAGCACCGCAAATCTTTCCATTTTGTTCTGTCTGCAGTTTTCTGAGGAGAAAGGTATTAGCCATCTTTTCCCATTCCTTAATCCAGTTAACCAAAAGTCTTTTTACAAAACTTCTTCTCTCCCTATTGAAGTGATCAGTGCAGAAGCCTCTTTAAAAGACATAAAAGTATTCAAAATACTCAGGAACACTTGTAAATTGGTAATGAAGATTATTTCACCCCCTCCCGCTGCTCACCTAGGAGGCATTATAACAAACATGTAGAAGGTAAGGGCTCCTTTTCCATGAAACTTTTGTGACTCTTCCTCTCCTCACATCTTGACTCAGCAGCTCTCTCTCTCACGGATATATTCTGTACTATCATATTTGAGTCTACTTAAAAAATATTAAAGTATATGTTAAAATGTATGCCTCACGTTCGTTTATTGAATGAGTGCTTATCAAATCCTGACTATGTGTCCCATTTGAGAGCACACACTGGGTAGAAAAGAAGAATATATTATTCCCCCTTTTCATAAAGCTTATGTCAGTATGTTGCTTTAAATTATAATTCTGGTATCTGTACAAGAAGGCAAGTGCTATATTGCCAGGTTCATTTCATGATCACTCCAATCTCATACGATAGATCAATGTCCGAGAACTGTTAATTATAGCCTGGGCCCTTCTTTGATTTTGTTTTCATTACCATAGTCATTTCATATTCTTCAGTGGCATCCAAGACTTTCAAGGGGAATTCTCAGAGCTTCATGATAAAGTCCATGAGTTTACTGTTCACAAGAACAAGGCCACTCATGCTGGGAATCTAGTATGACTTTTAATTGCTTTATGACTTTGGTCAAGGCACCCAGCCGTCAGAATCCCAGTTACCTGCTGGAATGGTGCAATAATAAAACTAGATTATGGGCATGCCATAAGCACAGAGAGGTTGATGTCTGCAAAATGCTTGCGATAGTTCATGATCAGAGAGGGAAATCCCCTCCTTCTGAATTTCTTTCTGTTTGCTCGCTTTATTTTAGAAATAATTAATCAATTTTCCTTCATTAATTTTCCAAGAATTGCTCACATGACTCTTCAGGCTTTGAAATCTTTCAGTTTTTTTTTTCTTCCTGCAGATAGTGCCCTTATGACTCTGTTCATTTTCTTTTCTTGGGTCTCCAGAGAAACTCATGGCTGATGCTTTCACATCTCAGTCTTCAGCCTCCTGTGGATTTCAAGAGCTCTTTAAAAACCCTTGCAATAAAATCTCTATTTTCTTAAGTGAGCCAGCATCTGCATCAGGCGCTGTAATCAAAGGATCGTGGAATAGACACAATACAAGGGCTCATTGTGGTCCTTGTTTGTGTGGTGAACAGCAGTTCTCAGGGTGAGTGGCAGGTTTGCCTCAGTGTCTTAAGTTTAGAGGGAGGTCATGAGCTTGAGAGTCAGAGCTGATAGCTTCCAGTGCTCTCCGTGTGCTGGTGATTCCTTTCACTTTTTAGAGCAGTGATTTTCAGCCTTCCTATTTCTGTGACCTTTAATACAGTTCCTCATGTTTTGGTGACCCCAACTGTAAAATTATTTTTGTTGCTGCTTTATAACTGTAATTTTTCTATTATTGAGAATTGTAATGAAAATACATGTTATACAGGTTATCACATATCTGATATGAGACTCCTAAATGGCTTGCGATCCACAGATTGAGAACCACTGCTTTAGGTTTTAATCTAAAACTTACCAAACCATACCATAAAAGATACTTGTGATCATGTAAAACCACACTGGAAGGAAAGTTGGGGGTTTATACCAAGATTTTTAGGAAATCTATAATGTGAAGATGTAGTCTGTGTTTGGTTCCATTTTCTGGAGTCTACAGGGAACTGGGAGCCTATTGATAGCAGCTGTTTGTAGAGACCATTAGTTATACCTGCAGCAGGCCAGCTAGGTCATGTTAGCTGATATGATGGTGAGGGGCCCTTTCTTCCTTCCCTTCCTGGGAGAATTTAAATTAAATTTTAGTTAAATTTACCCTTGGGTAAATAAGCTATAGAACAACAGAAGACTATGTGTGATGAAAAACCTAAGTTTCATTGGGAAACTTTATTCCTTTGGACAAAGTGCAGAGAGGAAAATGGTAGACTCGCTGATTCTCCAAGGAGAGCATTAGCAGGCATGGGATGAGACCATTGTATTGGTTCCCCAGTTCTTCAGAAAACAGATGACCTGGCTTAAAATAACAACAGTTCACGGCTCTACTACATATCCACACTATCTCTTTTGGCATGAAAGGCAAGGTGTTGACAGGTCTGGGGGTTAAGAAATGAATATCCTTATGGGACCATTATTATGTTAAGTGTTCTGCTGTGGACTAGTGAGGCGTTTCTAAAGAAAAAGAAACAGGATGATTTACAAATAGCAGCTCTCCCATCTCTAATGTTCTGTGTGGCCACATTCACTCTCAGACCATCCAAATGTCCCCCAGGAAATGCACAAGCATACTCACAGACATGCACACACACAGACGTCTATGTATCTATCTATCTATCCATCTATCTATCTATCTATCTATCTATCTATCTATCTATCTATCTATCTAGTGATTGTAAATTGTGACAGATAGGCAAATGGACAGCGAAATGAAGTGGAAACTTAATGGTTCTTTGGAAAGCTAGTTGTATTGGTTGCTGTTTTGCTGGGGCAAACACATGAAGGAACATTTAGCTGAAGTGGACATAGGTGAAAAGAAGACTCTTGAAGGAACCTTTTGCTGAAGCAGACACGGGAGAAAAGATGCTCTGCTAAAGCAATCACGTGAAAAAGATACATGATGAGGGATTCTTTGCCAACAACACGCATGCATTGGTCCACCTTACATTGTGTAGTCGAGCTCCATTTGTCAGGACTCCACTGAAATAAATACACCAAAAACTTCTGATGATGTGCCTTACTGCTTCCAAGGACTTGGGATGACTGGCAGAGCGATTTCAGCTGAGATGTGCTGAAGCAAGATCTGTTAGAGGGAGTATAAATAGAACTTGATGGACAGTGATGGAGACTGAGCTAGGCTTGCTTATAGAGTTAGCTGTGCAATGCTTGTGGGTCTCGAGTCTTTGCCGATCTTTGCTTCACTGAGAGAGGCACAGCTGAGAACTTTTTCCTGATGTTCCTGCTGGCCCGAGTCCCTCTTGCTCACTTGCACCAAGGCTGAGGCCTGATTGTTTCTGCTAGGTTGTGCCACCATGGCTCATTTGTGTTTGCTATCCTGACTCTACCAAATTGAACTGCTGGTGTACCTGTGAAGTGTTCGTGAGTGGATCAAGCTGCCACCCCTAACCCGTGAATTGACTGCCAATTTCTAGACAACACAGATGGGAGTTGCTCCAAAGAACAATTTCTAAACAGGTCCACTTCTCCCCATATCCTTTATTTTCCACCACCTCTGGTGGGTGTTGGCCACAAGGGAGGTTAAAGTGTTTAAGAACCATCATTAGAAATCAGTTTTGAAAAAAATAAAACTACAGTGAAATAGTATATTGCCCACCATCTTGTATTTCCTTACAGTAAAAAGTGTGTCATAGTTATATGGCAGTCATCTGTGTCAGGGGGTAGGAAAGAACGTTATGACCTTCATTAATGCGTTAATTAATAATAATTAATCATTTATCTGTGTGGTATAATTTTGAATTATTTTTGTATTTCTCTTTTGTATCATTTTCAACTGTTTTAATCATCAGAAATTTAGTTGAAGGCAAAAAAAAAAACCTATGGAATCACAGAATAGAAATATACTAGTAGCTTCTAAAATGTGTAGGGAAGACTGGATTGCATGGGTTCAGAGTCCTGACCTTAGGTAAGGAGCAAGAAAAACTGGTGCAAGGGATGAGAAGCTGGTACATGGTGAAGAATAGAGAGTACGGGGAGCCACCGAAGCATGACGGACTGTGTGCACGGATTTGGCATTTGCCGCTGGAAACCAAGCCAAAAAGAGGTGGACTAAGGTGTGAGTGGATTGAGTTGGGACTGGACAGAAGGCAAACCAGGTGTTAAATGAAGAGAGAATAAGAGATTTCAATTCTAGGCATTTCACAAGGTCAAGGTCATAGACAGAGCTTTATTCTCATAAGTCCAGATGTGTAGAAGTGAGGGCAGAAAAGCCACTCAGTGTTCTCCTTTATAACTTCCCTTGTAGGAAATGATAGACAAGTCATGCTGGGGGCAGAGTAGAAAAGAGGGAACAATATAATGGGTGTGTAGCCCAGACAAGCACTACATCATCTGTAAGCATGCATCAAGTAACACATTTGAAACCTTGGGGAAAACAGTTTTCAGTGATATACATGAGCCCCAGAAGACAGTCATGCCATATTCATTGAAATCAGCCCATATATGGGCAGAGAGCTTGCTAGCTGAACAGATTCGGCTTTTTGAACTTATGTTCTGTGACTGTCACATCTACCATGGGCTATAACACAAAGTACAGTACTATGTCTTTGCGTAAAATTATGTTTAATCACGTTCAGATGGTTTAGAGCTATAAAAAGCCAGGATTGTAACTGGGCATAAAGATAAGTCTACAAAGACAATGCTGTATTTTATGTTATACTTGCCAAAATAATAAAACAATATACAAGTCTCAGTAGAAACTAGAATGGGGTAGTTGGAGTACTTACTTACATTCCACCAAGTTCTTGGGGTTTACTAACCCCCACTTCTACATAGTGGCATATTAGAAAGAGAGACAATTCCTATGGCCATGTGACACTTTGGGGAATGATTCAATAGCTGTCTCTCTCCCAGGGGAGGTCAGGTAAGCAGACCTCACATGACACCTTACTGTGCATGAGCAGTAAGTGAGAGTTTTCTTTGAAACTGGTGCTGAGATTTTTCTATCTATGTACATCTATGTAAGTGGCATAAAACTCGCTGGAGCTTGTCTGTCATCCATGCTCTGCATGATGGCGGTCTTTTGTCTCTTCTCCATGTTTTCCCTCAGTTTCTCTCCTCTCAGGGAGCCACACTCTCACATTTGACTTAGTTATGCAAGGGCAAGGGTGTCCAAACCCTAGTTGGCATCCTGCTCCTCTTCCTTGTACATATCTAAGTTGTAATTATCCACTTATTTGTGTGGCCTCTTTATTAATATGTGGCTACCACACCAGATTACAGGTTCCATGGCACGTAATAATATCTGCTCAATCACCGTTCTATACCCAGTACTTAACGCAATACCACGCACTTTGTAGAAACTCAATAAATACTTGTTGAATAAATGAAAGGTCTATGAGAGCAAAAGGCTAATTATGCCCTTGGTATGCTGTGGTGTGGAAAAGGAAGTTTTATGCAGAGGCTTCCTCCTTCCCAGGGAGGAATGGTCTATGGGAAGATTATAGCTTCATAGGACATAAAAAAATCCCTTTATTTTAGAGATAAGGAAGTTCAGGTCATAGCAATTTAATTACCTTTTCAAAGATTCAAGAAGTGCACTCCCAAGCCCATTTAATCAAGCATAATGATTGAGTCAGCCTGTATGGACTTGGCAAAGGAACCATTCAGCTTGGCCGTGAAGCCAGAACTCCATTCATTAGATCCTCATGTTTCTGGCACAGCATTAACCAAGCACCACTTCTTTTCTGATTGCATGGGCTAATAAATTAATCCAAATAGTTCGAACAGATAATGATGAGATGAACACTAGTTTTGAGACATGTATCAGGAAAGAGTTGGGAGTGGAAGGAATAACTTCTTTCCAAATCCCTGAAAGCAGGCGACCATCAAACTGTATGTCTTTGTTGATTAAGCTCTTTGGACTGCTACATATAAACCCTCCCCTCTGCCTTCTGCTCCAGCTCTCCAGAGTGATTCATGTCTCTGCAGATGCTGCTTCAGGGAGGAAAATGTGACCCTCTCTGATGACAATGTTGTGAGGAGACAAGGATACTTTAAGAAATATCACCATTATCTCATAGGAGAGACTCTGAGTGTTTCCTTCTATCTTGCCTTCATAATCCCTTTGGATTACAGAAACTTGGAAAGGGCCACAGTGAAATCGTGGCTGATGAGATAAAGAACTTTCAGGAATGTTCTTTGATGGGCTGAGATCATGATTTACATTCCAGGAGATGTGTTAAAAATCAGAGTCTGTCTACAAATGATAGGAAACCCAAAGCTGAGTACTATAGAACTTGGGAAGCCATCTTGTTTTTTCTCCTTTCACGGAAATTTCATGCAACAAAGAGGTTTTAGAAAGACTAAAAGATAGGTAAGCAATTAATTAATAAATGTAGAGGTCTTCTATCTAGCCAATACTATAACCATCATCATTAATCTGTGAGTCTGGCCTAGTAATTTCTCTTAACAGTACAGCATGATAGGAAACTATTGCGATACTCTTGCGTTCTTTTCTCTAGGGAACCTCAGCCAGGGCAAATGATTAAAAACCCAAGCAAAAAACTGTTATTATTAATTTGTACCAGTGTTGTTTTGCTGACATTACTTACTTAGAAGCTATTGTCTATTACCTTACTCAGAAGATATTTTCAGAATATCACTGTTTTAGCTTCAGACACACAGCATTTAATCATAGAAATGAAGGTCCACAATTATGTACCAACAAAACAATTAAATGTTTATTATTTGATTGCTAATGTCCTAAAATTTGAATTCTCATATCCGTAGTGGCCCTCTCCCCATACTAATCAAAACTCACCATTTGGCTGCTTTTAAGAATTATGATAGGGTAGAGAATAGAAGGGAACCATATGGGTTTTTTTTTTTCTGTTTTGTTGATTTAATCTTTATCACTTCCTGTAGTGTACTTATCATAGGAATCAAAGCTGATAAGCTATAAAGAGATACCTAGATGAAAAATGTCTTAAGAGCTTGGAATACAGTAATGCAAACAAAGCAACCACTATTAACACTGACAGGGACAGTCACTTCTGACTGGAGTGGATTGTTACAAATGAAAATGAATGAACCTAGGCATTGGAAAGGTGTTTCCTGGCACCAGGTTGGGATCTCCTCATTCAGGCTGGGTCCCACCTCTCCACTGGGTAGCCTCAGAGTCCCAGTCCAACCTGGCAGGGTTGAGCTGCCCCAGGCAGCTGGGCTATCACGTGGTGCAGAGACCTGGGTGGGGCAGCCAGGTGATAATTAAACAGTAGCCGGGGCCGCTCTGCTGAGCAGTGATCTGGATGGACCGTGCGCACTTACTCATTCCTCAGCTCTCCTGTTCACACACAAAGGTGAAAAGGAATACATCTTGGCAAGTTTGGCAGTGATGTGTAAGGAAGGATGGTGATGGGAGCAGGAGTGGTGGGGTGAGGGTGATGGTGGTGACCTTGGAGTAGGGTGGTGAAGAGAAGATGCTAGCAGTTTCATTTAGGGTAGTGAGTTAGTGGTGGCTTCAGAGTGGTACTGCTGGTGCTGGACACAAGTGTGCTGGACACAACTCTGAGAATGTCTCAGGCAGTGGTGGTGGAGTGGTTGAAGTCACCATGAAGATGGTGGGTAAAGATAGGAGTGTCCCTTTTCAGTAGTGTTACCAGATGTCTTTAGAGATAGACCAGCAAATGTTAAGTGACTGTTGGTATTTAAGGAAAGCAGAAAGAGGTCCTTGTATTTCTGACAGAAGTTCTTGTCATTTCTCATCTTTGTACTGTCCCAGGATCTGTTCATTCTTTGCACTGGGGGTTAGAGCCGATGTCTTTCTGCAGCAAATATTCTACGTGTTCTATTCTACGTGTCTAGGTGCCAAACAGTTTCAACAGATGGAGAAACCTTAACTATGGGTAAAGTTAACTGTTACTCAACACAAAATGCTTCCTCATTGCTGTATTTGTCATTCCAGTGCCTGGGTGACAACAGGAAGAAGGGAGATTTCAAGGTGTCACTAACTTCATTGCCAAGATAAAGTTCTTACCAAAAGTAATGAGTGGAGGGGGTGGCCGACCCAAGTTCTTTGTCAGTTCAGAAAGAATGGGGTTTAATCCAAAGTCTGTGGACTGATGCCAAGGTAAATGTTACAGGTGGGCACTGACCAAGCACTGGCTGGTGAACTCAAATGCAGAACAAGGTATATTTTGCTTGAGAAGGGAACAGAAGGAATATTCCTTATGTCGTTAAAGTTGATCATTCTGCCTCAGTCTCTTCCTCTCACTTTACTAAGAACGTAGCATCTGTTGGCGTCTAATCTTCATTGCCTCACGCAAGCTCTACAAAGAGAAAACAACTGCTTCGTTCAACCACTCCTTCTCATGGTGATTGTTCAAATGACTGTAATAAAAGGATCAAAGTTTATTTGCTGTCTAGTCTCTGCAGAGTGTGGCTGCGCACGAGGTGTTGCTGATGTGACTCCAACAGCAACATCTGGCTCTCTGGCAGCCTAGTCTGCTAACTGTGCTGACCCACTGAGGGCTTAGAATGCTTCAGAAAGCACCACAGGAGCTGACTGGAGAATGTAGAAGCCATTGGGTGCTTTTTTAAAAATTCATTCTCTTGGGTGCTATTTATCTGTCAGTCACGTTTCACTCTGAGGAATTTACTGCACTGCTCTGTCTATTTGAAATAAATAAGGAAACTCCTCATTAAAGACTGAGATTTGTATGGCCCGAAGGGGAGTATTCCCAAGGCTGTATTTAGGGTATCGGAGGATCTGTGTTATTGGTTGAGTATTTCTGAAAATGTGGATATTCCCTGAAATCGCATAAAACTGTTAAACTTCCAATAGAAGGGAAGGCAAAGGTTTTTCTCTCTCTCTTTTTTTTCAAGGACTCATGAAACAGAGAACAATTGGTGTATAATGAAAAGGAACCAGGTGCTATAAATGGTAAAGGAGAAAGGAGAACAAACTTTGAGACCAGAATGCGAATTTTAGTTTAGAGTGGGAAAAAGGACTATTGAGTCTAAAACTATGTTGAATTGGGAGAATGCTAATGATAAAGATCTTTGGGGAGAAAAGCAGATTTTCAATTTTTTTTTGAAGCAGAACTCTTAACACATAGGAAAATGATATCTGGGAAGAGGATGTAGTTAATTAGAAAGCAACACAGGACACTAAGAAATAGAAACATCAAGTAACAAAAAGGCAACTTGGATAGGCCAACACATTCATTTCAAGTTGACACTGGAACACAGTGACTCACATCTGGCTCAGATGGTCAATATCCAGCCTCATTTTGAGAGGATATGGACAACAGTCACATAAAGGTGGTCACTTGGATGCATGTTCTTTTTCTCTAAAAAATATAGAGATTATCTCTATATGAAAGTATTATTCTTGTCTGCAGTTTCCCATTCTGTTGTTCAGTTTTCTATGATTAACCATTAGATGGATAAGTTCTAGAATCAAACAGAGGAGTTTCAAGTTACATATTCTTGTGAATACTAAAGTGACATGGTACTTCCTCTTCTGTCTTGACTGGAATATGAAGTCATACTTGATCCAACCAGGCTTGGAGTGTGATCTGTCCCCATAAAAACTCATGTCTCCAAAGTAACATTTTTGAGGTGCCTTTAAGAGGTATTTTGGGTCACGGGGACCATTCATGGATGAATGTCCATATTTTAGGATGGATTAGTTACAAGAGTAGGCTGTTACATATAGCAAGGATATTAAATGCTCCTGGTCGCTTTGTATATGACCATTTCCGCTTTTCCTTCTCTGTAATCCTTTAATGTAGCCTAACTTGTCATGAGATACAGTGTACCCTCACATTCAAAAACTCTAATCTACCTAATAATTGTCCCAAAGAACAAACGTTGTAGTATTGACAATTTGGCTACACCAAATAGAAGCATTAAGCATTAAAATAACCTATTAAGAAAATGAGAACAAAATGTGGGTAAGTACAATAAAATAAAAATGTTAATGAGACAGAGAGCACATGTTTGTAATCTATTTCATTATTGCTTACAGTTAATATTTGGCTGCATAATTTTATGAATAATCATGGGTATGTCCATGTGAATATAGCACAGGCATAGGGCTTGGCATTATGGGCAGTTTTCAGGTATCTAATAAGGAAGGATCTTGGAATAAATTCGCCATGTATAAGTATGTGTAAGTATTGGGGAGTGGGGGATGTATATAAAAATCCTTTCATGCAAATGAGCAGGATGAGAAAAATTACTCGAAGTCTACAATGAGATTTATTCTGCTTACAGAATTATGGCATGGATGTTTACTACTTTAATGCCAGCCAACCCACATATTGAGCCTTACAAGTACCAGAAATTTTAAACCCATGTACCAATTTCATCTCCCCACCAAACTGAGGTAGGAACTGTTTTATTGCTTCTACTTCATGTGTAGTGGACCTGATATAAAGAAAAGTTGGAGAATTTGCTTGGGCCAGAATGTGCTCCAGCTGAGGTTTAAACCCAGGCAGTTCGGTGCACTGTAAACCTCCTAACTCTGAGAGGTTGACAGTGAAGACCAAGTTTTTATAAAGATAGCCTTGTGATCCAAGAAAGCATTGGATTAAACTAATCATTATTTTCATGCAAAGGAAATGAGACTGAGTTTCCCTGGCCACAGACAAGGCTCTGGGGCTGATACCCCAGCTTCTGATGCAAATTATTTAATCTTCATGAAGAGAAAAATAGAATTATGGCTCATAAGATACACAGGTAGAATCACAGATTTTTGATATGAGAAGTGCTGTCTTGTTAAAATGTGCATTAAGGCTTATGGCTGTCTAGAACACATGAATCTGCCACCAGCTGCCTTAGTAAATGCCAGTCATACTCCATTTATTCATTCAAAACTAAATGCTCAAACAATTGCTAAGTATTCCCTTATAATTGCTTGTATTTAAGACGGTAACATACTTACATGCGAGGAAGAGGATGGATTAGTGACAACGCAATGACCTCTGTAAAAACTTTCAAATAGTAAGCTGCATAGAAGTGCAAAATGTGATTCTCACTTAAGATTCCGCCAGATTTAACAGAAGGCCTGCGTGTCATAAACTAGCAGACAGAAGGAGATCCAAGGGGAAACAGAGGCTTGCTGGAGAGCCAGCTGTGCAGAGGGCTACACTCCAGCTTCCCATAATGGGGATGCAGTCCAGAGAATGTTGGCTGCCTCTGGGGCCAGTTGGCCAGCACAGAAACCCTGCTCCTGGAAGCCCTGAGTTGTATGTTCAGGACTCCAGTGAATAGACTTTGGTTAGGTTAGCAGAGGAGCAGTATCATCAGCCAGACTCTGGTTATGCTGATTTATAAAAACTTGCTGGCTTCAAGATGTGACAGATTGGCCTGTCAAATGGGGCTAACAATTCCTGCCTCATAGGTTTGACTAAGGTTTCAGTTGAAAGACTTATGTAAAGCTGTTAGCATAGAGCTCAACTAACTTTAGAATTCAATAACTGGATCATGTTAAAGTTCCCCTGTGAAGATCTTTAACCTCTACAGTCCCCTTCACTCTCTGATTCAGCTCCTTTTCATGGTTCATGACTGTGAATGGCAGGAACCAGATTCCATGCCAGGAAGTGATAGCACATACCAGGATAACACCTATGTAGCTGGTGTGGCATTTGTTATGGTGCTCATTCCTCATAATCTTTTTAACTAGAGACAGAGCTGCACACAAACCTGGCACTGGAGGGAATAGTTCCTAGTCCATTTAGATATCCCTCATGTATTCATCTGTGCAAACAGAGAAGGTTTTCTTCCTTCTAAGAACAAGCAGGTCACATTTAGTCTCAGCACAGACCCTTTGACAGTGCCAGGGCAGGCCAGTGTGGCCAGTAGGCAACTTGCTTCCTGGTTACCAACTGACTGAGGCGACATCATACCTGAAATTTCTTGGGTTTTTCTGGAGCTCACTGAGGCCAGACTGGGTCAGAAAGCAAGCCAAGTAATGTTAACAGGGTCCAAACACCCACAGACTCATCTCTGGTTTTGCTGTAACTATTTCTAGCTGTCCCCAAGTTCTCTTTACCCCAATGACCTAAAAAGAAAGCAATGCTGTTCTCGTTTTGGTTTTATTAAAATTTGACCAACATCCAACTAGTTCATCTATAAAGAGACCCAGAAAGGGTTGCTGGAGAACCCAGGGTAGCTTGTATAATTTAAATAATAGCTCTCTCCCATGTTACATGAGGTAAACTTTGGAGGTAAAACACAAAGGAAAGTTGATTCTTTGACAAAGGCTTATGGTCAAGAAACAGGGAGGAATCCAGATTCTGCCTTATTAAAACAATAATTTAAACCCCATTTAATATCGCTTCAGTTGATAATCCAGTGCTGGCATTTTGGGCTTGAGTGGGAGCACAATTCATCACCCATTCAGGATTTTGCTAGCAGACCTGAAAGCAAAGCATGTGTTATTGCTTTGTTGATTATGTGCTCTGTTTTAGAATTACCCACACAAAGACCTAACATTGATAAAAAGGCATTAGACTTAGGGATTTAAGGGAAGAGCATATCTCAACCCAGGCGCTGGAGAGTAACAGAAGCTTCGCATTCAGCTTTGTCAGAATCGCCTCTATGATCTGATCGGACGGGACCAGCTCGTTCTGGTAAGGATATTAACCTGAATTGGTTTCAGTCCTCTTTCCCAAACCACCCTATAAACACTTCCCCATATGTGCTGCCTACATTTGCATTTAATGAATTGTTCAAATCTTTTTGCCACACATCCCGTGTAGCTCTCGACAGGAGGGTGCATGTCCCTGAGACCTGAGGAATCAAAGTAATATATATATATTACCCAGCAAAAACTGCCTTCTAAAATAACACAGTGATAACATTCATCTTGACTTCTTAAAAATGTTGAGTGTTGGGTTGGAGAGATGGCTCAGCCATTAAAGGCTAGGCTCACAACCAAAACTGTTGAGTGTTCTATTTTAGAGAATTATTGTTAGTTAAACTGCCTGGTCATTACCTAAGGATCATTGTCTGTACGTGCTACTGTGTTTGTTCTGATTGGGTAGAAGAGAGTATGCAAATTATTGGCTGATATACAATCTAGTCCTGGTTTCATGATTCTCTGCCCCATTAACTCTGTTACAACTGTGTGTGTGTAAGGTTTGTGTAGAGATATGTATATGGAAAAGAGAGGACAATTTTGTGGAATTAATTATTTCCTTCTACCTTTACGTGTGTTCTGTGGATAAACTGAGTTCATGAGACTTATGAAATACATGCCTTTACTTGCTGAACATCTACCCTGCCCCGGGCCTAGAGTTTAAAAGCACAGATTTTAGAACAAAATGGGTCAACTTTTAGTTCATATTCTGCTTCCTAAGAACAATACAGACAGAGTACTATGTGACATCTTCTAACGTCAGGTTCCCTACCTGGGCATGGGTTGTGCCAAGTCTGTAACTTCCTTGGCTGAAAATAGATAATAGGTGCTAAGTTTTATACTAGTGCTCAATGTAGCAGTCCTCTAACATGGTAGTGAACGAGCTGACATGGGTCCTGGGAAACTAACTCGGGTCATCTTCAAGATGTGTTCTTAACTGCTGAGCCATCTCTCCATTGCTGGTTTAGTAACTATCGGTTAGTCATTGCTCTTTGAGAAGTTAGGATGAAAAGGGGCTTCTGGGAAGACGAAACACAAAAGTAATAAAGATTCAACAAAGCCCCTCCCAAGCTGAAAGCTTTAACAACTGTCTATTTCATGTAAACTAGAACTTCTTCTTTTCAATAGGAGAGGGGCCACCAATGATGGTGGCTGAAGGAGCCAGTGCTGAGGGCTCAGCTTTCTTTTTAAGACTAACTTATTGCAGGATATATGATCACACTGTGAACCCTGAGTTATTGACTAGAAAAATCTGTTTCGAGTTGTGATGTGGCTCAGCCCTAGCACACACCTTTAATATAAGATTTTTCTGCTTATCATAAACGGGATTAAATAAAGTCAACCATAAGTCAAGAGGTGGAGCAAACAACCAGGGAGTAAACATAGGGAAAAAAACAGAGTAAGAGGAAGTCAGGAGGATGGATAGAGATATACACAGGAAGTAGAAGGGAGGGACATTCTGTTTGAGGGTTTCTGAGGCGGTGTGGAGAAGGAGAGCTTACTCTTTCCTCTTTTAGAATGTCAGCTGAAGAGCATGGTCAGCTGAGTGCTTTGTTAGTCTCTCTGAGCTAGTAGGCTTTCACCCGCCAGCTGGCTCCCAGGTCTTTATTTGAAAAACCGAACATTTGAGATTTTGTTAGAAAACACTAAGTCTTCTTATGTAACTCCAGGCTGCCTCATGTTCCTTCTGCCTCAGCTTTCCAGGTCTGTACACCATGTCTACTTCAAACAGTTTTCCATTTCCTTGAGCTTGCTGCCTTCTCCTTTTCCTTTTAGGTGAAAACATCTTGTGCATTTTGGTTTTTGCTGATTTAGAACAATTTCATTTAAAGAAAATCTGATCCTAAGTTTGGTCCAATCAAACCTAGCAAAAAACCCCCTAGGCCTTTGAGCTAACATAGACTGTATTCTATACTCTCTTTCTCTCAGATAAACACGCACACACACACACACACACACACACACCATACATATGTATGTATATAGTGTAATGTAATTACTGTGTGTTATACTACATATATTAATTATATATTAACATATAAATATATAAATATATAAATATATATTTAACATCATGTTTATATAATATGTTATATATAATATCTTTATATAATATATTATATATAATATCTTTATATATTATATTATATATTAGTATATATATTATTTGTTATTTATTTTTATTATTTATAATATTATACTATATATTATATAGTATATAAATATAAGTAGTATTTATTATTATTTGTATTATATTTATAAATTTTGATACTGAAAATTTTATTTATTATTTATTTATGTATTATTATTTATGTCATACTTATATAATATATACATTATATTTGATATATAATAATTATATGTATAATATATTATATAATATTAAATATGTATTAATTATATGTTATATATTTTACTTTATATCATATATTAATATATTATGTATTCATATATTATGTATATTATATAGTACATGATATATTAAATATAATATTTTATATTTATTATTATATTAGATACGATATATGATATTATATTATGTATCAATATATTACAGATATATTAATTATGTAATGATATAGTATTATATATATGTATATATAAATATATAAACACACACACATATATATATATATATATATATATATATATAATTTTTTTATTTTAAATCTTCCTAGGATTTTTCTAAACTAGGACTGCATTTTTCAGTCTTCTCTAAACAACCTTAAGATCTATCATGTTTAGAATGTTCATGCTCTTATCCCAAATTCCTATGTTGAACCTTCATTCCTAAAACTATGATATTAGGGAGATGATTTTAGGGAGAAAGGATATGAAGGAAGGAATCCTCGAGGATGGAATAGTGTGTCAGGGGACCAGAGAACTGTGTTAGTTTCTGATGCCCATGAGCAAGTAACTACATTGTTTCTCAGCCTGTACAACTGTGGAAAATGAATTCCTGTTGTTCATAAACTCCACAATCTATAGCATTTTGTAGTAACAGCCTGAGTAAAATAAGACAAGATTGTTAGATCAAGCCAATCCACTTTTACAGGTTTTCTCAGTTTAAAATGACATTACGACCAACCCTACCCTAGAACTCAGTATTAACTCTTCTTCAACAAAACCCTTCAATGTTCCTATAACTGATGTGCATTATGTAATGCCTGACTCCTTCCCCCAGTGGTGCCAGAACCTTTAAACTGCTCTCTTTACTGTGTTTCACTGCCTATTGCCGTCCTGTGCCCTTCCCTTCACTTTACCCAGTTTCCGGTTCTGCTCCTTGCATGTAATCCCAACAATCTGTTTCTGTGGCTAGTCCACCTGCTTGGGGAAACTAGAGAATGTGAACTGTGGGTTGTGGTGGTAGCAAGGCAGGCAGCCATGTTAGCTACCTTGTTCCAGTTTGTGATTGTATACATAAACCTCACCTTTACAAGGGCCCTTCTGGTAGCTGGAAGTCACTAGCCTCCTCTGTCCCTTTGGTGGTACTTTTTATTTTTCTCCCATGTTGGAAAATTTTGCCTGGAGTGCTGAGCTGTCTCGCCATTCCTTGACTATAACAAACATGCTCTTGTTTCTGCTGCTTTTCACATCTGCTACACTAACATATATACATAAAAACATGTGTGTGTGTGCATACATATACACTATATGTGTGTGTGTGTTTAGAGTAGCATAAATATAGATATAGAATCTGTAAAGAGGGATGTATATGTTTAGAAAGAAATATATATGCTTAGAGAGTTATGTCTATGTGTACATATAAACATACATGCATATATACATGCATGCATATATATATACATTATAAATGTTTAGAGAGGCATATATATGTTTAGAGAGGCATGTGCATATATCTTTAGAGAGGCATATATATGTATACACACACACACACACACACACACACACACACACCTTTCTAGACACCAGCAAAGTCTGCTGTGACCAATAATTCCTCTTAGCCACTTTTGACTTTTTACTTTGCAACTGTGTTATCAATACAATTACTTGTTTGAAAACGTATTATGTTATGCTTCATTTATCTCAGTTCTTCCAGCATTGGTGGGGATACAGTCCATGTTAAAATGCTTGATGAATGCATGGGATGCTTCCCAACATTCCCAAGGCCATGATAGCTGTGACCACAACTTCTGTAGACTCAAGATAAATGTGGGATGGGAGCACACTTGATAAGAGATAACAGTTGAGAAGCATAATTTGCCTGACTCCTTTGTATAGTTTTTCATGCACAAAATGGAAAATTAAAACATCTGATTTTATTTCTTACACAGGTAAGGGTTGGCATGTGAAAACATGCTTGGGACAGTTGAAGAAAAGCACATATTATGTTCAAACTCCTTTTTATATGAACCCAACCTACAAGCATAGAACGTTACTCATGCTTCATTAATTTTCTCTAAAATCTGTTGCCTCCCATCAGAAAAGATTCATATTAATACTTTCCTGTTCTTCCTCCTAAACCTCTCTGCTTCTCTTCTGTGAATTCAAATGCAAATCTGAATTTTAAGCAATTAACTCATTTATGCTACTTGTGAAAATAATTATTCTTTGAGTGCATTTCCACCTAGTAAATTGTAAGGAAACTTAAGTGAGCTCTTACATTTGTGTGTGTGTGTGTGTGTGTGTGTGTGTGTGTGTGTGAGAGAGGGAGAGAGAGAGAGAGAGAGAGAGAGAGAGAGAATACATACATTCGAGTTTATAGGTATATATATGTATATGTATATGTATATGTGTGTGTGTGTGTGTAGAGGTAATTATAAGCATATATATTGTTTTTTTTCAATTTGAAGCTGTGTATAGTATTTTGTAGAGTAGGCAGATCAATTATTTAACTTTTTATTCTCAGATTCTATATAGGGCCAGAGTCAAAGTTTTCAAATAATACTCTTTACTTCTCTGCTGAATTTTAGACTTTTTCTAAGGGGAAAGATATAGGACCCAAGGACATAGCAGTAACAGCAGTGCCCTAGTGATATGCAGTCAGCTGCCATGGTCAAGCAAACAATTATCATGTGAAGTGATAATTGTTGCCATGGAGTTCTTTCTAATAGAATCTCATTAGAAGAATTGTTTTATTTTGTTCTGAACTAGCATGGGTAGACAATGAACTCCCTGAAATGTTCCGTTTAATCTGTACTTGATGAATAATTGTAGTTGGCTGGGTGGGTGAGAAGAACGGAGCATTGGAATAAAAGGTAGGCAACAGGAGTTATTGATCCACTTCCTAGTGGGCCACTGGAAGTAACTGTAAGAGAGGAAGGAAGAAGGAAGAGGAAAGGAGGAACTAAATTGGACTGGGCAAAAGCAAGTTGGAAGAGAGACAGCAACCCTTACACTTGTACTCCAGGTGGGGGACAGTTTTAGAGCAAAAGCCTTTGTCTGAGGGAGAGGGGTGGTACAGAAATAGACACTATGTTTTGTGCCTTTGTGTCAAGGACTGTTGTTTTTTGAATTTCAGGAAAGTGTAATTTGTGAGTAACAATGCAAAATAAGAGCCAGTCAAATTTGAGATCAAAGCCAGGTTCTGATGTTTACCAAGAAAACAGGGGTGGGGAAAGGTTACCCTATGGACCCATCTACCTGGAAGAGCTTACTCCTCCTGCATGTTGTGAGGAATGAATGAGACTCTTTAGGTATAACAATTCATCCAGCATCTGCAATAAACATACAATTATAATCTCTGTATGTTACTTGGAAAATATTTTGAAGATGAAAAGTCATACGCTCATCAAAGATGACTGTATAAAAGATGTTTGCCCAGACTTCTTCCCAGTTCTCTCCTTCTTCCTTTGTCTCTTCTTTTTCCTTCTTCCTTTGGAGTCAGGTCACATGTGGCTTAGGATGGATGGCTTCATCATTTATGAAGCTGAAGCTGACTATAAACTGCTGATCATCCTGCCTCCGCCTCTCCAGGGCTCGGATTGCAGGTGCGTGCACTGAATCCAGCTGCAGTTGTAAGATACTGGTGTCTGATGTGAGGTGGGCAGTAGGTATGTGACATGCCATCTGAACATCTACTCAAAGACACTCAGTGGTTTCCCATTCTTTCCAGCCTCCTGTGCTCTACTCTCAAGCCATTAAGAAGTGAAGATGATGAAAGTGCTGGACATTAAGGGCTTCATCAGGCATGGAGGAGAGAGGAACCAGGAAGTCTCTCACTCTGATGCTGAGCAGAGTAAAACTAAATCTTTTTATGAAATTATTTTGTGATGATGTCATAATGCAACAGTCCTTTAATAATATATATTGCAATATGAAAAAAACAAAACATTATGTCCCCTTCTCTCCCTGAAGACCAGCATCATATAAATGTTTCTCACAGTACTTTTTCTTCTCAGTCCCACATTTCAGTCTAGAAAAGTTAGTAATTCTTTTTCACTCCCATGATCAACATAGGAGAAAGATAATCAGGAAATCTTTCCCCTGCAGAGGTCTGAGTAGCTGAGAGCAATGACTATCCCATCAGTGTCTTTTGCTTCTATCTGGAAAGGGTTGTATTAGCAACCACTCTGTTAAAACTAAATAGATGGAGAATTGTAACAAAATCTAATAAATAGAGAAAAAACACGCATCTTATTTCCGTCTATGATTCTCTTTACTTAAAAAGGACTTTTCTCTCATCATGAAGGTTTTATCCTTCTCTGACAAGTTTCTTTCTGGAATATTTCTGTTTATTAGTGATAATAATAATTTCAACTCTACTTGATTTCTTGCTATGGTGGTTCAAATATGCTTGGCTAGTGGAAAGTGGCACTATTAGGAGGTGTGGCCTTGCTAGAATAGGTGTGACCTTGTTGGAGGAAGTGTGTCACATGTAGGTAAGCTTTGAGGTCTTCTAGTGCTCAAGCTCTGCTCAATGCAGAAGAGACCTTCCTTCTGGCTATGGAAAATGCTAGCTGTCTTCAAATTGAAATGTAGAACTCTTAGCTCCTCCAACACCAAATCTGCTTGAATAATGGCATGCTTTCTACCATGATGGTAAACAAACAAACAAACAAACAAAAAAACTCCAAAACTGAACCTCTGAAATCTAAGCCAGAGCCCAATTAAATATTTGCCTTTATGAGCATTGCCTTGGTCATGGTGTCTCTTCACAGCAATAAAAAACAAATTAAGACACTTGCTTTGGCTTGGTGTATAAGGGACATAAGTAATGCAGCTAAAACTGTAATTGAGGCTGGGTTAGTAAGATGAGCACCTCTGTTTGGTTTGCTCAAGATTTTCCAGGTACAGCGCTATACATGCTACGCCTCAGAACCTTCTCTTTGATGGCAATGGGAAAGTCGAGGTATCCTAACTGGGGTAGTTTCTGCACTTACAAACCATAGGGCTCTTCTTGAAGGCTTGAACAGCAAGGACAGCTTAAGTACCCCTGATCCCTAGAAGCTATGCAAATAAGCATTTTATACGGATATTATCACCATACCACACTAAGGAAAGTTGACAGTTGATACTTTGCTTTCATTTTCAGACTGGAAAAGAAAAAATTCCCTTAATTTTGAACATATTAAGTACATTCCCATCAAATCTCATAGACAGTGACAGTTGGTTATATGATTTGACCCCAAGTAGAATGATCCATGTGAACTTCTATCATGCCATGCCACTGTGTTGCCACATTCTTTTTGACAAAAGCCATCATCCCAGGGAATAATGATTGGCCAACATCACCTACAAAACCTTGTCTTCCTGACCCAGAAACAGGTTCATTTGATGCTCATCTAATAATAATTGGCTATTTTCTTACTTTCTAGGGCACCCTTGTACCTAAGGAACATTGTATGTAGCATTCTTCCTTGCACCACACAAGAACTTGCCCATCGCATTGGAATAGAATCAGCACGATTCACTCTAATAACATCCCCAGCCCTCTCCACTGTGTCCCCAGCAAGTCCAAACAAGCATTCCACATTCACTGTGGTTTTGATTATTTTATTTGTGCTTAGTCCCACTGACCCAAATAGAATGCTAGCAGTATCCACATCACATGGTCCATTATGTAATTGAATTTAGTGTTCATGAGACTCGGAGCCAGGAAAACAACATTCCGTGTGGCGAGCCAGATGAATCTATTTCTTTTCTTTCGAAGTGGTGAAATGATGGGTCTGAGAACAGGACTTTTTTTCATTTTGATGAGGAAAAAGTGTTTTATTCTCAAGGACATGGCCTTGGGCCAGGGATCAGTGTTGTGAAATACTTGAAAAGAGGAAGACACTGGGATGTGGAATTCAACAGTGTACACATCATACCCCTACATAACCAATATGTGCCTGCATACCATTGTTCAGAGTGTGATTGGCTGCTAGAGAAAAAAGACATCATTTTTAGAATGTAATCACTATGCCCTGAGGGAGGAATATTAACTGAGGGCTATAACATGTAGGCTGGGTCTTCTACTTTTATGCTTTTTACGTGGAGCATATCAGGAATGCTAAAGGCAAAGGGATCGGGCTTGTTTCTAGTTTAGATTGATGGGTTTCTAAGGGAACTGGCTGAGAAGTTTACATGAATGCTAAATAATAAGGCTTTTTTGTAAATAGAGCATCAGTGTAATGGTATGCAGTCTGTTCAAGCAGCTGCAGCAGGAACTATGTTAAAATTACATTAAAGCAAGATGTGGTCTCTCTGCTTTGCTAGAGTCATAAATCTGAAGCGAGAATCTCAGTGGTGGAACCAGATTCACACGTCATATGAGAGCCGCTTACAGGGGGTTGGTTCTTCTCAAGAATGTGATCCACAAAATGTGAAACTCTGAAACGTTTCGAACCCTCACGAAGTAGAAAAAAATGATCGTTTAAGCTCTCAGACAATTAATTGCCAATAGGTAATATTCACGAATGAAAAATTACCATGGATGATGGTGACCATTTGGTAACATGGTACATAATGTCACAGAGAGAGTAGTGGCAAGGTACTGTGACGACACGTGGAAAAGGAAACAAAGCTTGTTTAACTCCTCTCAATCCACCAATAAACAGAATGTGTGGTGTGTGGTACTGTGTAAGCAGGTCCTTGTCCAGTAAAAACAGAAGAGAGGAAATACTGCCCACATGAAATGCAACAGACACGAAGGACTTGCTAGAAGTAATATGCTGCTCATATTCGAACCTGTAATTGTTGACATCACATATTTTCCACCAGGGACACTGTAAAGATATACCTTCAAGAACTTAGGTACATTTATTACACATGAGAGACTAGTTCTAATATGAAAGACACATCTAAAAGGGTTTGTTGCTGGACTATAATTAGACTTTAGTCACTCATTCTTTCAAAGCATACTTATTGATAAATTGGTAGGGGCTTTTGTTTTGTCTTGTTTTGTTTTGTTTTGTTTTGTTTTGTTTTGTTTTGTTTTGTTTTGTTTTGTTTTGAGATGGGTTCTCACTCTGCAGACCTGGCCTAGAACTCACTGTATAGACCAGCTGACCTAGAACTCACAGAACCCGTGTCTACTTCCCAAGTGCCAGTATTACAGGAGTATGCTACCATACCATGCTAAATATATGTAGTTTTTACATCATCCCTAGCTTCAGCAGATAAAATGGGCAGCTAAAGAAATCCTCTAGATACAGTAAATGATATTTTAAACTGAATTTTGCCTGAGCATTTAGCTAATTGAACAAACCAAGATTATATTTATTTTCAAATTATGCTTTCAACCCTCTTTTGAAGTATGAGTGTCTGAATTAAATCTTAAAACTTTTGAGCATTTCTGGAATTTGAAGAAACCTCATACACATTCAGACTTTTTAAGCAGCCCCTTTCATGGGCGTCATAAGACTGTTTTGCAAAGTGTCATGATAAACTGTGAGAAGCCATGGCAAGGCCTTACTCTTGGCAAACACTCACCCTTGGCTCTCCTATCTACTATTCTTCTTTCTCCTTACCTCCCATGATTCACTTGTCAGTTCTCAGAACTTCAAACAAGGCCTCATAGCAACCCACCTTAGTAATTCTTTCTCCTGATCTCTAGATTTAGCTAACATCCTGCTAGATAGATGTTTTTAGAACCCCTGATAATGGCAAGGCTTTGTGAGAACAACAGGTATAACTTAGTTAGACTCCACAGCTGTAGCTAGCTTCCTCTACCTGCAAAGCCCTCTTTGCTTTCCTACCCCTTCCCATATCCTGTTTTCAGAGTATATAACCTGTGTGAACAATAAAAATTTTGCCAGCTTGATCAGACTTCTTGACTTGCTGTGCCTCCTTATTTTCTTGTGTATCTCAGTCCTCTCAACGGGGTCTAAGGGTCCCACTTGATTGTCCAGATGGCCTGGACAATAAACAATATGTAACAGGTAAATAAACAAGTTTGCCCATTCATCATCAGTGTGTGTATGTGGTGAATGCATGTGTTCAAGTATGTGCAGGTGTGGACGCAGGTGCATGCAAGAGTGGATACAGGTGCATGCACATGGATATATGCATATGCATGTAGGGACCTGAGGAGAACGACAGGTGTTTTTCTCGATCAGTCTTCACTTTAACATTTGAAGCAAGTTTTTCACTCATATAGCTAGGCTGGCTGGCCAGCCAATGGACTCAGGGGATCTGTTTGTTCCTGCCTTCACCAGTTCTGGGCTAGCAATCATGTACTTCCTTGCCTGTTTTTTTACATGGCTGAAGATTCAAACTGGAGTCCTCATGCTTAACTGCAAGCTCTGTACCACCTGAACCATCTCCCCAGCCTCTGGTCCATTTGGTATTAATTTTTAGATGATAAGTCTTCTCTATAAACTTCAATACATGCATCCAAGAGAATAATGTACTCTCATGTTCATTGAAACATTTACGATAGCTACAAAATAAAAACACCTGCTAATGGAGAAAGAAAACATGATATGTGCATGAGGATTACTCAGTCATTAAAGAATAAGATTCTGTCATTTGTGATAACGTGTAGAACTGGAAAGTTCAGTTATATGCAAAGTAAGCTAGGCTAAGAAAGGCACACACTGCATGATGTGATAGCCAGTATGCCAACTTTTCAGAATCTAGAACGACCTAGGAGACCCCCTGACACAACAATGAGGAATTTGGCTCTGTTAGACTTTCAGCAAGTTTATAGGAGATATCATGAGTTTTTTAATTCGTATGGAAAGATGCATCTTAATTTTGCTAGGAGCTTTACCTTGGCATGGGATATTGGTCCATGTAAAATGGTGAAATCCAGTTCAGATCTGTCCTCCATTCATCACCCTCTGTTCCTAACTGTAGACACAATTCGATTAGCTCCTGCTGCTATGATTTTTCCAAACATGATGTTACCTTTGAAATGTAAGCAAAAATAAGCCCTTTCTTCCTTAAGTTGCTTTAGTTGGGATATTTTATACAATAACATGAAAATAAGCTAAGACCAATGATTTAATTTGTGGAGTTTGAGAAGATTAATCTCATAGGTATTGAGAGTAGCACGAAACCTACCAAGCTGGGGATGGTAGAGTCCAAAGATAAAAGGAAGAAGTTGACTGGTATGTACTATACTAGTCAGTTTCTCACTGCTGTTACAAAACACATGCTAGAACAACAACAACAACAACAACAACAACAACAACAAAAACCTTAAAAAGAAAAAGGTTTTTTGGACTCAACTTTTGAACATTTCAGTCTATAATCAATTAGTTCCATTATTTTTGCGGCCAGGGTGTATCACAAAATTTTCACCTCATGGCGGCTGAGAAGCAAAGAGACTATGCCAAGACCATTGGGAAGCATGGCCCCAGTGAACTAATGTCTGTCCACTTGTCCTTCTCCCCCTTAGATTTGCTATCTCCTAACAGTGCCTCAAGTCAAAAGGCAATTATCAATTAAATGAAGAACATTTATGAACTAGACTATAGCCATGTGTGTTTGAAAGATTTAAAATTTCTTCACCACAAGGTGGGTATTTGAGAATATAGACATAATAGCCAATTTAAACATGTAAAATAAAACCACCATTTTACAGTGAATATTTAAAAATTGTCTCTCTTGGTCAAAAATCCATTGAAAGTAATCCTTCTGATTTCTGACAGTGGTGGAAGCATGGGTTGGGTCATAAAGAAGGAAAGAGCCCTCAGACAGAACACCCTGTGATAGCTTTGTCTTTGATAGGTTTCTTAACTTCTGATCCTGTGTTTTCATACACAAAAGAGAGATAACCCTTCTGAGCTCTCACATTTGTGGTGGTTTCTTGTGTTACCTGATAAGGTTGTTATTGGGACTATGAGGCCTGACAGTCATATCGGCTGATGTCATTAAGAATAACAGCACATACCATCAAGTCCACTGTGTTCCTTGTGTACACGAATGTTGAGTATGTCTCTGAGGGTCTGCTCTGTTTCAGCTTGTGCTGCACTCAGTTTATCTCATTTTCCTGCTAATGTTCTGTTATTATTAACTTTTTTCCACAGTGCAGGCAGAGCATGCACAGTGATGTCAAGAAGCAAAATCCAGTTCTGCTTACTGGACATTCAACCATCCTTAGTCCAGGCTTAAAGCATCATTTATACATAGCCAACACTCAAAAGAAGAGCAGAGAGAGATTCCAACCTAGTACTTGTGTTCTGAAATATGAGTTGTGGGTGGACTTGTGGTAAAGTAGAGTCAGATATCTCCAATAAATCACAATCTCTGGAAAGTTATACAAAGAATATTAATTCATTAGCTGAGGAGGTGTATGTTGTGATTTCACATGGTTTCATCATGCTGAATAATAGAATTTTTGAGAAGAAAACAGATAGGACCACCACCTACACAGCTTGAAGAGACAACCATGAAACCCAAGTGGATCATCAGCAAGACAAAAGAAATATGGATTCAAAGCTGATCCTTCAGAAGAGAACCATTGTTAACAAAACATTCTTGATAGCTTTTCTGAAGGTCAGAAAGGACCCACGTGGGAGAGCTGAGACAAATTAGAATAAATTGCCTATCAGTCAGAAAAGAATGACATTTTTGGACAAGTGATAAAAGGAAATTCAGAAATCATAAAGAATAAAGGAGCCATTAGAGTCATGGACATGAACCTGGGATGGTCTCAGGACAAATCTTGAGAGAAGTTAAGCCTATCAAATGTAATACTGAAAAAGGATCTTACCTCTGCAACAGGGGGTTTTAAACCATTGTCAGGATAGTAATTTTTAGATGTTGCTGATCTTATGCCATTAGTAAGACCAATTTTGGTAAAATGTTAAACCTTTTCCTTACTACATCTTTTTACTCTTTGGTTTCCTCTACTGCTGTTGAAATAGCTCATCTTTCCACATTAATCAGTTCTATTTAATAGGAACAACTATTTGAGAAAATATCTTCAGGGAGGGAGGAATAATTCACTTTGTCTCATGGTTCCAGAGACCTTTGTCCATCATCCTAGGAAGGGACTCACACTATAAGAAATAGAAAGCTGGAACAGAGGGAGAGACTAGAACCCAGCCATGATTCATCCCCAGGACTTCAGTTCTTTGTAACTGTTTTCCCCTTCCTAGGTTTCTTGTGTTAGCTGACGAGGTTGTTGGTGATGCTGTGATGCTGTGACTGCTGTTTTCATTAGGAAGAGCATCACATAATATCAGGATACTGTGTTCCTCATGTACATAAGTGTTCTATGTGTTTCTGAAGGTCTATTCTGTTTCAATGTGTGTTGCACTAAGATAAGTCTGCAAAATTAGGTGACTTGGAAATACAAAAAGCTATCACAATGATATGTTACGATCAATGTTACATTACAGGTGATCCTGATCTATGAAATTTCTATGAAGAAGTGAATTTTAAATAGGGAAACAGATTTCCACCAGAACTAAAAATCTGGTCAAGTGCATCATGCATCATCAGAGAAGCTTTCTTCTACAGTAGATGGGAATTAATATAGAGACCTACAACTGGAAAAAGTGGTGAGAGTCGGAGACCTCAGAACACTCAGTTCTAAATGGGTTGACTTTTCAGTGCTCAGGGAGCTATGCAAAGAGGACCTGAAAGAACCAGTGGACTGGAAGACACCTGGAAAACAATGCATTCCTGGTGCAGCAAAATTGATGCTCGTATGAACTCACAGAGAAGCTGACAGCATGCACAGGCTCTACATAAGTCCACACCAGATGGGGTCTCAGCACTGAGAGGGAGGTGGGCACAAGCTCCCGTTTCTAACCCAGACATTATCTCCAAGGGTCAACCACTCGTAAAGGAAAAAGTAGTTTTCTCTAATGGAGTTTGACTGGATACATAAACCATACTTAAGGGAAGCCCCACATCCAGCAGTAGATGGTCAATACAAAGCAATCTTAATTGTAGTTTGGGTGATTACTTTTGTCTCAATGGTTTGTTTGGCCATTTTTTTTTTTTACCTTACCAGTATTTTGTGTATATATTATGGTATCCTATGTTGTTCCTATGCTGTGTGTGTACATGTATGTATGTGTATGTATATGTTTCCAGTGTTCTTCTCTCTCTCTTTCTTTCTTTCTTTCTTTTTTCTTTCTTTCTTTCTTTCTTTCTTTTCTCTGTTTTGTTTTTTCTGATCTGTTTGTTTTTGAATTTGCCTGTTTTCTAAAGAGAGAAACTAAGAAGGTGTGGCATTGGATGAATGGAGAAGTTGCGGGGATCTTAGATGGAATGGGGAAGAGGGAACAGTGATTAGAATATACTAAATACAAACTATTTTATTTAGATGAGGGGAAAATGATTAGAATATATCATAAAAAAGTATTTTTAATTTAAAAATAACTTAGGTTCAAATTAATGTCTTTTTGTGTATTAGATTCCTTGGTTATGAACAACAGGAAGAATTAGAGATTAAGTAAGGAAATTTTTACTATAATAATTCACATGGAAATAAAGAGATAAGTTTGGTCAAGGTGACATTTCAGAAGCCATATGAGACTTTGAGACTTGCTCATACTTGGAGGCAGTCTGTTATGTAATGAACAGTAAATGAAGGTCTGTTTCAGGACCTAAGACTGTTTTTCAACAAGTTGCTGAGGATGCTTAATTATTCTGCATTCTTAGAAGTTAAGGAGTCAGCTGTTCCTTTCATCTTGTGTTATATGCCTAGATATTAAGTATTACACACATACACACACACACACACACACACACACACACACACACACGAGTACATAGTGTATTAGTATATATCCTCTTAGTCTGCTGCATGTCTTTGAGTTCTACTTAGATTAACTCCCTGACTGCCAATTTAATTTATTCTTAAATGTTCCTGTGTGTGTATGAACATATATATATGTTCACATTTCTGTGGATGCCCACATTCGCATGTATACTTGTTTGGGAGGTCAAAGGAAACCCTTGAGTATTGGTCCTTGGGCACCTTCCTTTCTTTATTTGTTACAGAGTCTCACACTGGTCTGGTCTGACACTTTGCTAGATTAGGGGCTTAGGGATATTCAGAGGTCGGCCCATCTCCATCTCCCACTACACCATTGCTGAGATTAAGGGTTCATGCTACCATGCTTGGATTTAAAAATGGATTCTTTGGATCAGAAGCCAATTCTTCGTGTTTATAAGACCAGCTCTTTATCAATTGAGACATTTTCTTCAGACTTATAATAACGTTTTCTTACAATAGTTTTCTTACTATTATTATAACTGTACCATTTCCCCTTCCCTTTCTTCTCTCTAACACTTTACATAAACTATCCCCCTTCTCATTCAAGTTCATGGTCTTTTTTCTTTAGCTGTTGTTACATATAAGTGTGGTGGAGGTGGTGGTAGTGGTGTGTGTGTGTGTGTGTGTGTGTGTGTGTGTGTGTGTGTGTGTGTTTCATCTTGTGTTATATGCCTAGATATTACTCCTAAAGATATAATAACAACCTGCTCGTTCTGTATAATATTAACTGTATGTGTAGGAACTCAGAGCTGATCACTTAATATTAATCAGCCCACTGGTGGGTCTGTTTTAGAACTGCATCCACTGCTTTATTAAGCCAAGCTCTAAATATAATTTTCACTTCCTTGGCCAAGAAATTTCTCTTTGGAACAGATGGAGACCGTTACAGAAAACTGTAACCAACCAAAATTCAGAGAGCAAAAGATCATATGGTGCCCAGTCCCAAAGGATATATTTACAACACAGTTTCTGCACTTTGGGCTCATGGATCATTATGAAATAGGGACCAAAAGATGAAATGATCTGGGGATCAGGAAGTTTGCTGTGATATTGTGTCTTCTGTCAGAAGGCTTTCTATTAGAAAAGCTATACCCATAAAGTATACGGCTGCCTAAACAAGACCAGTATACATGCTAACATGAATCTATACAAAGAACTATCAGTAACTGGAAAGCCAATTTTAATTCACAGAAGTCAGTGATTATTGAGTGAAACTCTGTTAGGCTATCTCACAGCTGCTTTTCCACCTACATATGGATTATGTTACTCCCAGTCCTGTGCCCTTTCTGGGCTAGTGATTCTTATAACATATTTGCATATCTGGTCAGAGCACATCCTCTTTCATTTAAGATATTTTGTAAAGTGTTTCCTTTGGTAGTAGACTAAAGACAGGGGGCAGTCTCTCTTAAGAGGAACCTATGGGTAAGCCCATCCTCATGAAGATAGAAGAGTCTGCTCCAACATCCTTTATGAGATGTGGATGAAGACCAAAACAATGGAGGTAAAAATGCCTCCATTGGTGACACAGGAGAACCAGTACAAGAGAAGCCCCATGAGAGACTCTTTCATACCTACCGTCGCCTTCATTTATCATCACATTTCAGGAAATTAAAGAAAAATGGAATGGCAGTTATTTCCTGCCTTTCTCGTTTACTTTGAAAAGCATGAGGTGTCCTGGTGAGCTCAGTACACCACATCGATGACGACAGAACTGCTAACAGCTAATATTTTACTAAAGCGACCAGAATAAAAGCATGCTGTTGTAACAAATGGGTTGGAAGGGACACATTTCAAAAATCCTTTTTTCATTCCCCACCCCTCTTCTCTTCCTTTCTGTTTCCAACCTCCGCATTTTTGGACATCCTGAACCTTTTGTATGTACGTCTGCGTGGGTGGATGTGATGAGAAGCAGTTGAATAAACTTCCTTTAAAGCCACTAAAGCTCTTGTAGAGGCTAAAAGAGGGCAGGGGGTGGACCAGCGCTTCACAGTTAACAAGAGATCTTTGAGTGCAGATTTTAATTCACTGGAGTCCCCAGTCCCAGTCCAAAAGGAAATGTTTTCTTTGAAAAAAATATGAAGGCCTGACTGGGGTTCCTTAAGGAACTATGACCTTTGTGCTGGGGAAAAATCTGCATGTATAATTCAGCTGTAGATCTTCTCCTTTGCTTGTGTATAGTACATACAGTTGGAATTCTTAGTTAGAATTCTCGCTTTGGCTGTACAGTTTCCCTGTGGTTTCTAGTCAACATATTATATGCTCTTGGGGAGTTTAGGTAACATTCTAGGAAATGGGGTGGTTCAGTCCTTGCTTCCAAATATAAGTTCTCTAAACAAATTATAGATATTCAAAATGAGAAAGTCTCTGGATAGTTGAAACTATAAATTCTGGCCATAAATGCAAATCAGCAAATTAGCTGCATTAAAAACTCGGGGTTTGAAAGAAATATACCTTATCCAAAAAAAAAAAAAAAAAAAAAAATCAGAGGTCAGTAAGATTTGATCTAAGAAGGCTGAAAAGTCTTTGATGTTTCTTTTCATTTTAGAAATGTATATCTAAAGATAATTTCTCTCCATTTACCAGAGTTTCCCATTCTTTCTTTTCTAGTGTTTTTTAGATACTACCACACACATCCATTTTAACATCATGAAATATTGCATTCCCCAACTTAAGTTGGAAGTGACACTGACCTTACAGGATTATTGTATGTGGCATGATACTTCTTGCCCAGTATGGACTCGAGTCTCTCTAAAACCAATGTTTAGATTTTGAAGACAATGATGATAATGAATATGCACCATACTAATTTTATTCTGTAATATGAAAAAAGAAAACTTTTTAGAATGTACATTTTTAAAGTCAAAAACTAAAAGAGCATACACAGATACTTGGAGTTTTGCTGGCAGATGGCATAGCTTACTCATTGATTTATTTTTTGATCTGATGCATTCTTAAATGGAAAAAGTAATATAGAAACCTAAACTAAATATAGGTAAGGGAATACACAAGAAAAGCAGTTTACATATGACTGAGTTATAGGGAAGATTGTATTAGTTTTTGTTAACACTGAATTCAGACCTTTTATTTTTCTACTTATAAAAAAAAAGAAAACTTGTTCATTTCTATAAAAAATGTAAACCAATTTTCTTATTTCTCCTGAGTATAGATATTCATTAAATTACATAGAAATTGGCCCAGTGCTTTAAAGAAAAACATTATCATACATTAAAATGTAAAATATCAATTCCTAAATTTAAGTTGCCTCCAATAGCAACACCTAGGGGGATTCTGGTGATTCAAATAACTCTTAAAACACCAGATGGAATGACTTCATGGACCAAACATCTGCTTCATATTTTAAAAGTATTTGATGTCAATTCTGATATTATTAGAATTAGATTGTTGGTATATTTTTAAAACTTTCATGTGGATTAATTCTTATTAATTTATTAAACAATATTACTTAACTCCAGAATTATGAAAAACATTGAACAATGGGCCGTGTATGTGTGTATTTAGATTCCCCTGCTTCTTGCCTCCATCCTTCCGTCCCATTCTCTCTTCCCTTGAAGCTATGCATTGTCTAGAAAACACATGCCACATCATTCTATGTCTATTCTCTCTTCATTTTTTGTCCATTTTGAAGTTAGTTGCTGATACAAATATTCATTATAGTATTAACTCATGAAGAATACAATAGGAATCTTTACCACAATATATTTTGTATCCTCAGTGTGTGTGTGTGTGTGTGTGTGTGTGTGTGTGTGTGTGTGTGTGTAAAGGAGATATATAGCCGCACTGAACAACTGAGACTGAGATAAACGCACACTTATGACAAGACCATATTTGGTGCTAAGAACTTGTCAGACTTTCATTGTATGGAGGTCAGATGAAATTGATCACTCTTACCACTAGATACTGTTTTGGCATGTGCACATTTCTTTCCTTTTATCTTGAAAGAGTAACCTTTCTTCAAACATGTGGGCAGAGTAGTTGTTTATCCTCTGTTGTCTCCACCTTTAAGACAGTAGAGAGCTCCTTAGAGTGGGCATCGTCATTGCCAAGCATCAAATGCCTGGCAGGAAAAGGCTGGGAAGAGATGGGAGACTGAGTTTTGCCACTTCTCCTTGACTATAACTGACACTCGATTTCCTGACTTTTGTTTCTCTACTTCTTTATTGGCACCAAGAATTTTTTTAGACAGCTTTGGTGCTATCAGAAAAAGACAGATATTGGTACAGACTAGCCTTTATAAACTCAGAGTAAAAAGATAATATTACAGTGTTAAAATACACCATTCTGTTGGCAGATAACAACCCAGAATGACTAGGTGAGATTGGCATTTTACACACACACACACACACACACACACACACACACACACACACACTACAAAAAGCAAAAAACAAAGAATGGCTTCACAAGCCAAGCTGTAGCAACTGAGGATGACATCCCATGTCCAAGATGACTTAGAGTGAAGATGTCAGTGTGACCTAGAGACAGTAAAAATCTTCTCTGATGGAGGATTATGAAAGGGAAGGGAGCACGTAGAGGGAGAGGCTATCAAATGAAATGAAAGCAGAGAGAAAATGGATTGAGTGAGGGCAGTGGGAGTGAGGGGCAAGGAAGAGAGAGAGAAATAGAGAGAGAGAGGAGAGAGAGATTGTGAAAAATGCTCTAATAAAAACTGGTTGGTTACAGTATAATGTGAAGAAATTAATTATATTTACAATATAACAATTCATATCAAGCTGTTCTCAGATTTATGATTATATATTGATTTTATTTCACGATTAAGGAGAGTTCAGCACACATAAGGACCAGTGTACATAATCTAGACCCCTATGCTCAGAATACTGGTTTTAGCATCATTGATGAGTGAACTGAATTGAGTTAATCACTAGGCAAGTAAAACCGTTGTTTGGACCTTAAACTAAATGGAGTTAGTTTTCTCTTATGAAATGGTCAGATTTTTTTTTTTTTGTGATGGTGTCTAGAGAAAAGATGCTATTTTTGCACATTGCTATTTATTAAGTGTGTTTAAAACTACAGTCCCAAGATGGCCATAGCACAGCTGAGAATGGCTGCAGCAACGTATCATAGAATTATCGGAGCCTGAGGCTAGTGAGATGTCCCTCTGCATGGTAACAAATGAGAAAGACAAAAAGAAGGAAACATTATTAACAAGGGTTGTTTCTCTGAGAGCTGTCCCTTGTAAGGTGTTAACTTCTTTTCCTTCGTCTTTCGATCTTCTCCTGGAGAAGGTAACTATAACCGCTGTGTACTTTTGTAGTAAAAGTGACTTTGTCCATTGGCTAATTGGAATTTTTGTTCTTAAGTATTGCCTTTTTAGGCCAAGGAAAAAGCTAAAATTTTTGAGCTAATGGAGAATGAACTGACTTTTTTTTTCTCTTTCTCTGAGACAACTTACTCCATTGAAGTTGTCCATTGGGGTAGAATGTATAATGACTAAAGGACTGGCAGAGGCCCAAGTGACCTCTGCACAGTGCTCATGTGTGTACCACAGCCAGATAGCCTAGACCAGACATCAAAGTTTGCTGTCTTTGCAGTTTCCTGATCTCCACCTGTAGACAGAGTCACAGTCTTCACCAAATGTTTTAACCAGATTAATGGGCTGCATATTTATTGGCATTTCTTAGATAGAGGCCTTACTATAAGTAAGTGAGTGTCCATAAAAGACTTGTAATAGAATTAGGAGAGAGTCAAATCATATTATGGTTATGCTACGCTGAGAAACAAGAGTCCATGAGCCCATTTGCCACGACATAAATCTATGCCTGTATCATTTCTGTCTATCTATACTCATTTTGGGTGGGTGTCAGGAATAGGCTGTCATGTAGTCTGGTCTGGACTTGAACTTGCTATAAAGCCAAGAAAATTTATGTCTTTCTTCCCTTGAACAGTGTCTCCTTTATTGCCTTGACGCTGACGGAGGCAACAGAAAGAACAGTTCTGAGCAGTTGATGCAAATTGTCTCTTTTCTCTAACCAACACGTTGTCCCAATCCCCATCTCACCTACAAGAATGACATGTGCAGACAGTGAGGAGAAAATGAGGTATTTTCTTTGCTATGTGGGGGTGACAATACAAACAGGTGCCAGCCCACAGAGGTTGCCAACCTTGTAGCCCTGTGCTCCTTGTGGGCTTCCAGATGCAAGTCAATAGATTGTCACCAAGGTTAGAACTGTAGGGGTCTCCTGAATCGATCCACACATTTTTGGTCCTTTTTCTGTTATTTCTTACCACTTTGACTTTTGGATCTTCTTTTTAGATAGTGATCCACCCTTTACTTAAGTTTAAGTTTATTTTTCAGTTGACAGCTTTTAAATGCTCCCTCAATATTTTTTTTTTGGCTAGTCACTTGCTTTAAGTGACCAAGAATCCACCTGTTTTAAGTTGTCAACCAGGTGTTGAGCATACGGTCTGAGAGGCTGAAACAATGTCTGGGCTGGGAGTGAGTCTGGGTGTTGTCCAGGTCTGTGTGATTTAAAGTCATGAGACTAAACGGAGGAACAAGGGAGGTGATAGAGACTGAACTGTCTAAGGACACACAGACGGAAGCATGCCAACATTTCCAGATCCAGTCTATGAAAAGAACCAAGTGAGAGATAGAAGAGGGAAGCACATGGAAGTGTATCCTACAAACCATATGAAAACATCTTTCATGGCCAAATGTCTTACCAGTGGCAGATGGAAAAGGCCATTTGAATGTCAAATGAGAAAAGTACCAAGAATTAATAATTGATTTAGAAGCTTGGAAATCAGAGTCATTGCTGTTGGGGAAAAGAAATAAATACATTAATCTCGTACTGTGGAAACATTTTCAGGCAGTATTATTGGAATAAGTAAGATGAATATTGCAGCTGGAGTGTAGTCAGGACATTCAAATTTACAGCAGGGCAGAGAAGAGCTGGCATCTGGACGAACAGAGACAAATCTCAAAGCTCTGTGAACAGAGTGCTGTTCAGGTTGGAAGCCATGTCAGAGGCAAGGGAAACCACGAGATGAAAATGTGAGGATTTCACTAAGAACACTGTTGTTTAAAATAACCGCAACAGTATTCACATTTTCTGCAAACATGTAAACACACACACACACAAAAGAAAAGCAAATTTAGCTGTCTTAACTCACATGTCTTCAAATTCAGTTGTTGCAAATCAGTACATATTTTATCTTATTATCCTTTTTCTTCATATAGGGTCCTTTTCATATTTTTTAATAATTTTCTGATATAAGCTGTTTTAGGTTTTTAGTAGACAATGTATAAACTAATAAGCCTCGAATGTGCACTGAATACAGGTCCAGGGTGTGCAATGCTATAGTCCCTAACAGAACAACGTCTCTGACTGCTCTCACCCTGTAATCATCAGCTTAACCTTTCTAAGGCAGCAGCAGCAGGAGCAGGAGGAGGAGCAGCAGCAGAAGGAGGAGGAGGAGGAGGAGGAGGAGGAGGAGGAGGAGGAGGAGGAGGACAAGGACCAGGACCAGGACCAGGACCAGCAGCAGACATTGCTTGTTAGGGGTGTGGGGCTTATGCTGAGTTCTGTGTTGGAGGAAATCTTTTTGCTATGCTTTTAATACCATTTTCTTTCAATTACATGTTTTTAATGTGCTTTTCCCTACTCTGGCAGAAAATGTAAGGGCTTTAATCTCCATGCAGCCAAGCCAGTTTTAAAAAGAGCCCTCTTCAACCGGGTCCTTCCGGTCTGGGCCTGAGCACTGAGCAGATCCTGGGTGGCAGTTCTGCCCCTAATCTCTAGGAATCCAGAGGAAGCAGGGCTCCCAGGTGCTCTAACCCTGGCATTATCTTAGGTAAGCAGATAGCAATGCCTGCCCCAAACAGGGAGTAACCTGAACCCACTAGGACCCAGAAAGTCACTCCTGACCTGAGCAGATTTTGGGCCTCAGCTCTTACCCCAGTAGCAACACCCACCCCACAGAGTTTTGATAAAACCAAGATAATAGGAAAGACAGGCTCCAGTCAGTAACAGGGCAGGTAGAACTAAGGAGATCCAGATGGCAAAAGGCAAGCTCAAGAACATAAGCATCAGCAACCCAGGGTACTTGACATCATTAGAACCTAGTTCTCCCACACAAGAAAGTCCTGAATTCCCCATAGTACTAGGAAACCAAGATTCAGATTTAAAATCACTTCTAATGATGATGACAGAGGACTTTAAGAAGGACATATATAACACTCTCAAAGAATTTGAGGAGAACACAGGTAGACAGGTAGAAGCCCTTAAAGTGGAAACACAAAAATCCCTTAAGAAATTACAAGAGAACACAACCAAACAGGTGAAGGAATTGAACAAAACCCTTCAGGACATAAAAATGGAAGTAGAAACAATCAAGAAATCACAAAGGGAGACTACCCTGGAGATAGAAAACTTAGGAAAGAAATCAAGAGTCATAGACACAAGCATCACCAACAGAATACAAGAGATAGAAGAGAGAATCCAGGTGCAGAATATACCATAGAAAATATTGACACAACTGTCAAAGAAAATGCAAAATGCAAAAAATTCTTACCACAAAATATCCAGGAAATCCAGGACACAATGGGAAGACCAAACCTAAGGATAATAGGTATAGATGAAAGTGAAGATTCCCACCTTAAAGGGCCAATAAATATCTTCAACAAAATCATAGAAGAAAACTTCCCTAACCTAAAGAATGAGATGCCCATAAACATACAAGAAGCCTATAGAATGCCAAATAGACTAGACCAGGAAAGAAATACCTCCCGTCACATAATAATCAAAACACCAAGTGCACAAAACAAAGAAAGAATATTAAATGCAGTAAGAGAAAAAGGCCAAGTAACATATAAAGGCAGACCTATCAGAATTACACCAGACTTCTCACCAGATACTATAAAAGCTAGAAGATACTGGACAGATGTCATACAGACTCTTAGAGAACACAAATGCCAGCCCAAGCTACTATACCCAGCAAAACTCTCAATTACCGTAGATGGAGAAACCAAGATATTCCATGACAAAACCAAATTTATACAATATCTTTCCACAAACCCAGCATTACAAAGGATAATAGCATGACAGCTTCAATACAAGGAGGGAAATTATACCCTAGAAAGAGCAAGAAACTAATCCTCTTCCAACAAATACAAAAGAAGATAGCCACATAAAGATAATTTCACTTCTAATAACAAAAATAACAAGAAGCAACAATCACTGTTCCTTAACATCAATGGACTCAATTCCCCAATTAAAAGACATAGGCTAATGGACTGGATTCATAAACAAGGCCCAGCATTTTGCTGCATACAGGAAACCCGCCTCAGTGACAAACACAGACTCTACCTTAGAGTAAAAGGCTGGAAAACAATTTTTCAAGCAAATGGCCCTAAGAAACAAGCTGGAGTAGCCATTCTAAAATCTCCAGCCAGATAACACAAAGGGAGGGACTCATGGATCCACCTGTATAGGTAGTGGTGGCCTTGCCGGGCATAAGTAGAAGTAGACAGCCTTGATACCTGAAAGTTCGAATTCCCTAGTGTTTGGGGAATTTCAAGAGCAGGGAGGTGGGAATGAGAGGATGGTGGGAGCACACCCTCATACTAATTGGAAGGGGGAGATGGGGTAAGAGGTTAGGCATCAGTGGAAGTAGAGGGCCTTGGTGCCTGAAAGTTTGGATTCCCTAGTGTTGGGGAATTTGAGAGCAGGGAGGTGAAAATGGGAGGATGGTGGGAGTACATCCTCATAGAAACTCTCAAAATTATATGGATTAGACATGACAGAGACAGATAGCCAAAAGACTAGATTCCAGAATTCAAACAAAAAATTATCTCTATACTAAAATTTGTTTTGAGAATTGTATATTGCAGAATACACAGCCTCGGTGTATCTACTCAAGTGAGCTGAGCAGACCTGCTTGAACCTCTGATGTCCTGGAATTCCAGCTGGATGCAGTGAAGACACAGATGAGTCTTATCAATTTACACTTCCCCCTGCCCCTCTTCTAATATTTCAACACCCATAATCAGCTTGAAGAAGTTAATGAAGAGTTGGCGCCCCTATTCCCTGGGCTTGGGGACTGAGGTGGTTAATATTGGGTTGTCTTTCTATGGAAAAGTAGTGGTTTTGTGTAGAGAGCCTCGGCAAGCAGTGACAGCATTCGCCATTACAAGATGGCGCCAGGCATCTGGCTCCCATGGGTAAACAAGTAAATTGCGCATGTGCAAGTGGTGAAAGCACTCCAAGTCACTGCCCAGCCAGGGGCGTCATACGGGGTTTTGAGCAAGCAGCCAATCAGATATGTCCATGCCACCCTAGGGTGTATATAAAGCAGCGCCATCTTGGGTCTCTCCCTCTCTTCCTCCTTTCATTGCAATAAACGCTTGCTGCAGAAGGATCCTGGTGCCCGTGTGCGTTCTTGCCGGCGAGACGATTGCTCGGGGCACAGTTTTGTTGGAACAGGGAGGATTAGCTAGGATTTATTGCATAGCCATAACCTATTGGTAGAAATATGTATAATTGTTATTAAGATGAAATTATAATTTCTTAAATGGTACAAAATTTACTTTGATTTCTAATTTAAGGTCTTCATTGGTATGAGCTTCTTATTGATATAAAGTGAGATTAATATTGTTACTCTCATAGGCATTGTGCCTATATAACACATTTAGGAATACAAGGCTTAGACTCAGTCCTTCTTTAAGCTTTTAAACTGATTTGAGATGGTTAGCCTGTGAGTTAAAGGCCTATAGCAGACTCATAGCTCTGAGTTTATTGTTAGGGTGTTTTCTATATTTTATTTAGCTGAGAGGAGTTAACAAACAATAGTCCAGATTGCCTTACATGGATAGTTGGTTTTCAAAATGTCAGAAGTCCACAGAATTGACTTTACAAACATTTCTGTATTAATGTCCATTTTGATTAGAGACATGTCTGCTCCTGACAGCTTCCTGTCTTGGATTCTAAGAAGAAATTGAGCATCCTTGGAGTTACTCCAGTTGTGGTGAGACAGCCACTAGACAAGAATTGTCTCTTTTCATCTACAGACAAATCACTATCCTGAAAAGGACACACTTGCGGAATAGTCAACTGATTATATCTGCCAAGACAGAGTAATCAGCCCTTAATAATTCTGCATCATTTGGTCTATCAGATGATCCTGGACCAGAAGGCTGAAGATTGAATGCTCCAACGTTTTGTAGTGTAGGGACTGTCCAGGTGCTCAGTGGTCTCTATAATTCAGCTAAGTTTTAGAAGCTATGCTTGGTGCTTCCCATAATTTCAGTTAACTCAGTCATTCTGGATTTCTGATGGGGTTGAAGACTTATAGTCTCATAGCCAATCCTGGTTATTTACTTTGAGAGAAAAGGTTTGAGAGGATGGTTTTCAGCTAACATTCATTCTAAAGCCAAGAAAAAAATCCAGGTTCAGAATTAAGTCTTCTAGTTAGGAGGGACAGTCCTTTAGTTAGGATGTTCTGTTTAGTCAACAAAATGATGGACTGGATATTAGGTCTATCTTGTACCTTACTGATACAAGTTGGTATAGTTATGCTCTGATTGTAGTCTAAGAAAAATGTTTTATTTTAACAGGAACGGTGATAAGTAGGAGGAGCTAAGGTGGAAGGAGTAAGGAGAGGAAGATAAGGCATAAGGAGAGGAGGAGAAGGAGAGGAGGAGCTAGGTGACAAGAGGGTGGAGGGGGACACTGAGGTGGATGTTTTCATGTCCCCACCAGTCAAAGATAGTTGATATATCTAGGTTGGGTATTGAGTTACACTTCTGATTGATATTGAGCATTACCAAACTTATAAAGCCTTTGATTAACATTTTAAAAATAGTATAAAAGCAAAAAGGAGAAGTGAGGGTGGGATAGGGGTTTTCTAGGGTGGGGAAATGGGGAAAAGGGATGGTATCTGAAATGTAAATAAAATATTCAATAAAGATTTTCACACACACACAAAAAAAGAGTCCTCCTCACACCTGAAGCTACCAAGAGCATGTGATAAGAAGTTTTATAACAGAACCACGAACATTATGGAACATCTCTGAGCCTGTTTTCCCATGTAAAACAAAAGATAGATAAATGCCAGCAACCGTAGTCACTAGGTCCCCTGTCCTCGAAGGCCATAGACGTTGCATGTCTGAGAATCAACTGTCAGAATCAGCTAATACTTAGCTGTGGACTGTCCTTATCTGAGGTTTCCTCTGCTAATCAGTTTGACTGTGCACACATAAGAACTACTTTCTAGTATCTGTTGATAAGATCTGCAAAGACTCTGCAATGGTCACTTCCTACCTTTTCCAGTCCCATGGACAACACATACGATATTCACCACATTACAATATCCTGTTTTTTCTCAGTTCTCCAAGAATACTCTCCTTCTTCACTGAGACTACATACACTCTTCTTTTTTGTCAAAAATGCCCTTGTCTTGATCACATTTCTAATTCTTACCTGTATAAATCCTAAGTTAGTAGTGTCTGTAAGCCTAGCACATAATGCTTAGCAAAAGAAGTAAACTAAGAAACATCCTTAGACAATTTGTCATTGTGAGAACACCATACAATTCTAATTCTTGAAGGTTCCAGCAGTAGTGGAATGGGACTCGTACGTACGTTGTAAACAATCATCCTGTTTCTCTTCTTTTTTTTGACAGATGGTTTCTCTGTAGCCCTGACTGTCCTAGAACCCCCTATGTAGATTAGGGTGGCCTTGAACTCACAGAGATCCATTTGCCTCTACTTCCCAAGTGCTGGGTTTAAAGATGCTATCACTAAGCATTACTTTTCACTTTGTTTCCAGATCAACTACTTGACTAGGCCTCTTACAAGCAACCTTAAGAGGAGATTTTGCTGTTCAGGGGTCATGGTGAGCCAAACAATGATTAAACCAAGCACAAGAGAAAATGCAATGAAGAGAAGTCAACAGGGAGAATGAGAGGCTGCTGCTGCCATAGTATGATTTAACATCTTAAAATCTGTACTCTAGAACACATAAAAACCAGTAGTGTAGTTACATAAACCAGTAGCATAGTTACCTAGTTACAACTTTGTGGGACCATGAAAGAATGGCTTGGTTTCTGGTAGAGCACTGGCTAGAGATAGCTGGAGACCCAAGAGGTGTCTATGCCCGTGAGAGATGGCATATATATCTCACCATGCCTCCAGAATCCAGATACGAGGCCCCTCTCCCTCCTCAAGACCTTCATTGATCCGTGCCTTTCAGTCACATAGGACAACCCTCCCAAAGAGAGGTTTGTGTCACCTAGCACAGGTAGAGGGCATGACTACAGGCTTCAGCCTCAAGAGATTTCCATATTAATGATATCCCTAAAGGCCAGAGGGTGTAGCCAATTAAGCATTCCTTATTAGACCCTCCTCCCTCCTCACTCCTCCCTCCCTATTTAACACAGGTCTGCCCTGAGTTTCAGGGGGGTGCAGCCACATTCATCTATTTTCTGCCATGACATTAAACCTAGTGAAACCATGGACTTCCTAATGTCTTTGGGGCGCTGCCATGGGAAACCATGGAGAAGGCCTTCGATTACCAAGCCACCACATAATCTCCTGCCAGAAGACTTCTCTACGTTCCAACCACGGAGGCCTGCCAACTCAACTAAGCTAGCTGACCCAGCTAAGCAAGTGCCAAGTGAGTGCAGGAATCAAGAGTCTCCAGCCCACGGGGCCCTGTGAGGGCTTTCTCTCTTCCTCCTCATGTCTCAGTTCTGCCATGGCTCTCCGCAGAGTTTGAGAGCCCCAGGACAGAGACCAGGAGCTCTGCCCCTCAGGACCTTCAGACTGAGACCTCTTCACCCCTGGGCGGAGCCTCTATCAGCTTCTCACAGCCCAGCGTCCACCTGGTGCCGTGGAAGGAGCTCTATCAAAATTCTCACGCTTCTGCTCACCGAGCCATGTCTGGTGGCCTGGGGCAGCAGACACTTGGGAATTACAGCTCCGCCCAACAGGACCCACACCCGCTCACGCACATGAGCTAAGAGCCCTTCACATCTTTATTAAGTATTATATTCTGAATGTCTGTTGAGTATACTAACAAACTTTGAGATCTGTAACCCTTACATACATTTGAAATCTAAATATGTAGACTTCATGGGTAGTCTAAAATGTCAAGCTAAAAATGTGACTGCGCAATCCCGAGCTACTGTTACCCTGCAGATCACCTGGAAGAACCCAATATAAGTCTCTGGAAGAACCTGCTCGGATGCCAGGCCTCAGCTAGTTTCCATAATAAACTGAAGTAACTGAGCAACACACACTCAAAAGGAACGAGACACCACAAAGAAAAGCCATCAGGAAAAGAGTCTGAAGTATTTCAAGGATGATAAAATGTTACAAACAATTGTAGGTGTTTGATTGCTTGTATAAAATAAGAGACTGGTTAGGGAATTATAAACAAAAACATCAGTACATATATGTGAGATAATGAACATGCACACCCCAGGGCAAAATAAAATTCTACAAATAGAAGATCAGTTGGGTTAAATAACTCGAGGGATATTTTTAATCCTAAAATGAATCTGTCAGGAGATTCAGTTAATTAACATCTTTGAAAATGTTTTTGGGCTGAGGGGATAGCTCGGTGAGCAGGTAAGAACACTTACCACACAAGCGTGGGGACCTGGACTGAATCCCCAGGCCCCATGTAAAAAGCCTGGTGGAGTTACACATAAGCCTATAACCCCAGTGGGAAGGGGATGGAGACAGAAAGATAGGATCGCTGGGGCTTATTGGCTGCCAGCCTAGTTCCAGATTCAGTCAGAGAACCGGTCTGAAAGGAATCAGGCAGAGAGAGAGAGATAGTATCATGGTGGAAACAGAAGTTAGGAGTGAACTGCTGGATCTGGAGCACCAGGGATGAGAAGCGAAAGCTGGCTATGAGATAGCCAAGCCTCACAGATAAGAAGGAGGACAGGACTCTGGGAACAATGCCAGCATTAGTTGGCTGGCTGGCTGGTGTCCATGGAGCCTCCTTTCCCTATAGAACATGCACAAGGCACCATTGTCCTTCCACAGAGCGCTTGTGACACAGCTAATTGTAACAGACTAAAATTGTGAGTAGAGATGGCTTTGAGAAAGAAACCTCCACCTATTCCAGAGAAGGTATCACCCGAGATTGGCCCCAGAGACAAGGACCTAACTAACAGGTTAGTTAAAGAAAACGACAGCTACATTTTAATAGGTGTGATATGAGATAACTTCTCATATAACAGAATCAAAGAGAAATAATTTAACTAACAGCTAGCAGACCCTGCCAAGGTGGGAGATCAGGAGGGCCTAAAAGCTGGCAATGCCAGGCAAAGCCACAGGCTAGTAGACTAGCCCAGGCTTCATTGCAGGACCACCCCTCTGGGTGAAAAACACAGAAACACTGTGTGATCATCTCCCTGGCTGAACCAAACTAATATGCTCAGAGTGTGGTATCCTCCCATTAGTTTGACCTTTGTACACCCAAAGAATTAATCAATCTCATGATAAATGACTCTACCCTTTGTCCAGCTTCTGCCTATATTCTATAAAAAGCCCCCAGAGTCTAGTGCCTAGGCTAACAGCTCTCAGGAAGCCTTCCTTTGTGGGACTTGTGCCATATAGGAGCTAATCTAATCTGGAGTTCTGTTTTCTTTCTTCTATAAAGCTTTAGTCTTTCTTTTTATAATAATTTTTTTTAAAAAATTATAATAAAATTTTTCTCTCTATAATAAAATCTCCTTGGTAGACCAAGCTATGATTCCACTGCTTGTGACTTTCTTCTTTGGTCATAAAACAAGGACCTGGAGACATTAGTCAGTGGACGTTGTCAGTGATATAAGGACTAAAATCCTAAATTTAGTCCTCCCGAAATGAGAAAGTCTGCATCATATCCCAAGACCCATGATTTTGCAGTTATCACATTTCAATAGAGTAGGGAATAGGACATTCTCCTCTAACCTGCACACACACACACACACACACACACACACACACACACACACACACACGAGTCCATGTACTTGTTTGCATACACGTGGGCGCACACACTAAACAATTATATCACCCACTTTCATCTGCATACACACATACAAATATACATACACAATAAAGAAAAATTTCAAGAAAGATAAAAATATCAGAATGAAAACTAAATAGCAACAGACATGAAAATAGTGCAGGTCAGACTGAAAGCAGCTAAGAAGCTGACGAAAAGTCATTTACCGACATCTAAGGAGGGTACATTAGCATCTGTGATGGATGATTGGCTGTGTCCACTTGACATATATAAAACTACCCTGGCAGAGAGTCCCAGTGATGGACTGCTCAAGTCAGGCAGGTTGGCCTATGATCATGTCAGTGGGCAATTATTTTAGTTAAATTAACTAATATGGAAAGACACGCCCACTGAGGGTGAGACCATTCTCTAGGCTCTGGGTCCTGGATTGCATACGAGTGTTGAAAATGAAGTGAGTACAGACACCCATGCATCTATTTTCCCTTTGCTTGAATATGGAAGCACAATTAGATGTATGTCAAAATGCATATTTGAGATAAAAATGGAAACATGGCAGTTTATGTTGCAATACCATTTACTGAAATTAAAATAGACTGTCCATTAATTTGGTTACATGTAAATACATGGTGGAATGTGGATACAGAGGGCATAAATTACATGGGAATGCAGATCGGTTAGGAAAGGAAATGGGCTCAGGGATGGAGAATAATGAGAGAAATCAATGAAAAAAGAAAGAAAGAGAGAGAGAGAGAGAGAGAGAGAGAGAGAGAGAGAGAGAAGACACACAGGCCTTGTACAGACTGGCAATTAAAATCCTGTGATCATTCTGATTGAAAGGAAAGAGGAAAGTAACAGGAAGTAAGTAGACAGCAAAGACACTGAGGAACCAGCAGCTATTTCATACTGTGATGTGAGGGGGGCAGGGCAACATGCTTGGACATACAAATATCATTAGCAGAAATCCCCGAGGAAAGATCATGGGAGGGAGAATAGCAGGGGGAAGCTGTGTGGCAAGAACAGTCTACACTCCAGCACACAGATTCTAAAATTAGCTCTGTAGCATCTATTTTGGGCAGGCTGGCAAGAACTATTGTGGTAAAAATAACAAATAAGATTCTTAGAGATCATATAAAAGAATCAAATAAAATAACCAATCAGAATAATGGAGAGGAAAGATACGAACAAACAATGGGTGGAATGGAAAATCTGATTGGCCAATAAATACAGGAAGAGTATCATTTTGATTTACTAAACTCTGTAATTTAAAAACCACACTGGATGGAAAATTCCACCTCTTGTTCAGATGCAGAAATTTATAGGAGGGGGTTGAGGCCAAGAAGATGTCAGTCTGGAGTCTGTCCAGTACTCCAGTCCTAAGCTACAGAAAGAGAAATCTCTGGTTCCACTCTGTAAGCACTTGCAGCCAGTGACTAACTAAATCTGGAGCTATAATAAAGCCAAGGTCTTTCTTGCTCAACTACAGGTTAGATTGACAATTCATGCCAGTAGAGACAAAAGAGTAAAAGAGATACATTTTAGTGGGAGGGGAATAACTATCATGTTGGTCGTGGTTTTATATTTAAAATTTGACAATTTTATACATGAATACTGCATTTATATAACTTCTGCCACCCTCTCCTTACTTCAGCTCTTCCCACAGCATGTTCTTTTGCACACATATTTTTTTTTAAATTCAACTCATAAAGGGGTATGAGTCTCTTCTTTCTGTACCCTGATCATAACAAAATTCAATGAGCTAAAGAGAAACTGTATAGCAAAATAGGAGACCTAAACCAAACTGCAACATTCACTAGACTAAATTCGAGTAATCTAAATATTCCAAAGAAAAATTAGGATGTCACAATTTGAACAAAAGATTATCTTGGCTGTAAGGTTTATGTCTTGATTGCTCTCCCTCCCCCTCCCCCACCAAGCATATGTCTCATTTCTGTACTAATCATTGAAAACTGTCCTTGTTCCATGGTATTTATTATGCTTATTTCTCAAGGAATAAGATCATTACTTACGTGATGAGTTTTTTGAAGTTCTATCCATTTTTTTTCTCTCCTATATTGATGCTACATTGTTAGCTGTGCACATTTGAAACATTGTATCTCTGTCCACACCATCATTTGCTCTGCCCTCTTTGAGTCTCTAACCACCTCCCTTGCTGTGAAGTCTGTTTTGATGGCAATATTTGTTGCCTCCACGTTTTTTCATTAGTGTCAGTATTGCTATGTCTTTTCTGTTCTTGTTGCTTTGTAGCACGTGTTATTGTTGCTGCTGTTATGCCAGGATCTGAGGTGGTCACTGTTACAGGTAAACAGCACGTCCACCATTTGTTATGGTTTTCAATTTGTCACTCCAGTTCTTTGGGATTTTGTTTTGTTTTTGTTTTGTTGTTATTCCTAATTTTATTTTAATTTTTATTGGTTATTTTATTTATTTTCATTTCAAATGATGTTTCCCCCATCCCAGTCTGTTCTCTGCAAATCCCCCATCGCATCTCCCCTCTTCTTTGCCAGTAAGAGGGTGCTCACCCATCCACCCACTCCCACCTCACCACTATAGCATCCTTGAACACTGGGGCATCAAGCCTACACAGGACCAAAGGTCTTCCCTCCCATTGAAGGCAATCTTCTGCTACATATGTCGCTGGAGCCATGCATCTCTCCATGTGTACTCTTTGGTTGATGGTTTAGTCCCTGGGAGCTTGGGGGGGCAGGGTCCAGTTAGTTTGATATTGTTGTTCATAAATGTTTTTTGTTTTTTTGAAACAGGATTTCTCTGTATAGCCTTGGCTGTCCTGGAACTCACTCTGTAGACCAGGCTGGCCTCAAACTCAGAAATGCACCTGCCTCTGCCTCCCAAGTGCTGGGATTAAAGGCATGTGTCACCACGGCCATAATTTTTATTTTATAAACTTTCACCATCTTTGGGAGATTTAACTGAACATTTTGTAAGGTTCTATATTCTTTCCTCTAGTATAACAATCGTACATTTTTAAAACAAACAAACAAATTCTGTTCATGGTAGCTTATGTCTGTTGTCTTGGCATTGTGGAAGACTGAAATGGAAAGACAGTCATGAGGGTAAGGATAGCTTGGGCTATAGAGTAAGACTGTATTAGAAAAACAAAGTCCCATAAAATACAAACAGTTTTTACTGACTGATCTAGAGATTGTTGTGTGCTGTAACATCTACCTCAAGTTTAGTTTCAATTAACACTATGTATAAGCAGTGTTAAGTAACTAATAATAAATCAAGTCTATTCCCAAATAACACTATGTATGAGCAGTGTTAACTACTAATAAAAATATGCCCAGTCCCTTCCTCTTATGCATTTCTAGCATTCATTTTTTATGAATTAGTATCTAAATGCATGTCTATACATAAATATAACCAGATATGTTTTTTTATAATCTTTAAAAATGCCTCTCTTAAATTAAGAGCAGGGGGAAAAGTTCAAGTCCATCATACCTTTATTCCCTCACTGTTGTTTTTTCTCTCTTTATACTGATTTGAGTGGCTGAAATACACCATTGTCCCTTTCCTTTCAAAATCATTGTCACTGTTTTTTGTAAGCTACACTTGTAGGAAGCTAATTTTCTTCATTTTTATTTGGGGGAAATTTTAATTTCTCCTTTGCTACTTTACTAGTTAAATTTATTCTTTTGCAATTTCATACACATTTGTAATACAGTCACATCATTCACAGACCTCGACCTCCTTGTCTCCCTGCCCTGCTACCCCCATTCTTGTTTTCTGTTTTGTTTTGTTATCTACTAAGTTCATTCAGGACCTGATATGTGAACAATGGCTCAAAATTTCCACTGGAGATTGGGGAGTTAGTTTCTTCACCTCTGAGAAATAATTCCATAGGGTATATAATTCTGAGTTAAGAGCCCCTTCCCCAGTCTCTCTGTAGAATCTTTAAGGACTTCACTTTTGCTTGGGTGGTTTCTGTTGAGAGCCATGATTAGTTCCTATCTTTGCTCTCCTATATGGGTCAAGTGCTTTCTCCTTCACTTTCTTTGGATTATTTTCTTTATCTTTGATTTCTTGGTGTTTAAATATACCTGCCTGCCTCTTTGTGTGTGTGTGTGTGTGTGTGTGTGTGTGTGTGTATGTACCTGTATGCATGTGCATGTGTGTTCATGTGTGTATGTGTGTGCTCGTATGTGTGCTTGTATCTGTGTGCTTCTGTATGTGTGGGAAAGTGTGTAAGCACGTGAGTATGGGAAGGAGTGTGTGTGTAGGCAGAGGGGGAGTGTTTATGATATTGTTATGTATATGCTGTATCATTTGTAATTATTTCACAGTTTTTAGCTCCTATTTATTTATTTATTTTTGGATATTTTATTTATTTATTTGGATATTTTATTTACATTTCAGATGTTATCCCCTTTCCTCATCCTCCCCCTACCCAGAACCCCCTATCCCATCCCCCCTTCTCCTGCTTCTATGAGGATGTGCCCCCACCCACCTGCCCACTCCTACCTCCCCACCCTCAAATTCCTCCACACTGGGGCATCCAGCCTTCACAGGACCAAGGACCTCCTCTCCCACATATGACTGACAAGGCGTCCCCTCCCCTACATATACAGCTGCAGCCATGGGTCCCACCCTGTGTGCTCCCAGACTGGTGGTTTAGACCCTGGGAGCTCTGGTTGGTTGGTATTGTTGCTCTCCTCATGGGACCCACAACAAATCCCTTCAGCTCCTTCAGTCTTCTCTCTAACTCCTCCATTTGGAACCCCATGATCAGTTCAAAGGTTAGCTGCAAGCATCTACCTCTGTATGTGTCAGGCTCTGGCAGACCTCTAAGGAGACAGCTATATCAGGTTCCTGTCAGCATGCACTTCCTGACCTCCACATTAGCATCTACCTTTGTTGAGCTCCTTTTTAAAAACTCTTTCTTTCTCAATACTTCTCAGTTTCATAAACATTTGTCTTCAGCTATTTCCAAGTTGATCATCTGAAGCACTTGTTTCTTCCTGTTCAGTGCCTAGTACCTTCACTGTTTTGCATACATTATTTATGCAATCTTTCATGCTGTTTCCATGAGCTCCTCCTCAGTGTATGGCTAACAGTGAAAAACCCCTGTCCCTAACTCCAACACACATTAGCCTTAGCTGAACCTAGTTCTGATCTTTGTTCAATCTCTTTAAAATGTATTGCTGGGTGTTTTGGTTTGTTTGGGATTTTTGTTTGCTTGTTTGCTTGTTTTTCCTTTTTAGTGTGTTCTATAATTCTTCTGACAAGAGACAAAGTAGAGATTTATTTTTATTTTAAAAAATAAGGAAAAGAAGGAAAGAAAGAAAACAAAGAAAGAGAGGAAGGAAGGAAGAAGCCACAGTAAACAGACAAGTAATGCAGCAGTCAGATGTGGGGAGGGTGGCGTCTCTTCCCTTGTGGTTAGATCTGTTTGTTGGAGTCCTGAGCTGTGAGGTTCCCTGGCACTTCTTAGTTACCCTGGGAAAAGATGGTGGACAGAGGCAGAATGAGAATATTCTCTCTCCACATGGAAGAAGTGGCTCCCAAGAGTCTACATCCTTAAGAGGAACACAATGTTCTGGCACATTTTTAAATAGTTTCTTTTATTTTCCTTCCTGCTGGAAGCATAAAGGGAGTGTCTGTTATATTTCCTGAGGAATCCGGGAGCATTTCTGGAGGTGGAAATCCCATGGGCATATGGGTCGTCTCATGTGTTGAAGGGTATTTGATCACACTGTGAACCTGAAGCTTGTGTTGTTTGCTAGAAAAAGATGATTCTAGTTATGGTGTGACTCAGTCTTAGCACATACCTTTAATCCAAAACAATGAAGGTATATTTAGTTTGTAGAAGGAAGCACCTACGTTAGAATGTTATGTCTAATTGAGTGACAGACAAGGTGATGAATCAGAGTAGGATACGCCCAACTCTCTTGAGAGGAAAGGGAAGCTACTTGAGGAGTAGTAGTAGTAGTAGTAGTCATAGTAGTAGTGGTTGTTGGTGGTGGTGGTGGTAATAGTAGAAGAGAGAGAGAGAGAGAGAGAGAGAGAGAGAGAGAGAGAGAGAGAGAGAGAGA
>JANHMN010000013.1:29220613-29232668 GCA_030674055.1 Rhabdomys pumilio | reverse complement strand
AGAGAGAGAGAGAGAGAGAGAGAGAGAGAGAGAGAGAGAGAGAGAGATCAGTTTTACCAGGACAGTTATAAAGACAGATTTCAGAGAGAGAGAAGCTAGACACGGGTGAAGACAGGATGAGTCAGAGAATGAGAATGAGCCAGAGTTAATTTGAGGGCAGACAGCAAAAGATCAGAGGCCAAGAGAGGAGCCAGATTGAATCAGTCAGTTTGGAGAGGTGTTTGAGCCAGAACAGCTCAGTTAAGCCAGCCAGTGAGAGATCAGAAGGAACTAGGAAGGGGCGAGCTTACTCAGTAGCAAGTCTCAGTGGCTGGAAACACTCTAGCCCTAGATTAGATTGTACAGAGGCTCGAAGCTTCCAGGGTTTGGCCTAGGTTAGCAGATGGATGCAGTAAACCTCCAACAGGACAATTACATCAGGCGTATAAAAGTTACTTTTGCACTTGTGGATAGCTTTCCCTGGAGCTTTAAACTCTCAGGCTTGTTCATACCGGCTTTCCAGGAGCCACTCAGTGAGTTAGAGTTTCCCAACCACAGCTCTGACTCTGACTTCCATGGATGTTTTCTTACGAAAAACATTGAGACAGTGTGACTCTTTCGCATTCACCTGTTTCTCTAGTTTTAGGAATGTCAGTTTGCCAAGGGCCTCATTTTCTGATGGATTTAAGGAGAGCTACTGAACTTCCATTTCTTTGGCTTTTAATTTATCAGGTCTAGCAGCAGGCATCTCGGTCCTCTGGCTTATATGATCTTTCTATCATCTCTTGAGACATTCCCTGAACCTTGGAGGTAGGGATTGCACTTTAGATAGCATGGCTTCAACCAGATTCCTTAGTGAGGGCTCCTGAACCTTCTTGTATTCTTCTCTATATTTTCATCTATGGAACTAATTTTTACTCTAAATGTATGTAATGCCTAGGGTGACAGTTCTGAGTCTTATTTGGAAGTGGATAACGTAAAGCAGTATTCACATATGCAGCTTACCTTGATTTCTTACTCTATATTCTTCTATATTATTCATTATGCTTTGCTTTCCAGAATGTATACATTCAGCCAAAAGTGTCACTTTACAAGATATCTACAAAAGGGTGTTAAGTCTCAGCTAAACTGAAGCACAAGCCACAACACTGGGAGAAGTTGAAGATTTTCTCTGTATAAATACTGTAGTGTGTAGTACTTAACCACAGTGGAAAGACAACACCAGCAAACAGTAGCATGTATAAGTACATTGTGAACCCGAGATTGTGAACTGGAAATATTTGTTTCTTGTGGTGTGGCTCAGCCCTATTTATATTTATATTTCTACGATATTTATATTTCTATGGAATTATCTACATCCCAACTGTTAGATTATCAAATGAAGACTCAGGAGCCAGATGCTGTGTTGAAAGCCTGCTATCTCAGAGAGGCAGAGAAAGCACTCCTCTGACCTTCCTATTCCACCAACATCCTGGAAGAAAAAAGTACCTCCCCCTCCATCTCTATGCTGTCTTCAATCCAAAGTCCCTCCTTTCTGTTTACTTATGTTCACTCCCTGTTGGCTGTTATTTGCTTGTTCTCTTGACCTAGGGTTGACTTTATTTGGCTCTTGGATGAAAGGTGTGAACTAGGGCTGAGCCACACCACAAGAAACAAATATTTCCAGTTCACAATCTCGGGTTCACAATGTGATCAAATATCCTGCAACAGTACATGGTTACTATTCAAAACACCATTGATTGTCCTGATAACATATTTTAATCTATTTGTTTAAGGCTCAGGGTCTAATCCAAGAACATATATTATATCCAATTGCCACTAAATGTCCTTCTAGTCTCCTTAACTCCAGTATACTCTTGCATCTTCCTGTTAGTGTTGTCTGACCTACATATTTGAACAAGTATAATCAATTTTGTTTTATAAATGGTCACTAAAATTAATTTTTTTGATATTTCTTCATAACTGTACTCATAACATGTGTTCAAAGGAGATAATAGTAGTGTCTTTTTCTGTATAACACTAACAAAATTATGAACGTGGATTTTCACATTTAATAGAGATGCTAAATTTTAGTATTTGGTTGATCTGGAATCTTCCAAGTTTTCTAGTGTAAGTTAATAAATCTGATTAATAACTTGGAGCTCCATATTTGAGAGTAAAAGGTTTAGTAACGCTCAAGTTTTTAACACAGTAGTTTCAACATTTATTAACTATTACTTGCATCAGTAATGTCTAAGATGACAACCTGAAAGGTCCTCTAACCCTGTAGTACACTGTTTGTTGGAATTCTGTCTTTAAAAAGACAGCCATTTTCTTTATTCCTCGCCAGCCATCTTTCTATCTAGATATTTATATTTCTATGGAATTATACATTTTTATTTTGTAAGTTATAAATCACTGTGGATATTTATTTTTATGCTTCAGTGACCCAGATTTGGCACCTATGTAATCATACTTTTTCATCTTTGGTCTAGATTTTGCTTTTGATTGTTCTATGAAACTAGCTACATACTTCAAAAAAGACAGTAAATACGGGTCTTGTAATTGAGAAAATCTTGTGCATGGTGAGTCATTACACATTTGTTTATTTATTGTCTATTGAAAGCATCCTGCACTTCTGGGCCATAGTTACAGGATGCATTGGTCAGGATTTAATGAATCGGGTAGATGATAGGGTTGATTTACTTTGTGGGTTGATCGTCAGGAAATTCTTAATTTAACTCTGTCCATTATTAACATGCCATAAGGACTAAAATGGATACACTCCTTGTTATAAATGTTTGTAAAAGAAAACAGTTCACATTTCCAAAAAAGAAAGTCAGCAATTGGCTTGGATCTGGGAGGGACTGGAGGGAGGAAAGGGAAGGGGTTGTTATATGATTATCTTTTAATTAAATATGGAAATAAGGGGGGACAGAGAGAGACACAGACAGACAGACAGAGACAGAGTGACAGGACAGAGAGACAAAGACCAACAGAAAGACAGAGAAAACTCTTAAGTAAAATTCTAGACAAAAAGCATAGTTAGTTCCAACACAGACATAACTTTGCATGTAAGTGAGGCCCCTTTCTATACTAGATAAGGAAAGCCCTGTGGGCTTATCAGGATGGGGGAAGCTTTTGAAGGCCAGTCAGCAACCCTTCCTTTCCTTTTATGCACTATTTGTTGTGCCAAGTTGAAGCCTTCCCTGTTGGTGAGAAAAAGACAGTGGACTTGGGATTACTTGTTCTCAAGGATGTGGGCTCTTGTTGTTTGCTTGCATATGAGGTTGAGTGCAGCCCTTGATGAGAGTGTGGATGAGGCAGAAAGCTAGAAATGTCAGCCACACAGCTGCAGTTACAGCAGCTACGCCAGCTCAGCACTTCCCCATTCTTACTTAGACACTGGCTATGAATTCCAACGCACAGTGAAATCATCTGGAGGGTTTTTAAAAATTCAGACTCCTGGGCCATACCCAGAATTGGGGATTCAGCCTCTAGTGAAGGACAGAGAAACAATTATTTCTAAAATTATCTCAGTTATTAGTGAAAGTCACCGGGATAGCCTCCTAAAGTTTCCCTTCTTTAATCTTTACAAATAAAATACAACCATAAATAATTACTTGTTTTTCTTCCAAATAAGCAAAAAGAATTATCTAGCTTCTAGTTGATTTCTAAAGCAAAAGGTGAGCAGGTTATACACAAAACATCCAGAAGGAAAGTGACACACAGCCTCAGGAATCAGAGCACCGGGCACATGAATTCAGAGATTTCTGTAAGTTCGATAGTTCCGAGTTACTTGGCCTCAGGTTTCACTCAGTGGATCTTAGGCCGTGTTAGTGTGGACATAAATAGAAAGAAAATGAGAGCCACTGCAAAAGGGTCTAGATCTAACAAGACCTGTCTGTAACAGTAATCCAGCACCAACAGATACCTACTGACCATTGAGACGTGACTTAATTACCAAATTCTCACGAAGGCCAACAAATCCCATCCATTACCTCCTCCCTCCTTAGACATTGTTTTTGGTGCATAACTGAATCAAAACAGTCAGCCATGCCCTACAAGGCAAGGAAAACTTTGTTTTACTTTTCAGAGTAAAGATGCTGTGGTGGTTTGAATATGCTTAGATCGCGGAGTGGCACTCTTTGAAGGTATGGCCTTGTTGGAGGAAGTGTGTTACTGTGGGAGTGGGCTTTAAGATCCTTGTCCTAGCTGCCTGGAAGCTAGTTTTCTCCTAGTGGCCTTCAGATGAAAATATAGAACTCTCAGCTCTGCCTGCACCATGCCTCCCTGGATGCTACCATGTTCCTGCCTTGATGACATTGGACTAAACCTCTGAACCTGTAAGCCAGCCTCAATTATAAGAGTTGCCTTGGTCATGGTATCTGTTCACAGCAGTAAAACCCTAGTTAAGACAGATGCCCCTTCCAGCTTTTATGTAATTCCTTGCAGCTACCTGTGGGACCACTTAGGTAGTTGTAGATTTAGTATACTTCTCCCTGACACCCCTACCCCTCCTGTGCGAGCTTGAGATCTTTACTCTGATTAGCAACCTCCTGATAGCCCTGCTGTAAATTCTAAGAGGTCTCCTAACGTGTACTTCCTATGCATTGGAAGTATGTACTGCTTTTGGTCTCCACTGAATTTTCCCATAGCCTTTTTATATTTTAGTATTCATATCTTAACTACCAAGATAATTAGGTAATTCTCTTCACTAAAATGTACCCTTCACTGGGCTAGGGTTTTGAGCTTCTATGTCTCAGTCTTGCCTAGTTCACAGTAGTAGGTGACCGGTAACTTAACTGCTAGATAGGTGACGCAGTTACTGATACTAAAGTCTCATTCCCTAATTGGTTCATTTTTGTCAATTGCTGGATAAAGGGTACAGGTAGGATTTCTGTGTCTGAGAAGGGAAAAAAGCCAGGCCTTGGAAGAAGCATGAAACAACCATGGAAGATCTTGGGGAAGCTAGAACCCGAAGCCTCCGAGACCATCAGATAGTCAAAGAGGTTGGCTGAGGCTGGTTGACATAGGCTCCTGATAAGGTTAGGACAGGAGATGCTGCACCCAGCAATTGTGCTATCTAACAAATTATAAGATGATAAAGCTATCTAAGTGTTTTTCATCCAAAGAGCAAAGGTGGGCAGAGAGGGAAAAGCCAGGGCAGTAGCTGGAGGCTTGGCAAAGCTAGCTAGGAGGAACAAAAGAAAAGCCAAGAGGGAGCCAGTGGCGTTTAGACAGCAGCTCCTGGCTTTCCCTGGTTGGAGGATGGTTGCCATCAATCCTGGGCTAAGCAGGGTGGAGAAAAAGAGTACCAGGAGGGGTCAGAGCGCATGCGCTAAGCTCCAGGAAAGGTGGTGGAGTCATTTTAAAATTACACCCAACAGCCAGATGGATGAACATTTGGATATGCAGTCTAAGAGTCTTTGCCTAGTTGGACCTGTGAATTGCCTGATGTTATTAATATTTCTACTTTTGCTGCTAAATTGTGTGTCTTAGGCATAGCCTCTGGCTTCAGCATTTGAGTGATGGGTAAGAGAGCAGATCTGGCCTTCAGTGTTATATCTCTGCACTTCTCTGGCATTTTCTTGCTCAGCTATCTTCAGTCTCTCCTAACTCATCTACCTTCCTTTGAAAACTTCTCTTGGTCGTGAATGATGAACTCGGGACTCGTTTCTCAGGCATTCTTTCTGCTGAAATGCTGACTGAATGCCATTTGTTTTTCAAGGTGGCTTTTGAGCCTAAATCACAACCTTTTTTGACTATTTCCTCTCTGAGTTCAAGTGGGAGTTGAGCATATGCCCTGCACTCGGTGATTCCTGAGGCCATGGGTCAGGTTGTGTATAACCTCTGCTGCTCGCTCCTTGCTTTAGGAACTAACTAGAAGCTAGACAATTCTTGCTTATTTGGAAGAAAAACAAGTAATTGTTTATGGTTGTATTTTATTTGAAAAGATTCAAAAGGGCATCTTTAGGAGGCTGTCTTAGTAACTTTTCCCTGGCTGTAATAAACAGCATGACCAAAAGCAACTTAGGGAAAAAATGGTTTACTTCATCTTACACTTTGCAGTCTATCACCTAGAAGCAAAAACAGAAACCTGGAGGCAGGAACTGAAGTGGAGAACATGGCTGCTTACTGTCTTGCTCCAAGGCTCTGGTTCAGCCGCCTCTCTTACACAGCCCAGGGTCACTTGTCTAGGGACAGTACTGCCCACTCTCTGAACCTTCCCATATCAATTAACAATCCAAAAAAAAATGTCCCACAGACATGCCCAGATGTCAATCTCGTGGAGACACAAGATAATCCCTGGGTCCCTCTTCATAGGCCACTCAGGTTGACAAGTGATGCTAAGCAAGATAGGTATGATAATGCAAACTCTTTCAGCACTTGGAGGAAAGATTCTGGTGGGACATCCCAGCCCTGCTTTCCCTTGTGTTCGACCATTGTTTCATGGTGCTTGTGCTTTAAGAGCATCTCCGCACCCCATTGATTTGTTCTCACGAGCTGAACGCCTTTCACTGACCCACTGCTGATCAATTTGTTTGTGATGTCAAACTTCTAGACTTTTGTCCAAATTATTGTCAATTCATACTGCATCTTGATACCAGGGCTCACACAATATATAAAAATTCACCATCAAATCAAGCCACTGTGGCAAAGGTCTCTGCCCAGCCTACAGAATGTCACCCACCCCACAGGGTGTTGTGGCTCGGCTAGAATTTCCCTGACAGGCTGTGCAGAGAGTTCTTCTCTCCATTTCTGTATCTGATATAATCCAAAGATAACTCCTGGATATAGAAATGAAGAACCATGAGAGACGGGAGTTTTGCAGATCATAACCTTCTTGTTTGCTCAGAAATCCAGCCTCCATTTTGAAATGGGAACTCTGAACCCTGATTCTGAGAATCTGGGAGCATTTGGGGAAGGCTTATTGTGTGTGTTCTCATTTTTTCCAAGAATTTCTTATTTAAATGAGAAGTATTGCTTAGGTGGAGGAACAAGCAAAAGGAATCAAACTTCTTCAGCCCTATGGATTTAATTTTTTAAATTTACATGAGGCAGACTGCAATCCAACCAAGTGTTCTTGTTGATTTAGTTGTCAATTACTTTTAGACAAAAGAAAGATGGAAGAAAAGCGACTACAAAACAGCATGCATTCATTTTTAGCAAAATAAAGTGGCTAGTCTTTTGTCACATATTCTAAACTTTCAGTGGCTTGTGAGTCAACTTTACTTATGCAACTTACTTCACAGCTGAGACTTTCAAGAGCCCATCTTGCACCACACAGTGGTGCCATTAACTGAGTCTCTAGCATCTTGGAGCGGTTGGTGGAATTGAATTTCATTCACACCGGAAAGCATTGCTCTAGGGCTAAGGGCTGCATGGGGATCTGGCCTTGGCCTCATAGCCTGGTGTTCGTGTCTGCTGAGAAGCAGATGGCTTCTTGACTGGTGATCTTCCCACGAGGGGACAGAGCATGTAGGCAACAGGACTGTGATTGGTGTGTAAGCATACTGAGCAGGAAGCTGCCCCCCACCCCGCCATGGCAAGGCACTTCCACATCATATTTCACCAAGTCACAGTTTTCTGAGAATGTCCTAACAGTTTCAAAATGACATTTTTATGTGGCTTGATGTTCCTAATTTGCTACAACTTGTATTACGTCTCTACTTGCATAAACCACCGACCACATGGAATACATTCTGGTCAGACACTCAGACAGTTACTATTTAGGGGATAATGTAGCCTTTAAAATTTTTCACAAGAGACCAGGAGTCTGATTTTAGTGCTCTCTACTCACATAATAGAATTTATTCCAAGATAAATTACCTTTCAATGGGGCGCATTTTATTTCAGTTTTGAAAGCATCTGTTTGGTTTCTTCATATGCTTTGTTAGCAGTTAACTAATACATATAATGGGATGTAAACATTTGTCAAGGCATATATAAACAATTTCCTTTACCCACTGAAAAAAGTGGAATTTTGTTTAAGCGCAAATAATACAGCAATAGAAATGATATATTTGAGTTTGAAAGAATTGTATATTCAAGTATTGGAACATATTTCTACTGAGTCAATTTAGTATCTAATATAATTTGAAACAAGTAACATGTGGGAAAATATGTATAATGAATTTCTGATGGACCAGCCGTTCCTTGAAAAGCCACCGTTGATATCCTGTCTGATGGTCCCGTAGCTTCTTTCCGGGCAACATCCCATTTGGCATCATAAATAGTGGCCTTCTTGTTCTTTTGTTTCTTTACAGTTTTATGATGACTTTCGTGACTTCCTGTTTTTGAGCTTTCCTGGTCAGTGTCCATTATTCTTTCCCTTGTTGCTGCCTTTCCTAGTTTCCACTTTGTTTGTGAATGTTCCTGTCCAGTGTCCATTTATTCGTTTGCCCCTTTCTGTATCCCGTTGATGTTGACAGGTACCTATATTTCACCAGACTCATTTACTTCTTCTCTCTGACACCCAGATGTCAAAATAAAAACATCTTTACTCAGTCACATAAAGTCAAGTAGATATTGTTTATGCCCAGATCTCCAAATTATTATTATTATTATTATTATTATTATTATTATTATTATTGGATGGTAACTCTGATTTCTTACTGGATGTTGCATTTCTGTCTCTACAACGAATATAACCGTCAACACAGTAGAACTGAAAGCTCCCTCCTAAAGACTGCAACCAAGAGTATCTGTTTGTGATGCTTCCATTTCACATTGTGATGGGGATTCTAGCCACAGAAATAAGAAAAGAAAAAGAAATAACTGACAAGATTGGGGAAAGGAAGCGAAGTTTGGTCTGCCAACATCTGATCAACTTGCATGCAGAATATTCTTAAAAGCCCTACAAACTATATGTTAAAGTAGTTTCCAAAAGTTGTAAGATATTAACTATATGAAGACATTGCATTTCTATGTATGGCAATAAAATTCTACGAACGAAATTAGAAAATAATTATGTACAATTATGTCAAAAATAAAATGTTTAGAAATAACTTAACCAAAGATTTGCAAACTAAACAGCTCAAAATACTGCTGAAAGAAATGAAAGACCTAAATAAATAAGAATATCTACTGTTAATGGATCAGAAGATTTAATACAGTTTAATGTAGAAGATCTCAAAACTGATCTATGTGTTAGCCACAATAACTCTCAAAATCCTAACTGGATTCATTTTAGATACTCACTAGCTCACTAGAAAAATTGTCATATAGAAATATACACACCCAAAGTAATAAGACTTTTACAAATCCTTAAATAAAAAATAAAATTGTAAAGTGAAAACTCTGGCTTTGATTTATGGCAAATATCTATGATTAAGGAATGTGGATTTAGAACCAAAACATAGGGTCAGGTGGTTTTTGAAATGGAATTCATTGCATTTGATACAGTTGATAAAGAATTGTTTTCTCACCAATTATACCAGAGCAGTTGGCTTTTCACATAAAGAAGGAAACTGGGTTTCTTGCTAATATTTACACAAAAATCAAATAAAAATTGATTAAAACCAAAACTATGAAACTGTTTATAAGTAAATCTTTATACGCTTGAGGTAGAAAACTCCAACTTAGACACATAATTAAAAATAGTAAAAAAAAAAAAAAATAGTAGACTTCACCAAAATTAAAAGTTGTATGCATAAAAGAAACTTTAAAAACTTTAAAAACTCAAAGACAACTCACAAATTAAGGGGAATTATTTTCAAATCATTTATCCAACAGGAGATTTGTTAAAATAGTATATAAATAGCTTTTTGAACTCAGTGATAAAAAGACAACCCAACTGAAAAACAAGGCAATGGCTTGGTTTGGTTTGGTTTGGTTTGGTTTGGTTTGGTTTGGTTTGGTTGGTTTCTCAAGGGTGAGTCTTAGTGTGTAGTCGTGAGCTTGCTGTCTTTTACCTCCAGAATCCTGGATCTACAGGAATCTGCTTCTTTGACTGACTTTAACAATTCAGTTCAATACATGCTTTGCATAAGATTTCTAATACAAAAGATGAGTAAGTGCTGGCTACTACATAGACAAATGGAAACATCCGTGCACATAAGGGAAAACAGGAATGGCTGTTTGGAAAGAGTTTAGCAATTCCTTAAACAGCACACGTGCTCATGGGTCCACTTCTGTGCTTGTGCCCCTAAAACTCTGTCCATGGATGTTCACAGCATCAAAAAGTAGAAACAACTTACATACATAATACATGAGGAAGCATTATTGGGTATAAAAGGTTGTTTTGATGAATTCATTTCAATGAATGAATTTCACAAGCGTGATGCTAAGTGAAAGAAGATAGACTCAAAAGACCACATTGTGATCATTAGTTTAGATGTAACCCCATTCCTAGGAAACACACACAATAGAAAATATACCAGAAATCCCAGCGATAGCTGCCTAGAGCCGGTCTGCATGGGAGGAAAGAAATGGTGGATATGATACTAATGGACACAGGTTTTTTTTGAGGGTGTGGTAAAATTTTTTTTTAAATTGTGTGATCATGTTATGACTTCCAGTGTGCTTAAAAGTCAACAATCACACAATTTACATGGGTGAAATGGATATCATATGAATTATATTTCAAAAAAGCTGTAAAAATTTTTTTTTTGCTGAGTAAGAAGTAGCTACATGTGGCATCCAACTTGGCCAGCAAGCAGACACAACATGGTTGGACTCTTCTCATCAGCCTTTATTGCAGGAACTAATAATAATACTACGGGGGACCCCGTGCAGCCGGAGGGTGCTGCTTATATAGAAAAACAGATGTTGCCAGTGCAGGGATTGGCTAAGGCTACAATACCTCGTTAGCATATGCCCACTCGGGAGGGGCACACACCAGAATCATGCAGATGCATGTACAGAATACCTGTTTACCAGAAAAATCTGAAGAGGCAGGTAGGCAGTCGGCGCCATCTTCTAATGTCAGCTACCGACAGCTACATTTACAGAGAATTTTTTCCACGTGATTATAAGCCTCTAACCTTTTCATATTACCTGTGGATGAAGGCAGTTTTCATTTTTATGGAGATTTGTATGTCTGTGCTCTTTGTGTGTGCTGGATGCCTATGGAAGCCAGAAGGTGTCGGATTCCCAGGGTCTAGAGTTATAGTTGGGAGCCACTGCTTTTCCCTATTGATTTGTAGGCAATGTAGTACTTTTATTTATAAAAGTATAAAACATTGTTTCTTGTGAACTCTAAATCTTTTATCCTAGTTTTTAAATAAATTTATATAAAATTAAATTTTTTAAATTTGTGGTGGTTTTGGACCTCATTAAAAAGTATCTTAGTATAATGTCTATTATCTATCCATCTTTATGATTTTCACTTTTTTTCAGTTTAAATTTTATTTTATTTTAAATTATGTGGCAGTGGGCTAGAGGGTAAGTGAGTGCAGATGTGTGCAGAGACCAGAAGGAGGCGCCACAGTCCTTGGAACTAGAGTTACATGTAGTATTGAGGTGCTGCACTGGGTGCTGGAAGCTGAATTCCAGTTCTCTGGGAAGGCAAGAAGTGTCTGTACTCACGAATTGGCTCTCCATCATTTTAAATACTTTTCTTAATTTGTATCTTTCTAAGGAAGTTCTTCTCAAGGTCAAAGCCAGTTTATATGTTTTTCTGTGATTTTTTTTTTGATAGCAGTGTTGATGATCTTTGTTTAAATATTATAATTGTTCAGCTATCGTTTAAGTTTTTATTAGCATATATTCATTGCATAAAATAACAAGTTTCATTATAGTATTCCCATGCATCCATGAATCTTGTGAGTTAATCTCATCTAACACCCACTTCCCCACTCCTTTCCCGAATTTCCATCACCATTACCCCTTTGTCTTCTCAAACAGTCCTGTACTTTGTTTCAGGTCTTGGCTTCAAGCATAAGTTTAGATTCAGCAAATGGGAGAAACCAAGTGAGACTAGTCTTTCTGGGCCTTGATGATCTTACTTCATCTTCTAGAATTTCTAAAATGATATCTTCATGATTAAAACTCTGACCTATCTGAAATTTATGTTGATATACAAACTCAGCTTCACTATTTCCATAGAGTATATATATATATATATATATATATATATATAGAGAGAGAGAGA
>JANHMN010000013.1:29195184-29220513 GCA_030674055.1 Rhabdomys pumilio | reverse complement strand
AGAGAGAGAGAGAGAGAGAGAGAGAGAGAGAGAGAGAGAGGAGAGAGAGAGAGAGAGAGAACTTCAGACCAAACATGTCCCAATTTAAAATAGAAAAATTAAGACAGCATATGTGGTGGATGTGGTGGTTCAAATATGCTTGGCCCATAGGAAGTGGTACTGTTAGGAGGTGTGGCCTTGTTGGCGGAAGTGGGTCACTGTGAAGGAGGCATTGGAATTCCCCTCCTATGCTCAGGTTCTACCCATTGGGGAAGAGAACTTCCTGCTAGCTGCCTTCGGATGCCAGTCTCTTTTGGTTGCCTTTAGATCAAGATGCAGAACTCTCAGCTCCTACTCCACCACCATGTCTACCTGCATGCACCATGCTTCCTTCCATGATGATGATGGACTGAACCTCTGAAACTGTAAGCCAGTCCCAATTAAATGTTTGCCCTTATAAGAATTGCTTTGGTCATGGTGTCTCTTTATACCAATGGGAACCCTAAGACAACACATAAACAGTAGCATATGTTCCCTAAAGCATGAGGGTTGCACAGTGATTTTCTATTCAGTGAAAACTGACACTTGACTGTTTGCCTGACTTAGGGGGTGTTTTTGTATAAGCAAGTTTTTAAAAATAATCTTTCAGCGAAGTCTTACATTTCATTAAGGGTTCTATACTTTAGGTACACAAAAAAATATTTTTGCTTTGTTGGTAGATCTCTCTCTCCCTGCTTTATTTTTTATTTAAAATATTATGTAATACCAAATAACAAATCTTATGAAGTTCAAGATTAATCTGAAGAAATTTTGTTTATTTCAGATGGTTGAAAGTAATAATTGGCTATTAGAAAGAAGATAATTTTTTGCTTAATTTTTATTATCTCTTATCACTGAGCTAGTGAAGGGTATACCTGTCGTGCAAGCAGGACTCATCTGAGTTTGGCTCCTCGGCCCTCACATAAGAAACTGTGTATGATAGTACATGCTGTAATCCTAGTGATGAAAAGGAGAAGACAGGTGGATCCATGGAGCTTACTGGCCAGCCAGTTTGACTGACTTAGTGATTACTGGAACACACATATACACACTCCACTGCAGTGAAAGCAGCCATCATTACTCCTCAGATCTTTCTTGTGCATTCACACTTGAGTTTTATTAATCAATGCAGGCAGACTCCCCCAGCCTTTCAGCATGTGCATTCTGTTATTGTTAATTGATTTCATTTGTGAACACGTAGATGGATTTTTTTTATATGGCTATTGATAGCAAGGTACCCTGTTGTCTTTCATTTCGTTGTTCAATTTCCTATTGGGCTCTACTATATTGACTTAATTAAAATAACTTTTTTTCTCTTTCGTGGTTTAAATGGCACCAAGTTGTTTGTCTCCTTTGTGCCTGTGAAAATGTCTCAAACGTACCTTTGAAAATTGAATTCTTACCACTTGCTTGACTTCAGATTTCTATTTTAATGTTTTCCATTTTCTTTTTGATAATTTAAGATATGGTTTTCTACTTTTGTACGAGTTCTTTTTAGAAGTGTGTACTTTATGATAATTGGATTCTCATATGTTTCTGTAATTAGCTGATAATTACCATATTTGTAGATATTTTCTATTGTTTCTAATACTAATATTTTATACTTTATACGTTTTAGGTTTATTTGTTTATGTATTTTATGTATGTAAGTGCTTTGTCTTCATGTACATCAGAAGAGGACATCAGATCTCATTATGGATGGTTGTAAGTTACCACATGGGTACTGAGAATTGAACTCAGGGCCTGTAGAAGAGCAGTGGTGCTTGTAAGTGCAGAGCAATCTCTCTAGTTTCAATTTTTCCTTTTTTTCTAGTCTGTGTAAGCTATTCTGCATTTTTATTTCACTTTGATTTTGTTTGCTTTAAGAATGTCTCTTGGTGGCTGCAAGATGGCTTAACAGGGAAAAGCAGGGACCACACAAGCTTGAGAAACTGAGTTTTATCTCCATGTGGAAGAAGATCTAACTCAGCAAAGTTGTCCTCTGGACCCCACATACATGTCGTGCACACATATATCTCTCCCCAACGCATACATCATATACATAAATAACTAAATAAGAAAGGAAAATAAAAGTCTCTTGGGTTTGTATAAAATTTCTATCATTCTCATTGTCTTAGTTAGGGTTTTACTGTTGTGAAAAGATACCATGACCAAGGCAACTCTTATAAGGAGAACATTTAATTGGGGTTGACTTACAGGTTCATAGGTTCAGTCTATTATCATCAAGGTGGGAAGCATGGCAGCATCCAGACAGACACAGGGCTGGAGGAGCTGAGAATTCCACCTCTGGTGGTTGGGGGCATGTATTACAAACTGGTGGAAATATAGACTTCTGGAATTTTGAGTTCTCCCTGAAAACTACATTCATAAAGAACAGAAGATAATGCACCCAAGCTGAATTTACCTTGATTTTCAGGTTCACAATCATTCTTGTTAAGGTAGAAACTGAATACTGTACAAAGGTTAGAAGATAAAAATAGGACCATAAGCCATCACGTGTAGAAAGCAGCAGGAAACCAACCCATTATCTAGATGTACATAGTCAGTCAATACAGTCTCTAAGACTGACTTGTAAGAATTCAGAAGGCTATCTCAGGTTATGGAGCTGAAAGTCATACAACAGACCCTGTAACAACCCCAGATACACTTAAAATAGCTTAAGAATTGGCAGCTGCCTTATTCCTACTTTCAATTTGTGTTCAACCAGAGAAACATAAGTACACACACACACACACACACACACACACCAGCCTCATGCCATATGCTGTTTCTGCATAACTTAGCTGTGACTTTCCACACCTACAGTCTTTATTGAGGCACACACACTTCAGCCATCTCTCTTCTCACCACAAAGCTTTCCCACTCTTTGCTTTCCACCGAGTGTTTGCTAAGCAGAAGTGAAGGTAGCTGACTCCCTTGCTATAGCATGCTCTAAATAAATACCCTTTCTTCTTTTTCATCTGGGTGGTCTCCATTTGGTTTCCAACGTGTTATTCTTCTGAGTGCTTGTGTCTGCATTTTCCATTACATTGGGAGCTTGAAGACACAGTTATTTATCCAATGTGTTTTCTCTTTCTGAGTATAATCTACTGAACTTTTTTTTAATATTGAAAATATTTGTTGACTAGATTACTCTGGAATTTAACTTGCTTCAATGTCCAGGTGCTATTTGGAAACACCTCTTTTGGGGCAGCTATTTATAGCTCAATAAATTGTGTAGGAAAGACTTGTCGCTTTGTGCAGCAGAGGTGATGATGACAACGGTGATGGTTATGATGCTGTGTGAGTGATGCCAGGACTCATTAGTAGATGCACAGCACTATTTTAGTTAAACATTAACTTCTACACAGCCGAGGAAGTGGACATTACGATGATTCCTGTTGGGTGCATAAAAAAAAAAAAAAAACGTAATGGCAAAAAGCCTAAGTACCTTCAACAAAAACAGGACACTAAAAGAGCAGTTTTAATTCAGATGTCTTAGCCTAGAGTTTACCCTTTTAACTGATTAGATATATGATCTCTCAGTCATAAAAGCAGATTTAATATTGTTCACTTTGGTTCAGACCCTGCGTATCATGGCCCGAGAACACAAATGTAAATAAACTAAGGTTTGCCTCGAGGAAGCGTAGCATGTTGTGAACTTGCATCTTTGGAGAGAAGAGAAAGTGTCAGAGCCTCATAGAGAAGGGACTCGAGGAGGGAAGGTGTCAGAAGGGGGATTTGTGGCAGAAAGTAATTTTGCCCAGGGAACCAGCAGAGGCTTGACTGGAAATATAGTTCTCCAGGGAAGTGGGAAAGCAGAAATGTCCTTGGAGAGAAGAAACTAGACACTGGACTTCTGCATGAAGACTTAGTACTTTGCCAAAACCTTGTAAAAGAAAAGAGTGCCTGTAAGTGTGGTGGTCAGGGAATATTATTTAATATGCTACAGTTAATTTTGTCTAAGTTTCTTTCATTTTGAGTTGAAACTCTTTGCAGGGAAGAACAGTCCAATGAGTTTTGGAGAGGCCGTGCACTGAAGGATAGGGGTGGGTAATGTGTATGACCCCACTTAGTGTCTCAGAGCCTTTGTTGGAGGGGGCACGAGATAAGCCAGATGTCGAGCCAAGGGTGAGATGGGTTAGCAATGAGCTCAGCATTCCAGAGAGCTGCTTCTGGTGCTCTGGTTCTGTCCGAATGAAGCATTCTAAATGTGTTGGATCCTTGTTGCACAAATGTAAAATGAGGTAGCATTGCCCTCCATTTTTAAAATTCTGAAATTCTAATCATAGAAACAAAATTAAACTTTGGTGAAACACTTCACCTTTTCAAATAAAGACAGTGTTAGCAATCTCTGCGTAGAATCAGCTGAAGTTCTGTCGCCCATAAAAGTGACCCCAGGGAGAGGGTTATTGCTTTCCAAACACAATAAAAAGCCCATGAAACAAAACTGTTTGAAACTCTCCCAATATAAACAGAGTGCTTCTTTTCTATTAAAGCATTAAAACTATTCTATAAAAAGCAGAAAATTCCTCGTGGCTTCAACTGCCAAATCTATTCCTGAGTTCCAAAGGGTCTGCCTTTCCCGGTTCACATTCTGATCACAAAGATGTTGTGGATGAAGAGAGGGGGAAAAAGTTTTGGCCAGGGCCCAAGTATGTCAGCATTCCTCCTGGCTGTGTGTTTCCTCCTCTGCTATGGCCATTTCCAAACAATGGCCTTTTAGGCTGAGCAAGCAATAGGGTAGCTGTCTCAGTGCAGAAGAATTGCAGTAACAGAAGCTGGAGTTGCCTTGCATGAGGCCAACAAGATGGGAGGCAATACCAGACGAATCCCAGACTTCTAATTCTGTCTAGAAAGTACTGGTCACCCAATATAAAGTTAACTTGCTGTAGAATTGGTAATTTTTAAGAAAGAAAATCAAGAATGTAGGTTTAGAAAAGAAAGTTAAACCATATTCATTCTTGTACCGTTGATAAAGGCTGTCTAGTTTTTACAATAAATAATGCATTGTTACATTGTTACACAGCTCCAACCATATAATAGTAACAATGTACATGGCATAATTGATGCAATCCCTTCAACTACTAATTTTCCAAATTTCTTAGAATAAATCAGGGTATTCAATAGGAAGCAGCCGTAAAGCACCAGTCCCATCTTACAATACATTGATATTCCAAGACAACATGTCCTACATGATGTCCCAGAAGGCATCAGACCAAGGTTGAGACCAAGACTGAGACTTGGATGAGATTCTTGCTGTCTCCCTTTCTGCTTCCTGTGGTTTGGGAGGCACTAACACTCTTACTACTGAAGTTTGATTTTTGTCCTAGACAAAATCAACAGCACTTGGCATTTGGATTTGATGTGTGTATCATTTCTTCCTTATTTAAAAGTCTACTAATTGTAGTTGTGACTGTAACATCACCTTATATTTAATGGTATTTAAACAAATTCTGTGCAACTTCTAACACCAAAACTAAATAGGAAATTAAGATGCTGGGTGGTGTCAGGCATCTGTGCCACCCTGCTTTCCTTGGCTTGTGGCTGAGTTTCCTAGAGTTAGCTGATATTAAGTGAAAGAGCTGCTGTGTTTGACCCCATGGGAGTCAGTGGACTCTGCTTTAGCTCATGTTTGCCTGGTTCATTGTCTTCTTGCAAAAGGGTAATTTCAGGAATAGCAATGATAAACTAAGATAATAGGTGATAGATATGAAGGCATGTTATTGCCATCAAGACTGACTCCCTCATAAAAGAAGGCATAAGGCAGCACATTTTTTTCTAAAAAGCAAAACTGCCCACAATCACATATTGGAAAAGTAAAAATGTAGAAAAAGCTTAATTTCTCTGTGGTCATACTCATTAACCGTCCCTGAAGGAGGCTAAGTATTATAATAAGTGCACAACCACATTCCAACATCTTTTCTCTTCCAGTTGTTTTCAAAACCCCAACTCCCTCCATTAGGACTTCTACTGGGCTTGCTTCATATTTCTGTAATGTTTTCAAGAGGTCAGTGTCATAATGCCTGAGACTGAGAATACCTTCTCACCAGGAAGTAGTGATGAAATTTTGGTGTACTGTAGAGTCTTTTCTAATCTTCCCACATGCCCGGAGTAAACACTGTTCTTACCACTCAGTTTCTTTGATCTCATATCCTAAGACAAGTTGGTTTTTGACAGACTCATCCCTCACTTTTTCTTTGGACACTTGCTACATTCCCCAAGTTTTAGATCTAGAGGAAGAAAGCAAGCTTGCAAGGATGAAAAGCTGCAGCATCCATGGAAGGTAATGTAGAGCGATCATCTAGTCTGAAGGATGAAATAATATATCCACCCGTATCGTGAACTGTAGGTAGAACACAATCTGCTTGTCTTCCTTCACTGGCCAATTACATGCTGGAGGACGAGACTGCATAGGCACCCACTCATGTTTACTATCTTAAATGTCAGTCTTCTTCTGGCAGCTAGGATGGAGCTTGAACTGGTGGCCACACCCAGCCAAGTCTGTCTTTGATGTTTTATTAAGCATACGGTTTACTGTGTCTTCCTTTGATTTATAGAGAAAAATCAGATTTAAGAAGCCTAGATTGGCAATAACATCCAGATGATTGCCTTCTACTTTCAGAATAGTGTTCTCTCTACTAAGAACATTTCCCACTACCAAATAAATGTCCAGAGTGGGAGTTCTATGATCTAAAAATAGAATGAAGAAAACCTAAGCCCTTAGTTGGCAGAAAATATGGTGCCCCTGTGAGTGTGTGTGCATGTGCATGTGTGTGCATGAGTGTGCATGTGTGTGCTGTGTATGTATGTATGTGTGTATAGGTGTGTGTCTGTGTTTATGTGTGTATTTATACCTATGTGTGTGTATTCGTGTGTACGAGAGTGTATGTATGTGAGATATGAGGGTTGTAGAAGAATATGGAGATGTTAAGGGTGTGTGTGTATGAGTGTATTATTTATGTGGTTTTGAGTGTGTATGTGTATACGTGTGTGAGAAAGAGTATGTGTGTATGTATATATGTGAATATTTGTGAGTGTGTGCATAAGTATGTGTGTGTCTGTGTGTATGCATGCATGTATATATGTATGTATGTATGTATGCATGCATGTGTGTATAAGTTTAAACAATTCTTTTTCTCCAGTTTAAAAAAATAGCACGATGACAACTGAATGTAGACATTTACAGTATAGAGAAAACTCTAGACGTGTATGCACATTTCAGGGACTTTCTCCTTTCTTGATGGTCCCAGGAACTGTAATTCTGAACTCTAATTCTGACTACCACCAGATGTCTGGTGCTACATGATGCTCAGGAGGATGCTGCAGAAGATTCTGACGTTTTGGAGCTGGGGACCTTGTTATGCTTGAAGCTTCACTGGTGGAACATCAACATTCTTTACTTTCTCTTTGCAAAATATTTGCTGCAAAAATGTAAATAAAGAAAGCTGAGTATTTCTCCCCTTTGCTGTGCGGAAACATCTGACATCTGGGCCTGTGTTTATGCCCCTGCTCCACAGGCCTGTCCTTCAAAGCCACCACAGGCCTGTCCTTCAAAGCCACCACAGTCTGAGCTTTGCTTTCACTTGCTTCAATGTCCAGAATGTAACTTTAATGTTTTTCTTAGGAAGACGATTTTGTCCAAGCATATGGTGCATCTTAAATACTTGAGCCAAAAAACAAGTCACTGAAAGGGGACATTTTCCAATGTATCTTTACAGCACACCTGCTTGTGTCCCAAGGGTTCTGTGTCACTCAGGGCTCCACCTACATAGTCTAAATATAAGATCCAAAAATAACATAGTGCCTATGGGGATATCATTTGAAGACATATTTCCACCTTGCCTGCTCCAAACAATATGATTACAAAGAATCACACAGCAGAAGAAACCAAATAAATAAGAATAGAGAGAGAAAATAAGCAAGCCATGGACTGGAGAGTCAGCATAAAATGAGGGTTGGAGAACAGACACAAACTTTAAAGCCTTAACACAGAGAATTTATTGTATGTACTCACTACTGTGTGGCTGTCATCTGTCTCTGAATGTCCTTGCAAACAAGTAAGAAACAGAAGCAGAATTAGTTATGTGAGTTTCAACATTGGGAAAGACAAAGCAACTGCTTTGGAGAAGTTCTTTTGGTGGGTACAGATGACCATAAAATGTTTTTCTATAGGAAATAAATTCATTTAGAGAACAATATATTCAGTCTAATTCTTGTTATGAATATAGCTATCACTTTTGCTGAGCTGCACCCATAACGTTTCTTAACACAGGTCTAGGAAGTCTCCCCAAGACAGAGTCCATAAAAGAAATCCCATGTTGTCATTTGAGAGCACAGGCCACTGGTGGCCTCGAAGAATTCAAGGTCACATTTCAGTCACTGACTGTTTAGCTTCAAGAGGATTCTTCATGTTCTCCATAAATCTCTATCTGCGCGTTTACTCAGCAAAAATACTTGGAAAGCACATTGTTCCTGGTGCTGGGGAAATAATAATAAAAAATACATCTCAGTTTGTAAGGATGTCCTAGTGAGGATGGGGAAACGGGCTGATTAAAAAGGGGCAGAGAGTATTGTTTTTAGAGAGCTATAGAAAACTGTCGGGGGGGGAGTTAAATGGGGACCATTTTGGTGGGCTTGTAAAAAGATGCTTCTGTCTGTTTGTTTCTGCCTCTGTCTCTATATCTCCCTTTTCCCACTGTGGTGTGTGCGTGTGAGTGTGTGTTGTGAAAGAGACAAAGACAGAAACAGACAGACAGACAGACAAACAGACACACACACACACACACACACACACACAGAGGGGGAGAGAGGGAAGGAAAAAAGAAGAGAAAGAAGGAGAAGGTTGGGTGTAGGCCAGAAACTTCTTCCATCACTCTGCCTTATTTTTTGAGACAGGGTCTCTCACTGAATCTTACTAATTTGGCCAGCAAGTCCCAGAGAGTGCTCGACTCACCCAGCAGTGTAATGACAAGCCCTCCCATGAGTTCCTGAAAAAATTTTAAAGCATTCCCACAGAGATTTTGGAGTCTGTCAAGGTGTCAGTATAAACCATCACAGAGATATCTAAAAGGTTTTCTTGATTTATATTGATGGCTATGTAAAAATGCTTCTACATTATTTTGTGCTCAGTAGAGACCCACACTTAACATGTCAGTCGAAGTTAAACAATAGCTCTTCACACTACAGAGTCAGATCCACCAACCTTACCAGCAGCAAACATTTTAACATGAAATTTCAATTACCTTGTGTCTACCAGAGGAGAGAAAATAAGTGTCAGAGATGAGGAGATTCTGTCAGGTGCTAAGGAACCACTAGGTTCACAGGTGCTCATGAATGCCAGTAATGTGGGCTCTCACTAGAACCGGACTGATGAACAGTTGTGAGCCTCCTGACATGAGTACTGCAAACTGAACTTGCCAGAACAATATAGGCTCCCAGTCATGGAGGTGTAGCTTATCCTTTCACAAGGTTGTTAAATACGAGCAATTCCTCTCTTCTTGGCAGGTTTAGAATATTCTAGCAAGAAAAAAGGCAAAAAGGCTCCTATGTAGGCAGACACCACTTATGACTTTAGGAACTCCTGTCTCGTTGAACAAGCTTGCTTGCTGAGGTACAGACATCATCAAGAACAGTGACATCATGGAGAAGCAATCCCGGAAGATGTGTGAAATCTACCATCCACAGCTCTACAAGTGTTGAGTCAGTAATGCTTAAAGGCAGCACCATTCAATAGTCTAGTCACTGCTATGCAGGGTGTTTAAAAATGGCAGAATTTTTTTTTAAGAGCACATTTTTGGATGAACACAACACCAGCTTTTACTATTTGGCAACATCTTGGGAGCAGCTGCCACAGTGGCTCTTTTTCATATTTTCTTAGTTAACAACATTGTGACATCAGCTTGAGGCTGCCAATAAATTATCATTAAAGCAAATCTGCTCTACTCTCAAGATTCCAGAAGGAAAGCTAGTCTCTAAATCTGGAAACCAAAGCAGAACAGCATATCCGATAGTCTACACAACACTGTCTCTGTGTATCCTAGGAAGATCTGGCTGTCTTCTTGTGGTGAGGTTTGACCTCAGGGTTATCTACATTACCGTGTTAGCAACCCACCACTCAGCTACCTTCCCAGCCTGGGAAGTAAAATTTTAAAATGGCAGTATTGTCCCTACATCTTCTGACTACAGTTGATTGCAAATGTAGCCCTGGATATTTAGCTTAATAAATTCTATGTCCATGTGAATAGAAATATGGCTTCCTTTCTATTAAGTAAGTAGGGGACTAAAAGTATACAATATGCCCTAAGGGGTCCCAGAATTTTACAGGCCAGCACATACTGATCGCTTGGGACTAGTTCATGTTAGTATTATCTGTAATTCTTACTTCCTTTTACACTACCAACCTCCAACATCAACTTTTACCATTTCCCCCTCCTTGTCCCTGTCAATGTTCCAAATGGGTGTGAACGATGGGCAGGATGGGAACTGGGGGTGAGGAAAGAAAGCTCAAGAGATTCCAAGCACCTTCTTAGGCAAATGATGTCATTGGTCAGGAAGAAAAATTAGTTTCCCTACAAACATAGAGTTCTACAAATCCATTTGTATTAGTCAGAATGTCTCACCCTAAAATAAACACATCCTTCATGTGGATTTGAAGATCCACACGCTCACTGTAACCTAACTAAAAACACTTTGCTTTGCTGTTGTTAGACACAGCATGTTTCTTGGATAGTCAACTCTCCCTCATTGATCCTGAGGAATGCAAGCCAAGGCTGGGAAGCTTTTCAGTTCCTCGATTTGGAGAAGGCCAGCTGTCCTGAATTGCTCTACCAGTCTCCCAAGTGAATGCTATTTTCTATAAAATGCTGCACCACATCTTTTAGCATGGTTAACAGAAACAGCATCGACAATCATGCCCGTATTATTCTAGAACAATTCCAGAGGAGTTCTAAAGGTTTGTGATATACGTGGACTTAATTGAGTCAAAAAAAAAAAAAAAAAAGAATCAACTTCTCCAGGAAAAGTTTTTGGAGACCGGTGCCCTCTGCCCACCAGTGACAACTCACACTTTAGTGGCCTCTTGAACTGCTGGGCTTCCTGTTGAGCTCCTCTGGACAGGGCTTCTCTGTCTCACAGATTCTCAGAGGACTAAACTTACAGTATATTGGTCTCAAAATGTACAGGGATCTGCCCAAGTTTAGAGAGCTACTAAGCTGAACCCTTGATTTTAAATATTGCTATCTGCCTTCACAACCTCTCTGAATAACCACCGTGAGTTCAGACATTACTCAGACCAAGAGGGAGCCCCAGCAGCGTCTCAAAGGTCTTTGGATTAACTGCCTACTAATGAGTCAATTAAATCATACTCTTATTCACAACTATGGTGATGTCACCCTTCCATTAAAGCTAATATGTTAGACCTTACTCCTTCCAAATAAAACTTTGACCTACACATTAGTGCTTTTCACTCTGAGCTGGCAAAAGTACTAAAGCCTTATCAACACATAGCAACGGTTCCCTCTGTGTCAGAAGCTGCCACGGGCACTATCTTCATGTCAGCCTCCAAAGGCTCCACAGGCTGTATAGCATCTTCACTGTACAGATTAGGAAATCAGGTTCATGAAAATATTTTACAGCGAATAAGGCAGAAATGCTACTGCAAGAAGTACTATTATAATAATGATTAAAAGTATGAGTTGTTTTGCTACTTACTAGTTCTGACACACTTTCCAGCTTTCTTCCTGTCTGTTGGTAAACTTAGAGATTGTTGGGTCTCCTAATTTTAAGGCCAAGCCTAAGTAATATGTGTGTGTGTGTGTGTGTGTGTGTGTGTGTGTGTGTGTGTGACATGTGACATCTTCGTGCATTTATGCCACAAGAAAAAAAAATGAGGTTTTTTTATTAAATAGAAAATAGACTAACAGTTTTTAACATTTAACATAGTGCCTCTCATGATTTTTATTTGAACCACAATATCATGTAGTCATGTTAACAATCCCTTCCTAATTTGGATGAAAATGTAAAAAAAAAAAAAACAAAAAAAAACAAATAATGGTAGGTATCATATATATAATAGTTAGACTTAGCCTTGATGTGTGTGTGTTAAGGGTTAACACTTCTTAAACCACAAATATTGTGCTGTGAATCAATGCTGCAGACAAAAGTAGAAGCGTTAGTGGATAGATAAATCTTTACAACTCAGAGGCATTGTGGTCCTTTTTCTCCCTTTGAATCTTCAGAGGAGGCAGCAGGAAAGGGAGACTGATAACTACAGGTGAGGAATGCAGTCAGTGCTGTGAGAAGCAAAGTGTCCTGCCAAATACTTCCTGTCCTTATCAAATGCCTGGGAGATTATCAATTAAGGGACCTAGGAGAAAGAGAAGAGGGTCAAAGTGACTCATTCAAGAAAACCCATGCTAGTTCTAACATGTGACAGCTTCATGCAATTACGGCACAAGAAGAAATGAGGTTTTATTAAGTAGAAAGTAGACTAACAGTTTTTAACGTGTTTAACATAGCGCCTCTCACAGTCATTATTTGAACTACAATGTCGAGTGGTCATGTTAACAACCCCCCCCCTCCTAATTTGGGGCAAAATGTAAAAGAAAAAAAATCAAATAATAAAATGTCATAAAACCTGATTGATAATGTAGCAATGCTTTCATAGTGGATAATAAAAGAGAGGAAATGGCTTTCTAAAACTCATTGATAAAAGATGAAAGCATCAAAATAAATAGAAAAACGTTAAGTGTAAATTTTAATCCTATCCATGTATTATATACAGTCTTTTAAAATGTCTTCTTAGCAGACAAAAATATAACGCACTCTGCACCCAAACACAGTGTTCTGCTCTGCCAGCAGGTCTGTGATGTGGGGCTCTGAAAAGCCCATTCATACAGATGACATTCATAATGAAGTTTCACAGGTCACAGGTGACCTGCTCAGTCATTAGTTTGTTTCTGGAATGGGAAAAGACTGTTGTTAAGTTGATCATATTTACAAATGAGGTCTCCTGTGACTGTGACTCAATGTGACCTTCTTATTGTCCAGGGTTTGACGTGGAAGACAGGGTGTAGCTTTCCTACCAAACTGTCAATCAAGATGCCCACGGGAATAGAATTCTGTTAAAGGGCCAATCAAGATGCCAACATGTCCCCAGGCTGTTACCTGTGATGTTAAAAAACACAGATGTGGAAAGGCAGGCAAATGGAGGCCAAGGTTTTTTTGTTGAGAATATCTGTGTTCGTGTAAACAAAGGATAGAAAATGCTTTCTTAAAAGGTCATCCTTTAAGATCTTATTATCACACCGTGAAGCCCGATCATGGCTGACTGGCACAGTCACTACACCTAAATAAATAGAAGGGAACACTTAGAGAGGAACTGGAGAAACTTGTCATGTCTAACCCCAGCTCTGACCCTGACTTGGTGTGTGGTCCTGAGACAGCCGGTTAACCTCTTGGTGGCTCACATTCCCTTTAGAATCTCAAATTTCAGGGGAGTAAAGTGAGGATAGGATTTTGGAATTATCTTTCTTAAGATCCAGGAATGTTGAAAGAATGAATGAATAATTTCTAGATGCAGAGTAAAAATAAATTTTAATACAAAAGTATTTTGATTAACAGCTGCGTGTGGGTGGATCAAGGAGTTTGACCAACCTTAGGTTTTGGTGTCAAATTAACCTTTTTTTTTCTCTCTTCTAGTTGCAATTTGATAGTTTTTGTAGACATACAGAGATAGAGATTTTATTAATAAGGAGAAAAACTGGGTCCAACCAACACAAATTTTAGCAATCACATATTTACTCTTGTGTACATTTTGAAGAATGTAATCAGGGCAGATTGCTATCTTCTATGTGTACCATGAACAGAAAGTTTTTCTACATGAAAAGAAGTTAGTTTACATAACAAAGGTTCTTCCAAAGAGCCTTTTCAGCAATTCCAGGTCAAAGTATTCAAAATAGTTTTTTTATCTAGCAATTACACACACGTCACAAATATACATACACATCACAAATACACACCACAAACAGACACCACACACACACACACACACACACACACACACACACACACACTGGTCACTTTAATCTCAAGATTTCTAGACTACAGCTTCCTGAAATCATTTTACAAGAAAGCCAACATTAAAATTTGTGGACTGTTTAATGATCACATAATATGTAATTAATTTTTAAATGTAATAATTTTTACAAATAAGAATGGGAAAGACTAATGCAGGCTGTCTACTTGAGGATCAATTTCAAAAGCCTCTGTGGTAGAGACCATTATATCAATTTTAGAAAAAAGACTCAAGCAAGGACAGGTTAAGTCACTTGGGAAATATAAACAGAAAGCTGGGGTGGACTCCATGTAGACTTGTGGGTGTAGGAAAGATAGAACCCCTCTGGCTCTACCCAAAAGCAGGTGTTTGATCTCAACAGATTTTAGGGTTTCAGCAAATATGTTCTGTACTCATTGAGAGCTGCTGTTAGCATCTGTCCTCATTGAGAGCTGCCGTTAGCATCCTCATGAGGACAGATCAGCATCCTTGAAGCAAGCACCGCTGCTCTGGCCATGCTGAGAAAGAGAAATGGAGATAGAAAGTTGCAGCCAAGGAGGATGGAGATCCTAGGTTCAGGGCATCTGCCCTTCTGTTTTATAAAGTTCATCTGGTTGGAAGACTTCATTTAAACTCTGTCTCCAGCTTTTCCAGGTGCCAAGGACTGTGAATTACAAAGGTTTTAGATAGGACTGATAAACACTTCAAGCCTTCATGGAGTATCCAGCCTGACGAGATGGTCTATCTTGTACACAAAGGCTCAGAAGTCAAGGTGGAAAGAACTCTACAAGATAGCAAAATGTCATAAAAGAAACAAAATGGCATTAGAGACAAAAGGAAGGCAATTAGTACTACTGCTATGGGGAGCTAGATCCTGGGTAGGAGTAGCAGGGTGAGTCGGGGTGGGGAAGCAGAAACAGGATGCCAGCAGGAGCAGAGACACAAATGAGCTGCAAGTGGAGGTTTCAGGACAGAGCAAGCGGTCATTTAACCCTGTACCAGGAAACAAATGAGGGAGTAATAAGCCAATGTGAAGGGGCAAGATCGCATAAATGTCATGCGAAGACATATCTTGCTATTGCAGGCACTATGGCACCATTGGAATCTTCTTTTTAAAAAGGGTTAGCGGAATGATCAAACATGAGTTTTGGAAAGATAAATTTTCGATCTCCGTAGATGTGAACTAAGGCGGGGAGTCCAGTTTAGATGTGTCTGTGATATAACAGACAAGACAGAGAAAACAAGAGTGGGTGAATGTTTTGGAGTAGACTCTTATAAGAGTCTACCTGTAACCATTGTACAAGGGTCAAAGATAATGGGAGAAGAGGCAAGTCAAGACTGGATGCAAATTTCTTGCTTGCTCAGGAGACTGATACTCATGATAATCACGAATGAGTATTCACAGGAGGTCTATTTGGAAGGGGACCTGGGGTGTGTCGTATTGGGTGTATGGTGTTGGTGGCTCCATCACATGCGGTAGAGATGCTGTGTTAGTGGGAAGGAGTCAGCCTCAGGGTGTAGGTGTAGTTAGAAGTTTTCTGACAGCAATTAAAAGATGAAGTGCAGACACAAGTGAATTGTCTTAATAAAAGATATAAAATAATAGCAAAACAGGCAAATAGTATGTAACAGGCCATTTGGAGTTCTGAGTCACAAAATATGGGCCTCGGTGTTAGCATTTAGAAGGTCTTCATACTCTGCTTTAGACTTGATGAATAAAAGACTTTTGGAGTAGAATACAGAAACCTATGCAAGTCCTTTCCTGATGCCCAGGAAAGTGTGGATTAATTGTATTGAACAGAAAAAAGAATTATCCTAGGTGGTGGGTGGGGCAGAGGCTCCAAGGGAATAGTATGACGATACACTGTAGTGTTTTTTCTGTTTTCTTTTCATAGAGAGAATCACACATCTACAAAGACATTGCAGAATTTCAGAGATAAGAGAGGCCACTGCAACTACATACTGGAGACTTAGGAAGACAATTTTATGCCCCCTCCAAAATCAGAAGCAGATAGAATGATAATGGCATCTGTATAGGGAGTTTATTTAAAAAAAAAAAAAAAGCAAGATCTGGACATGCTGATGGTACCCCAATAATGTAGATCACCAAAGGAAGTTTTATTTTGGTTTTGAAGGGAATTTTTTTAGTATAATTCTATAATAAGAAAGGATATGATTCTAGTTGTTGAAGGGAGATTCCAAAGAGATTATTTTATGGGCTAAGGAAAGATTAAAAATCACATTCTTAATTTAGGTTTTCAAAAAGGCATGAAAATAAAACGGGTTGGGTTTTGCAAAAGAGGAAGGAGACCAGAGGGAGAGGGAGAAGAAAGGATAGTGGGAGACAGATATAGTCAAAGCACATTATATATGTTTATACAAATATCACAGTGAAAGCCATTATTTTGTAGTTAATATAGACTAGTTGAAAACTCTAGGGGCATTAAGGGATGAAAATCACATTGTAAGCGACTAAACAAATGGAGGGGAACATTTTCCTTTTAAGAAGGAAATCAGTCAGCAAGCATAAGGTTACATTTATAGAGGGGTAATGTGTCGGGGCTACACCAACAAAACTGCTCGCAGCATAGCAAGAGAGAAAGCCGCGTTCAATGAGTGAGAGTTGGCAAATCTAGGAGAATCTGAGAGTGTGCAGCTTTAGGCAGTTCTGTGAGAATGGGATTATGGGAGGAAGCCCAGCTGCCTGTCAACTCAGTTTCCCCCTTGCTCAGTTCTTAAGTGTATGCATGCTTTCAAAGATGCAGTATGTTGGTTCAGTCTTTATGCCCTGCCCTGAGGCCTGGCACAGAGTTTGGGCTTCTTCGCTTTGTGGTCCGACTCCGGCACGGTTTTAATCCCTAGCTCCGGTTGTCTTTCCTCGTTTGGCCCCATTTAACTCAGAAGATCCAGTCAAGGAGAAATGAAAAACATCATTTGTGAGCTTCAACAGCTAAGCAAAGGGGTGCACTCATTAACTTGAAGACTCTTGTGTCCAGTAGTGACAGAATCCATGCACACGCCTTAGGACCCTGTAGATATTCTCTGGCATTTGCCTGGGCTGAAATGGATGAGGTAAGTGGCCTTTGCAGAGCATCCCCATTATCCTAAAGCATATAATAGCATTTCAATTTGTGTAGTCTAGACTTGTTATCTCACACTGCTATTAAACCATGAAGCTCGCAGAACTTCCCAAGCCACACATCTCCCTTTTGGCCATTTTCACTCACCCCGTTCTGTCCCAGCAAACGAAGCGCAGGCTGCTCACAGATTCAAGACACGAGGATCAGGAGAAAAGTTAATATTGGGTAACTATGAAAATATTGGAAACAATCATATTCTCTTTATTCATTCTTTAGAGGCAATTCAGGCCACAATTTGCAGATGTTCCAAATAATTAAGGATTTTGGCTACAGAAAACATACACTTTGGGATCGTGGCTTTTTTAGGGCTCTCCCAGACATTAACTAATTGAGGTAGAAAGGAAACTTCTTAGGAAGGATCAGTCCTACTTCATTCCCAGTCTTCAACACACAGACGGTGTCTTGGAAGTTCATGCACACTCTTTGAGAGACAGAAAATATCATATGACCAGTCTCCTAAAATCTACAGAGAGCTAAAATGGTTAAGGGCATTTATAAGAAAAAAAAAAAAAGCCTTGGAAAATAGGGTCACAGCAGTTGGGTAATGTGGATATGTGATTTGACTTCACATCATGGAGATTAGTGGCTTGGGGAAATTAACCATCTTTCCATGTGACATTCCATTTTAACCGACAGTGCAGCATGAGGACTCGGTGCCTGTTTGCACTGAAGCCTCCCCTGAAAATAAAGACAAACCAAGCTCGACCTACCATTCTTGTGTGTATCTCATGAATGCTTTTCTTTCACTCTTAGTACATTTCTACTTTGGTGATTCACTTAACTCTAGGTTTAAAATGGGGTGTGTGTGTGTGTGTGTGTGTATGTGTGTGTGTGTGTGTTTGTAGAATGAGTGTTAAAATTATCTACTCACTAGATACATAGTAAAATCCTGCATCTTCTCTCACTTAACAAATAGAGTAAAGGCTGAGACTTTCTTCTCTGCTCCCTGCTCTGAAAACTAGTATCGGTGACTAAGCAAAATCCTTCCTCCAGAACTTTGCATCAAATTCCGTGGAAGACAAAGAACTCTAAAGTTCAATTCAGTAACAGTTTGTTTGTTTGTTTGAAATGGAAAATGACACAGAGCACATAATTTTATTAAACACATAACTTATATTATCATCCTTTATATATCAAAATCTAACAATATAAAAATACAGTTAATAATAAATAATCACCTAAATTTTTCTCAAATTTGTTTCCTGTCCAATGATAACAATTGCAAGCCAGAGTATTTTCCTCTAGGACTTTCTTTGTACATCAAATTTCTTTGTTTTGCTGATATTAAAGAGTCGTAATCAGCACACTCATTCATTTTCTTTCTCTCTGTCTCTCCCTCTCTCCTCCCCCTCTCTCCCCCCTCTTTGCCTCTCCTCCCTCTCCTCCTTCTCCCTCTCCCTCTCCCTCTCCCTCACCCTCTCCCTCTCCCTCTCCCTCTCCCTCTCCCTCTCCCTCTCCCTCTCTCTTCAGAACATGGAGAAAGGAGAAACTACAGAGAATAATCCAGTCAGGTTGAGCTCTGAGAGTTGAGGGTCTGAAAATACTATAGGTCTTTAACATTCCATCTTATCCTTGTCAATGACAGTCTGAGGCTACACATAAGCTACATGTGTGCTCAACCTACCCAAGCGCCATGTACATGAACAAATGTACCCAACATGTTCTTGAAATGTGCTTTCTTAATAAAGACTTCATGTATATTGTCTTCACAATTCCAAATAAACATGTATACATGTATTGGAACATTGAGAGTTCTCTCAGAGTTCCTCTCTCCCTCACTCCTCCCCCAGCATACACCAAACATTGCTTGTCAAATACTGGTCAGTTGAAATAGCTACTCCAAAAAAAAAAAAAAAAAAAAAAAAAGAGGAGAAAAAAATATTGGAAAAATACCCCCCGGTGGGGAAAAAAGGATTTTTTGCTGTATCTGTAACTTGGCAGCGTGTAGAACTCATTGTTAAGTGTGTTCAGCTTAGTTGTAGGGTGATTGTGGTTGTGGTAGTTGTTGTTGTTGTTGTTGTTTTGTAAGCATATACCATGATATAAATGTTTAGACTCAAGATTCTTCAAAATCAATTCCTTTACCTTGTCCTCATCTTCTGATTATGAATCTTGCATGTGACTTTTTTGGAAGCCTATTTTAAAATCAAAACCAACAACAACGACAGCAACAACAAATCACCCATACAATTTTAGGTGGTCTACTCAGATCAGCCAGTGCAATTTTAAAACACTGCTGAACTTCTGATAGTTCCTCACATCACGAAGTGAACGTGAAAAATTATTTCTTTTCACTTCAGATATATTGGATGGTGATTCCAACGCAGTCTTCAACTTCATGGTATCCTGGCTCAACTTCATGGTATCCTGGCTCACTCTGCTCCCTTTTCCTGCATGACTGTATGTGACATGAAGCCCACCACAGGGATGCAACAACCATAGTCAGAAGAGCGTGCAGTGCACCTACAGATGGAAGAGGATTGTCTATGACCAAGTGCGGCCAATGTGTGGGCGTTAGAGTTCTTCGCTGTGTGAGCCGCCACCCTGCAAACAACCCTACCTACAGCAGAGGCTCCCATCTTTCCTGAACTTTAAACTACAAATGAAGCAGCTGGTTCACTGAGAAAGTTGTGTGTCCTGCTCTGTGTCCTGCTTTCTTTTCTGCCATCTTCACAAACATGACAGTAGTGTTCACCTCCAGGTTTCTCCTCAGATGGGGTAATTCAAATGTTCTGCCGTTATATTTTCAAAACAAATATTACATTTATTTATTCACTTATTTATTCATTTATTCATTCATTTATTTATTTACTGTGTGTGTCAGACTTAGGGTCCTGGTAGTAGAACTTAAGTCTCTGCTGTCTCTGTCTTAGTGTACCCAGCTTGTTAGCACATCGAGATATTTAGAAAATGGATGAAAAATCTGCTCCCTACTCAGGTTTAGGAGTGAGGCGATTCTGTAGCATCCACTTTTGCAGAGCTCCGGAAGCCGGAACAAGCACCACTGGGAGAGGTTAGTTTCTCCTGAGTATTAGGGTCTGCTGTTGACTACAGGTGGCCGCTTTCTCTCTGTTCTTCATCTCTCTCTCTCTCTCTCTCTCTCTCTCTCTCTCTCTCTCTCTCTCTCCACATCTGCTTCTATTTCTCCCACTTCCCCAACCCCACCGCTCATATTTGTAGGAATACCAGTCCCAGTAAGAACTCGTGGTACATTAACCATCGGGTAATGAGGCTCAGGGCTTCAATGCTCGGCATTTCAAGACGTACAATTCAACCCATGCTGACAGTCCTTTTAAGGAAAAACTAATCCTGGATAGGAAGCCTAAGCTCTGAGCAGGGTCTGCTCTGAACTACAATTACATTTATCTTTAGTAAGCTTTGAACTCCATTTCTGGAGTTCATATTGTCAGTACATGTTCCAGTGTGTACTTCTTTTCTCTATCTATCTATCTATCTATCTATCTATCTATCTATCTATCTAATCTATCATCATTATCTATTTACTGTGTATGTATATATCTATTTGCCTATCATCTATCTATCTATCTATCTATCTATCTATCTATCTATCTATATCTATCTATCATCTATTTATTATCTGTCTGTCAGTATGTCTGTTATCTATCTCTCCTTTGCCACTGTTTCTTTCTACTCTGTTAGCTTCTAATAGACTCCTGAGAAATACAGGGGATTCACACATGTAGACTAGGGGCCAAACCCTCTGGTTTTCCGAGAATTATGTTTTGTCTACTATAGTCCAAATTATTCTGTTTGTTCACTGTGAATATGAGGTCATCTATCAATACCAAGCAATAGCTCAATGAAGTGATTGCAAATGACACAGATGAATACATCTCATCAACAGGTCTCCTCTACCCATTTCTGTACTGACAGTCTCTAGAACCTGCAGCAGAAAAAAAAAAGAATAAAAACCAAAAGTTTCTTTTGTTTTGGATGACACCATTTTCGTGCTAAGAAAGGGGATTCTGACCCTGAATCACCTATTGTGTAGACTGATTCTGACCTTGGGTTGTTCATTTAAATGTGAAATTGACCATAGGTGGCCTAGTGATGATCTTTTATTAACACTGGAAAGATTATTCTGCATGTCTTCAGAACTATTTTGAAAATAATACCAAGATTCTAAAATAGAGTGATGAACTGCAGCTGCTCCCACCCCCAGTCTAATAAAGGGAATTCTCCAAGAAGCCTAGTCCAGTCCAAAATATTTGAACAATAATGCCACGGGGTTTTGTTTTTTGTTTTAATTTTTTTGAAGCCTATTTCATGACACATACAGTCAGGAATGTGAGGAGTTCCAAATCTTTAACATGGCATAACTCATGACATTTAAAAACATCAACTTTTTTTTTTTTAATATGGGAGAGAGAGTTGTACACAGTTGCAGGGTCCAATCTGTTGTGGGAATGGGGCAGCAGGGGTGTGAGTCAGCAGGTCACAATGCATTCACCAGCAAGAAATGAAGATCAATGAATTCTGATCTTCTGTGGGCCTTTGCCTTTTTATTCAGTCCAGCAGTCAGTCCCTGGAAGGCTGCCGCCTGCAATTAAGGTGAGTCTTCCCATTGCAATTAACATAATCTAGATAATCCCTCACTGGTGTGCCTGGAGGTTTGTCTTCAGGGCGATTCTATATCTTGGCAATTTGACAACCAACATTAACTAACACATGTAGTATTATGTTTAGTACCAACCTTCGAATCTTGGCTGCAGATTTTGAGACTAGCCAAATACCCAAAATTCATAGGAGGCCAATTCTTCAACCTATCACAGATAAGTAGGCAAATGATACACAAGCAGATAAGACAATACATAGATAAATAAAAAATCTACTTCTTGAAGTGTGCCTCTCATTGGAGAGGTATGTGTCTTCTTGTCAATAAGATCATAGGTAAGATGTTCAGTCAAATGGACAAGACCAGTTATTAAGTAGTTGTCAGAAGTTTCAAGTTTACTTTTTATGTATATTCATGTCCAAATCAGGCAATATTTCTATTCTCTTTCAGATTCTCGGTAGTTTTCCTATTCTCTGTTTTTCATAGCTTAGCATGATAGTAAGACGAATATATATATATATGCTAATGGTTTAAATCATTACCTCTTCAAAAGAGAATGTAACTGTAATTAGTGTTATCCTTAGCAATAGACACTGAATCTTTAACACTGGTGATCAGAGGGGCTCTAAAGTCTGGTGTGACTTCCTGTGACCAAGAACTTAGTCTTTATGGACAAATAGATTAAACCATCTCTGTCAGTGAGGGTCTCCTCAGGTCAAGAGTCCCCACTCTGTGATGCTCAAGGCGATGAAGGCAGAGGTGACTGTGAAGGTGTTGAGCAAGACACCAGAGCAAACAGCAAAACATCAAACAATTTGAGACTAGCACCTCCAGGAGGACACCAGGCTCCCTGGTGTTGGAGAGGAGAGAAGGAGAGGAGAGATGGTTCAGGCCAGGGAAGCTGCCTGTGGCAGAGAAGATGCAAGTTCTCTAACTGCCACTTAGCTCCTTCACTCCAGGTTCATTTCCCTGCCTCCCACTCCCCAGGGCTGGGACTTGAAGAATGTTTTGCAGAAGTCATTCTCCTGTGATCTCTTCAAGTTCTGTGGTCAGGAGTCTTTTCCTCAGCACCCCTGACAACTAACCTGTCAGGCCTCACTTCATTTTATTTCCAGGATAAAACCAGTTCTAACTACAAGGACCGCACACCCGACACTTGATTATGAGTTCACCACTTGATCCCATTTCAGGAGAGCAGCTCTTGGAGGGTTACCCTTGGAGGCTGACTTCATCGATTCCTGGTGACCTCTTAGGGAACCAAAACCCCTATTCTAAAACAATTTCTTTTTTCCTCATCTGTCTACTAACTTGATTCATTTATACCACTGTCCTGCATGCCACACAGACTCTTGCGAATGACAACTTCTTGATGTAGGAATGCAGACACCAATCCCTAATTTAAAAATCACACCTTGATCACCTGGTACCAGAGGAAGAGAAAGTGGGGCTTGACTTTAACTCTCATGGTGTTCCAGTTTCACCAGAAAGTAGCTAGAACTGAAGTCAATGTCCATAAAATTCCTTGGGTCTCCCCTCCTGTCCCTTATTCACATCTTCCAGAGTGTGAATGTTTCTGAACCATTTTGCATTGCTTACCACCTACTCCCATGTCCCAACTTTCTCCAGATTTCAATTCACATGTTAAGTTGGTCAAATAAGGATACATTCATAAGCTGTGCCTCCTGTAAAATGGAATGTACATGTGTGCAGCAAATTGGAGAAGTCCCTTCTTTTCTTTCTGGTAACAAATCCCACTTTTCCTCCCAACTTCTCATTCCACAACACAGTCTGAACTATTCTTTTGGATGCTGATGATGCTGGAATATAGAGGATGTGATTACGAGGCACAGCTCTACGGAATGCTTGTCTCTATTGTTGTTTTCAAGACTAAGGTAGTCTCTTAAGCAAAAATGCTTTACCCTTGAAATCATATAAATTAATATTCCATTATGACGATTCCAGTTATTGGGGAACTTAGTTTGCACTCAAATGATAAAACAACTTAAAATTGATCTGCCTTTAAAAAGATGAACAATCCTTCCATTACAGAAGGGAGAGCTGGGTGTGTGTTCCCTTCTGAGAGTGTAACTGATAAAGCCTTTAAAATCGGCTGTCAATCATATCCTTTCAAGTAGAATTGTATTGCAGGATCTCTAAGGACATTGCTGTTCAAAACAATTCACCATAAGTCTTTATATGGTACAGATTTGTTTTTTATGGTACAAGGGATCATCTTTGGTTTGTTTTTTCAGTCAGTCTAAATTTTCACGTTTGCTCAATGTAAAATGTAAACACTGTCATCATCCATACCTCTGTGATGAAAATCATACCATTCGAAATCCATGTGGTATTAATAATTGAAAAAGAGGGGCTAAAGGGATAATTCAGTAGTTAAAATGTGCTTGTTTGTCTCATGGAGGACCTGAGTTTAAGTCCCAGCACCCCCATGGTGACTCACAACCATCCATACCTGACACTGTCTTCTCCCCTATGATAGCACCAGGCAGCATGTGATACACATGCATAAACGCAGGCCAAACATGCACATGCACAAAATAAACCTCAAAGAGAAGAGTTCTCAAAAAGAATTGTCTAGTTTAGTACATTCTGAGACATTTATGTAATTAATAACATTGAAGTAAATGATTGTATATTCCATATGCTGTAATACATATACATCATATACATATACATCACACACATACACATATATATATATGCATCTGTACATGAGAAAGAGTATACTTGCTTTTAGAATATCATGATAGTTATCTCCTTACTCTCAAATCTTTACCCAAATTCCTCATCAGTAGACAAAGCCTTGTTTAAGAGATTTTTGTTTGTTGTTTGTTGGTTTTGTTGTTGTTGTTGTTGTTGTTTGGTTTTCCTTATTCATGTATCTGTCTAGAATCTTAGCTCCAGGAGAGCTGCAGCCTCCTCAGCATCTTTCTTCTTCTGCCCTATGGATATATAGAAAAGAAAGCCGCACAGGGCAGAAACTCACTAAATGTTTTCAAATGAATAAACAAAAGAACTGGAATAAAATCATTATGTTTTTTATTTGACAACATGGATGAATTGTGGTGCCAGATGTTTGGTCAGACGCCAGTCTAGATTTGACTGTGGGGGTCTTTTTTAGATGTGACTAGCATTTACATCATTAAATAGAATAGGTTAAATTACCAACTATAATTGAATAGGCATCATCCAGTCAGTTGTAAACCTCAGAGAAAAAGCTGAAGTACCCCATAAAGAAGGAGTTCTGCCCCTAGACTATCTTTGGTCTCAAAACTGCAATAATAGCCAACCATGGCCTTTAGTGGTACAATTTGCTCTGCAAAATTTGAGCCTTCCAGATCCTATGATCATGTGAGGTAATTGCTTTAAATAAGTCCCCCATCCCACCCCATGCCCATGCCCATGCCCATGCCCATGCCCATGCCCATCCCCATCCCCATGCCCATGCCCATGCCCATCCCCATCCCCATCCCCATCCCCATGCCCATGCCCATGCCCATCCCCATCCCCATCCCCATCCCCATCCCCATCCCCATCCCCAT
>JANHMN010000013.1:29178618-29192465 GCA_030674055.1 Rhabdomys pumilio | reverse complement strand
CACACACACACACACACACACACACACACACACACACACACACACACCTCTGAAACCTTAAGGGCACCTAACATACTAAAGGCTCATCTCTGGAGTTGGGTGGAATAGTAACAAACTCTTGATAAGAGTCTTACTCACTCATAAGTACATGGAGCCAACACCTGGAGTCTGAGAAATAATTTAGATATGGATACACATGATAAAAATGGGCAGACAACCACCTAAGAGTAGCTAAGACGAAGCTGAGAAGTAAAGTTACACTGCCTTATATGACTACACTAAGTGAAATGAGCATCATAATTTACTTCTAAGGGCTAGCAATACATGCCTCATGTAGCCATCAAACGCTAACTATAAAGTAAACCAAGGACTGTACTAGGAGGGCTCTAAAGACTTGGAAGATCCTTTCTTTGTTATTATAGTGTGTGTCTGTGTGTGCACGCGTGTGAGGGTGCGTGTGCATGTGCGTGCGTGTGTGTGTGTGTGTGTGTGTGTGTGTGTGTGTGTGTGTGTTGGGTATGGAGGCCTGAATTTGGCAATGGATGTCTTCCTCTATCACTCTCTACTTTGTTTATTAAGGAAAGGACTCTTGCCAGACCTGGGGCTTGCCAATTCTAGCTAATCTAACTAGCCAGCTTGTCCCATGAATCTTGGCTGGCATTCCAGGTGGCTGTCACATGTCTCAGTTTTGCCCAGTGTCTGGGATCTGAACCCTGGCTCTCACACTTGTCCACTGAGCCATTTCTTTTACTCTGTAATATGCTTTTCTTGACTCACCATCCTGGTTGGTTCCTTCCTGTTTCTTGGTTTACTGCCCATCATGCCTTTGTCCCTAAGCATTCCCTTGTTTGGATTCTCAGGGTACCATGCATTCTTGTTTTGTCTATTCATTCTTAGTACCCTTTGTTACTTTGTTCTTATGATTCATCCCCTTAATACCCAAATATATAATTTGCTGTAGATTATACTTCATAAAGTAAAGATTTTTAGCTAGGAATAGTGGTGCATGTCCAGCACTCAAGAGGCAGAGACAGGTAGATCTCTAAGTTCAAGGCCAGCCTAGTCTACAGAGCAAGTTCCAGGACAGCCAGGACTACAGTGAGAAATTCTGTCTTGAAAAACAAAAATCTAACAAGCAAAACCCCCAATGTGGTGGTTGGAATATGCTTGGTCCAAGGAGTAGCACTATTAGGGGGCGTGGCCTTGTTGGAGTGGGTGTGTCTTTGTGTGTCACTGTGGGAGTGGGCTTTGAGACCCTCCTCCAAGCCACAGAGAAGCCTATCTTTCCATTTGCCTTCAGAGCAAGATGTAGAACCCTCAGCTCCTTCAGCGCCATGCCTACCTGAATGCTGTCATGCTTCCTGCCGTGATGATAATGAACTGAACATCAGAATCAGTATTGAGACAGAGCTTCACTATGTAGACCTGGTTGGCTAGGGAACTTGCTATGTAGACCATGCTAGCCTGGAATTCTCAGATATCTGCCTATCTCTGCTTCCTGAGTGTGGGAAGTCACTACTAGTCCAGGCAAGTCAGAATTTCTTACAGTCCAGTTGCCAAATGGCTCAAACCAAGAATCCTTATTAAAATGCAGCTCATTCAGGGGCAGATTGTCTTGCCTTGACTGTGTTTGAGGAGGGAGACCTGGGCTCGGTAATCATGGTGGCTACAGAGCAAGGTCCAGAAAGTAATAAAAGTTGCAGAGAGAAAGTGGCTAAGCAACATAGGAGTTGTCGTCGTCGTCTGCTTTTGCCACTGTCTAAGCAATTCGTGTATGCCAGAGGCTACTGTGACCGTCTACAAGCTATTGCCAACAGAGCTTTAGGTCAGTTTAGGAGCCAAGTGTAATCTGGATAAAAGGAATAACACAGGTTATTCAGTTTCTAATGGCTCCTTGCACAGCTTTTTCCTAATTGCATTTTCCATCGACCATTTGTGCCAAAATGAACATTTCCCTAATGACGCTGGCAAGACGGTTTGTCTAACACTGACACCTAGTGAGTGTTACTGTACAGACCTTGTTCTGGGCTCAGTTTCAGGTCCAAAAAAATTCCACAGACATTCAATTTAGGAGGCAGTCAAGTCTCATTCACCTACTTTTAGTATTAAACTTGGCAGGGTTTGACTCCAAAGTGGCGCTCCTTCTCATGATGGGGCCCCTGTGCACTCGTGAATGAATGCCCTTGGAATGTTGGTGAAAGTTTTAATCTAAGAAAAACAGCTAGGAGAAAACTCCAGCAAAATTACCCAGAGAGTCTCTCAAGTCAAGTATAAATGTTTAATATCTGTTAACTACCACGGTGCATGCTCAGCACTGAGCCCTGCTCCCTTCACGACAAGAAAATAGCTCCGTCTATCCTCAGGCTGCAGGGGTCTTGGATGCGTTACGGGGCTGGCTCTGATATACCTGTGTCTCACACTCTGAGAGCTGGCTCTTCAGAGGCTGCCCACGCCAATGGGTGTGATTTAATGGGCGACTTACAAGCCCACAAAGAAACAGGGACTTTGTGAGATGTGATGGATCAAAATGGAACATGGACTCACACCAAACAGGAATAAATCAGAACTCCTGAAGAGAATGTTTTATTTATTTATTAAACTTCTTTGAGTTTAGCTTACTACCCCATAAAAGGAGAAAGAGCGCTACCTAAGGGAGGCATTGTTGCAAATGGCAAGAAAGACTGCCATGGTTTCCTGTGTTTCTTCCCAGTTACTCAAGCAGATAAGGGAAAACTTGACAATTCGATCTTTATTCCAGAGAAGTCAGGACTGGAGTGCCAAAAAACATGGTGCTTCCTTGTTCCTGACTCTTGACTCCCAGTGGATAGGTTTCTCGGCACATTCTTATCATCACTGCCTCTAACTCTGTTCTCAGGCGCGTGATACATACTGTATCACATCACTGCACAAACAAAGCAGCAGTCACCTGTTGTGTCCCACAAACCGAAGTCTTCATCATATTAACTTCTACCAGGGTCATCCCAGACATCCTGAGACGGTGGCCTAACTCTGAGCTACTTCATTATAATGTTTTGTAGTTGTTGGAGACTACCTTTAGCCACGTCAAAAAGTGTAAAAGGGCCGGGCAGTGGTGGCACACGCCTTTAATCCCAGCACTTGGGAGGCAGAGGCAGGTGGATTTCTGAGTTCAAGGCCAGCGTGGTCTACAGAGTGAGTTTCAGGACAGCCAGGAATACTCAGAGAAACCCTGTCTCGAAAAAACAAAACCAATACCAAAACAAAAACAAAAATGTGTAAAAGGTACCTCCCCTGCCAAAATTAGTACAAATACCATTTGTTTGAGTTGGTACATCTGTACTGCCTTGGCTGGCTTGATTGTGGGTCTTCACTCTTCAGTGATGTTGGGCGGTGTCTGCTTCCTCCATAGATAGAGCCTGACTCAGTTTAAATACATTTATTGTTTTCCCAGCTCTGCAAATATCTTCACTATCCCCTCCCCCTCCCCCTCCCCCTCCTCCTCCTCCTCCTCCTCCTCCTCCTCCTCCTCCGCCTCTTCCTCTTCCTTTAACCCTTATTCAGATTGAGCATGGTTCTCTCAGTTCTTATGATCCTTTGTTGGAATAGAAGCTATATATTTTATTTTCCCTTTATAAACTTCTTATTAAAATTTCACTCTGGATATAGATGACTAAGAAATTAAAATTTAACCCAAAACTGTATCCTTTCTGAGCAAGTACTTTGTCGTTAGCTTTCTGTTTGCAGAGCATCTCTACCGAGTTCATTCTTAACCAGTTTATTCATTAGTTTTCATAAATTACTTATGCAATCAAAGTGTGTATAAGCACCAAAAGTTTATCATTGTCTTTTGCCATCCTTGCTTCTAATAGTCCCCAAGCTTTAACTTTATGGGAGATGTACAGTTTTTCAAGTGTTTTTGGTGAAAAGTTATGCCAGGGGACTCTGTAATGGCTCAGTGAGTAAAGGCACTTGCCCCAGAGGCCTAAGTTGACTCCTCAGAACACATAGTGAAAAAAGTAAACCAGAAAGTTGTTCTCTGACCTCCACATATACACAATAAGCTTTAAAAAAAATTAAAGAAATAGTTTCCACTGGTTCTTTAAATATATCTCAAATTTTTAAGCCCTTGTAATTTGGGGGATGGCTTGGTTCTCTTGTTGCTGCCGTAAGCTCTAATGTTTGTAGCACCTGGAGGCTCTTCTTTCTCTTTGCTTTCAAAGGCGGCTTCTTTTAGGTTGTTTCCAGGGTGTTGTGAAGAGTGAAAGTGGGCACAGCTGGTGGTTCCTGTGGAGTGGGACATCCTTTGTGTATATACCGAGGAGAGGTGCAGCTGGGTCATAGGGCACATCTACCTTTAGCTGTTTGAGAATTCCCCACATTGATTTCATAGTTATGACCCCATCAATAGCGAATGAAGGTCCCTTCCCGCACACCCTCTCCAGCATCTCTTGTCTTTTTGATCTCAAGCCATTCTGACAGGGGTAAGATGAAAATCTCAAAGCTGTTTTAATTCGTATTTCCCTCATTGATAAAGGAGGTTGATATTTAAAAAAATATTTCTCAGCCACTTCTATTTCATCTTTTGAGAATTCTCTGTTTAGATACCTAGCTTTTTTTTTCAATTGGCTGCCACTCTGTAGGCTTCCTCTTTGCTTGACTGCTTGTTTCCCTAGCTGTGTAGAAGCATTTAAGTTTTAGGAGGACTCACTTGACAATTTTTTTTACCTTGATTTGTGGACAAATGGAGTCTTTTTCAGAAAGTCCTTTTCTGACACTTACATCCTGCAGGATGCTGCCCGTGTAGTCTTCCAGCAGGCTCAGTGTTTCTAGTTTCACGCTGACATCTTTGATGCAATTAGAGTTGACATTTGTTGACACCAGGCACTTGAACAAGTGTCTGTACATCAGTGCAGGTAGCAGCAATATTGACAACAGGTAGCAACAACTTCCGTGTGTCTATGGAGGAGGGGTTAAGGAACGTGGCATGTACATATGACAAAATTTACTCACTCTGAAAAAGAAAAGAGATTCTGATTTCTGGGAATGGATGGATGGATGGATGGATGGATGGATGGATGGATGGTAAGGAAGTCGTGGTAATTCAATAGCCGTGTATAAAAATAAAACGAGTATTGAATGCTTTCACGCATCTGAAATGCCTGGAGTCATCTCTCATAGAGACGGCTGACATAAGGCTGGTTACTCGGATGAGTGGAGATGAGTGAGGTAGCCCTTGATAAATGTGGGCCCTCTTCTCTACAAGATAAAAATAGAATGTCCTGGAGCTAGCTTGTGTTGACAGTTTGTGATAATGTGAATGTATTTAATACCATGAGACTGTGCACTTAAAAATATTAAAATTGAGAAGGAAATGGGACTCAATGGTAGAGCACTCTAGGAATTGATTATCACGAAAAAGGAATAAAGGAAGGAAGGGAGGAAGGAAGGGAGGGAGGGAGGGAGGGAGGGAGGGAGGAAGGAAGGGAGGAAGAAATAGAAGTTAGTTTTATATTTGTATACATGTTAGTAAACTAAAACTAAAATACAAGGTATTTGATGTACTGTTTATAGCATTTCTAGGGTTTCTGGGTTAGAAAGTTTTCTGTTATTTGAAACACATTTTAGCCTGCACATGCATTTCCCTAATTATTTTACCACTGGAACAGTCAAGCTTTTCTTTTTCTTCAATGTCTTCCTGGGATGAATAACTGAAAGGACAATGAGAATTAGACTTGTGGCTTCTATAGCAGACATAGGATTCTTTGGGAGACAATGTAAAGCCAGGTCTCACAAGGGCTCAACTGATACACATACAGAATTGTGGTCCCCCAGTTGTAAATTTTCTTCTTCTTGGCTTTTCTTTTGGAGCAATGATTGACAAGACCAGGCTCTCTATAAAACAGGGTTTCTCAGACCAGGCCTTGTCCTGACAGATTCCATTTTACAAGTACCTTTTGACACCAATTTGAGTGCAAACACATAAGTGACCCCATCTGTCTGTCACTAAACACGAGGCACAGGCTGATAAATCATTAACTCTAAAAGTAAAATAGGTGCTAGTCTATAAATATATCAATATAAATAGGGACCATATGAACTCATGGGCGTGTTAAAATCTTACCAGGAAAACTGGCCAGAGAACCTAACAAACACACAAGACTGAGGAAACCAGTAAAGAGGACCCCATAAAGAGAGAACCCCTGACTGGGATGGTGATAGCCCTCAATAACCTGTCATCCAACCCACAGACAGACAGAGAATGCTTGACTGATCCAGGAGCTTCACCTCAGGTTGGTCCTGACTGTTGATGGAGGCTACTCAAATTGCCTTTCATCGATTCATGCATCCCGATCTAGTTATGACCTTTGCTTTTTAGCCACCATGGTGCCGTTTCTTCCATCTGTAGCTCAGAGACTCCAGTCAACCCCAAGGCTCAGCTCAACTCTGACCCTGCAGCTCCTCTCCACAGCAACTCTCCAGTCGGGCTCACTGTTACATACAGAGATGGTCTTTGCATCTCTCTGTGTTCTCTGCCTCTGCTGTTCCAAGGCCTCTTTGGATCTCCTGGTACTCTTTTACAGCCTCTATAGCCCTTTTACAGAATGGAATAACTTACAAATATACACATATAGATATAGATGGATTTACTATGTGATGTGTAATGCATAACCTGAGAGCCAACGTTAGAAGACTGGAATAAAAAAAACTTTGTTTACATTAGCCAGCTATCAAGGGAAATTTGGATTACTTGGTAAATTATTACAAATTACACTGACAAAACTTGTTCCTTGATGTTATTCAATAAAGTCTGAAGTTACAGAAAGGCAGTCACATGTCCATTTATGTTTCTGATATAGCATGTTCTTAACAATTATCTGGTTGTATTTGTTCTGTTTGTTTTGTTTTGTGCTATGACTCCCTACATTTTGTTAGGACTCATTAGGAGATACAAAGTCTTCCACCTCATGGAAATTCCTCATGTGTTTTGGCATCTGTCTGTCCTTATAAATGTTGTAGATTCTTAGCTTTCTATTTCCCAAATTCTGATTTGCTGGTGATTTGAGTACAATAATCTAGAATACATTTCCTTTTCATTAAAAAGGAACACACAAGCAGTTCTACTTCTGTGCTGCGAAGTGGTGGGTTCTGGGTAGTAAAATGCGTGGGAATCTTCTTCAACCCCTTAATTATCTGAATTCTCTGGGAATGGTCCTACAAGCATTTAACAAATGAAACAAGCTTGTTGAACAACAAGCTGCTGTGTTTCCTCATCTCACCTCAGCATCCTAATAGTGCACTGTCGGTAGCTGACATTCGAAGATGGCGCTGACTGCCTGCCTGCCTCATCAGACTTTTCTTGTAAACAGGTATTCTGAACATGCGTCAGCATGATTCTGGCGTGTGCCCCTCCCGAGTGGGCATATGCTAACGAGGTATTGTAGTCTTAGTCAATCCTTGCATTGGCAACCCCTGCTCCTCTATATAAGCAGCGCCCTTCGGCTGCACGGGGTCCCCAGTAGTATTTTTATAGTTCCTACAATAAAGGCTTTTGAGAAGAATCCAACCGTGTTGCGTCTGCTTGCTGGTCGAGTTGGGTGCGACAGTGCACCCCAGATGGATGCTTCCAAGGATCCACTAGCTCTTCCATGGAGGTCAGGGCATCTTCTTAATAGGTGGTAGAAACCTTTCTCTTCCTGTCCCAGGTACAAGTCACAGAGGCTTAGATATTGGTCAATACAACTGAGAGACAGAGGTTTCCGTCTTCCAACTAGCTCCACTGCTGGGTGGGTTTTTCTTTTTACCTTGGTCATAGCAAATGCTGGAACCCCATTAGCCCTGCCTTAGCTTGTGAAGCCGTGGTTCTGAGCTGAGAGTGGCAAGCTGGCATTAGAAACCCCCACCCCCTCTTCTCTGTGGAATGCTCACAGCATCTAGTGGAATTTGCATCCAGAAAAAAAATGTATATAGATTTCCCTGACTAGAGCTTTAGAGGGAGATGAGCCACAAAACAGAACAATTGAAACTCTTCCTGAAGGAAGTGGCTTCGTTTGCTAAGGAGGCAGACAAGCAGAAGTTCAAGGACATGCTGGCATGAAGGTCATCACAGTGAAACTAATCAAGAATAGGCACACTGGCTCACTGGGCCCAGCCAGAAAAATCATTGAGTCCACCTCAAAATAAGTAAATAAGTAAATGAAATGGAGAAAAAGGAAAGGAAAGAATAAAAAAGGAAAATTCAGGAAAGGATATAGTATACTTCAGTGGTTCAGCACTTGCTCAGCTTGTGTGAGGCCTTAGGTTTAATTTGTTGCATTATAAAGTAGTTAATTAATTAATCTACTTAATGACCAGGAAATCTGAATGACTGCATAAGAACTATGCCTACAGAACAAAGCCTTTAGTCACGTGGGTTTCTGGGCAACTATATGTTCCAGAACACTGGGGAGCTCAGCACAACAACCAAAGAAAATGCAAGGAGTCAAAACAGGACCCATGCCAAACCAGGGTGGCTGTGTGCACCGCCGTGTGTGTACTGTTTGTTTACTCAAACTCTTTTCCTTACCAGCAGCCTTAGAGACAGTGGGTAGACATCACCAAACTTGTCCAGGCAGTTGCTAAACAAACAAGTAAATAATACCAATCCCTAGGGTGGGCTCAGGAGAAAGAGGTGTTAGATTTGTATGCTATTCAAGTGTTCAGTTTTCGATAAGAGTTTTTTGAGACATGCCAAATCTCGTAACAAGCCTTGAGATGTCTTTTGTTCAAAGCACTGTCCCTTCACTTGGTGATTGCAAACAAGTAATGGGGAAATGAGAGCAGGATTTATTTCAAATGAGAGTGTGAAGGAGACATCCATCAGGAAAGCTATCCAGTTCTGAGAATTTAGAAAAATGAATGTAACCATAAACGTGTAGATGCCAGTGGCCTAATCCTACCCCTTAAGTAATTTCCACTACAATGATCCAAGCAGTGTCTACTCTTACCCTTGACAGTATGTCACATGACTCTGTCATTAACTCCACCCTGCCTTCTACACTTTGCTCTGTGTGTCTCTTCTGGTGTCATTTGATAGAGACTGCAAGGATAGGGGAGTTGAGAGAGAACAGGGTGGGGCCCCACTAAATACCTTACAATGGCTTTCTCAGTTCACAGGATACTCATGTTACTGGATTTCTTGAATCTAAAATTTCCATTTCCCTTTTTAAATAATCTCTATCTGTGGAGACTGTATTTTCATTACTTGTTTAACCATCATCTTTTGAAGTCTCAGTTAAATTCAGCTCGTAAAGCCAGTTTCTACTGATTGCACCCACACCTTTTTTCTTCTTTATTTTCTTTTTATTGGATATTTTACTTACATTTCAGATGCCATCCCCTTTCTCCCTCCTAAACCCTATCCCATGCCTCCTTTCTTTTTTGCTTTTATACAATTTTTTTAACTGTTAATCAAAGGCTTTATAAGTTGGTAATGCTCAGTCAGAAGTGTAACCCCAAACCCAACCTGGATATATAATCTATCTTTGATTGGTGGAGACACGTGAACATCTGCCTCCATGCCCCCTCTCTCTTTCTCACTCTTCCTCTCTCTCATCATCTAGCTTCTCCTCTCCTTCTTCTTCTCCTCTCCTTCTTCTTCTCTTCCTCTCGGTACTTCTTCCCCCTTAGCTCCTCCTACATATCACCCTTCCTGTTAAAAAAAATCTTTTCTCTCATAATACAATAAGAGCATAATTATGCCTATTTGTACCAGTGAGTTGCACCCACACCTTAACACACAATCTGTAAAGTAAATCAAACCATTACTAGAATCCTAGGACAGAGGACCATGTCTGGGGGATTACAATAAAGCATTGTTTACCCATTTATTAAAAAACCAAAATCCTTGAAAGACTAAAATATTTAGTGATGATTTAATATTGTACATATTATACAAGTTTAAATTCTACCTGATTACCTTATATCAGCATTACTGATTTAAGTATCTGGTTAATGTTAGATGTTAATTCATGCCATATAGTGTTGTTTAGACAGTTTCTAAACAAGCTCTTAGACTATCCAGGGCATCACATGCATTTTAAGAACATCTGAATGCAGGAATGAAGGCCTCCATACTCTTAAAAGTGCTCTTAAAGGCTTATCCCTTCTGATTATGATCTCTTGTTCCACAAACACAAATGCAAGTGGTATTCCCCTTTAACGTTTGGTTAATCTTTCATACCCACGGATCTCAAACATGTTCACTGTAACCCCTTTGTGGGTCAAAGGGAACCTTTCATAGGTATCACCTAAGACCAGTGGGAAACGAAGCTATGCACATTATGTTTCATAATGGTAGCAACAGCACAGTTATAAAGTAGCAACAAAAATAATTATATGGTTGGGGGGTCATCACAACACAAGAAGCACTGCTTTGTACAAAGCCCATCTTATGTTTTTTCTAAGGTCTGGCAGAGAGAATTGAGAAATAGATGATCCTGAGGGTCAAATACACAAAGATGGCAGAGTGTGGGTACACGAGACTCAATGCTGACTACCTCTGGGCCTTCTTTATAGTGCACATAGGCAAGGCCTTTTGAAAATAAATGGCCTCTTTTGGTGAAATAATTCAGATTTCAAAATTCAATTGCTCCAGTTTTCATTCAAGAGAGACTTGAATAGTTACAGTCTGGGGCAATGATAGAAACTCTACAATGAAACATAATGTTTTGCAGTAAAAGCCTTACGCACTAAAGCTGTTATAGCGATGGAAGGTGGAGCAAACATAAGATCTGTGGCTTTCTGATTAAGAGCAATAGCAGAGGTAAGTCTTTAAGAGAAGATGTGGGTGCTTAAATTCTAACAAGTTACACTGTCTAAAGTATGGATTGTAAATCTCAGAAGGAAAGGATACCACATTGTGAAGACGTGATTCTTACAAATAGTCCTACAATGAAGAAATGTAAATTCAAATGGAAACCTGACCTGAGATCTATCCACCACCTTGTGCAATGCATCAGTAAATACTGCAAGACCGCATGGCTGCTCCGAAGTCATCTCAGCATGTCTGGCATCAGGAATAAAAGTAACAAATCAGTGTCACAAAACGATGATATCTGAGCATCTACATTTGATTGTGCTTCGTTTTAAATTTTCTCTTGGCTAAACCTGAGCAGAGATTGGATCTCTGGTAGTGGGAAAGCCTGATTACTGAGGCCAGCCATGAAGCATATGTAGAAGGTAATGAGTCAGACTGGTGAGAATAGAACAGTCCAGGAGGAAGAAGACTTGAGATGCACAAACCCCAAGAGTGAAAGTAATCACGCTGTGCATGCTGTGTGCATGTACGCATGCGCATACCCACTCATGTGAGTGCGCATGTCTATTGGGTTTGGGTGCATACGTGCTTGCGTGCTTGTAATGATAAGATTTGAAGGCAACATTAATTACAACTGTTAAAGGATGTAGCTTGAAATGTTAGCTACTCTTCAACCATCTCAGGGCTTCCAACAAAAGCACAGCTAATAGGAATGATGAAAAATGGATGTCTTCTGTAAATAGTTCAAGAGATAAAGTCAAGAAACTGTTGTTGATAATGGACATAGATTTAGACACTGGAGTCCATCATCTGTCCTGATATATGGTTCAGGTATTAAGGAACTAAATGGAGGTACATGCTTGGCAAGTGCTTAGGGGGAGGTGGTGGAGATTTACAGAAGCCAACATTACTAACAATTTTACACATTTCTGTTTAATTTTTGTAAGATACACAGTTTCTAGGTATTTCCTCATCTCTGGTTGTTTTCACACAGGGCTTGATCCCTAAATTTGCGTTTAGGTAAACTATGGCGGGAAGAATCCCAAGATGCACTCATATGTGCTGCTGGAGAATCAGCTAGACCAGTGAATGGATGATGAAGGGCTCACGGTGAGCATGGTCCCAGACTCAGCCTCTTTACTTCAAGTATTTCAATAACAAAAGACTCAAAAGCGAAAGACATTTTCTATTATTTGGGTAAAATCCTCAAATCCTTCCTTTGTTTGATGCATGCAGTCAGAATGCAGCTAAAAACAGTTCACAGAGCAAAACGGTTGCTTAAAAATTAATTTCTTTTTACTTTAAAGACAGAGATTCTGTTTTCCTAATCATTATACTTAAGATAAGCCTTAAGGTCCTCAATCATATGCAGAACATCCGAGAACATTGCCTAGGATCAAAAAAACAAGACAAAACAAAACAATAACAAAAAACCCTTTTTGTGTGCCCTCGATGGTTACTTAGTTTGGTCTTCATAGAACTGCCTTGGCTATTGTTGCAGTACGTGTTAAGATGTCGAGGTTTGAGAGGAAACAGATCATCTTAGGAAATCACTCTGGATGACAAGGGAACTGTAACTCTAGCTTTCAAACTACATCAATCATGGGGGTGTGGAACACAAGCTAGTTCCATATGAAAATAGTTGGGGAGTTGCCAACGGCTGAGCGAAAGCCTATGGCAGTAATGTAATGTTTAGTTTTAGGGGTGGGGCTTTTCTTTTAAAACAGTTTGAAAAGACACTTCTTTTCCTTATGTTGCTCTGGTTGATATTTTTAAACACTTGCTAAGAACAGCAGCTTTGGGGAAAGAGTTTTTGCTGTTGTTACAAGATCTTACAGGTTTGGAATACGAAACACATGTATGCTCTAAGCATTACCATCAAACAGTTATGTAAATGATTCTGTAGTTGGGGATTGTTCTTCTCAGAATGGATAATGACTTGTGATATTCGTAAATAATCTAATAATCCAGTATTCTTTGTTTCGTAATAGCAGAGGGAAGGGGGGAACAACAGGAAGGGAGGAAGCTAACAACAGAAAGGAAAGAAGGAGACAAACTGAGTATCTAGGGACACAGGAGGGCTTAAGAGGTGACAGTCCTCAAAAATATTAACCCAGGATTGCTCCTGCCTAAAGGAAGCACAGGAACAAAGAGTGGAGCAGAGACTGAAGGAAAGGCCATCCAGAGACTGCCCCACCTAGAGATCCATTCATCTTCAGACACCGAGCCCAGACACTACTGCTGATGCCAAGAAGTTCTTGCTGACAGGAGTCTGGTGTAACTGAGAGGCTCAGCCAGATCATGACCAATACAGATGCGGATACTCGCAGTCAGTCAATCATTGGACTGAGCACAGGGATCCCAATGGAGAAGTTAGGGGAAGGGCTGAAGGAGCTGAAGGGGTTTGCAACCCCATAGGAAGATCAACAATATCAACCAACCAGATCCCCCCAGGGATCCCGGGGACTAAACCACCAACCAAAGAGAACAACGTGAAGGGACCCAGGGCTCCAGTTGCCTATGTAGCAGAAGATGGCCTTATCTGGCATCAATGTGAGGAAAGGCCCTTGGTCCTGTGGAGGCTCGGTGTCCCAGCATAGGGGAATGCTAGGGTGGTGAAGTGGGAGTGGGTGGGTGGGTGGGGGAGCTCCCTCATAGAAGCAGGGCAGGGGGGTGGGATGGCGGGTTTGTGGGGGGGAAACTGAGAAAGGGAATAACATTTGAAATGTAAATAAATAAAATAACTCATAAAATAATAACAAAAGATGTAACAGTCATGTGCACACCGTGACAGTAGAAAGATGGTTTTGAAAAAGAAGAAGGAAGAACATACATTTTAAAAGCTGATGATGTCACAGTTCTCCTGAAGCTGAGTTGAGAGACACTAAAGAAAGGAAAGAGTTGAGTGACTTGACTTAATTTCCAATCATTAATGACTTTCCAGGTGCATATATATATATATATGCACTGAATATATATATGCACGGAATATATATATATATATATATATATATATATATATATGCACTGAATATATTTTCATATTTTATATAAGCAATTCAAGATGTTCAGC
>JANHMN010000013.1:29142599-29178608 GCA_030674055.1 Rhabdomys pumilio | reverse complement strand
AAAAAAAAAAAGCCCAAGAGAAACAGAAACCCTGTACTTCACACACTCAGGAATCCCCACAAAACAGAGCTCTCTTTCTTCTGTTTGGTTGTTTTCACTTTGTTTTATTATATTTTGTTTTATTATTCTTTAAATACCTGTTTTAGAGACAGAAAGGGTATGGACTCAGATGAAAGGGGAGATAAGGAGGGTCTCAGAGGAGTTGCTGGAAATAAATTATAATCAGAATATATTATTTGAAAAAAGTTTTAAATAAAAGAAAAATCAAATACATACATATCAATACACACATGTAGCATTTTATGTGACTCTGAAGTGGAAACTTAAGGGTTCTTTGGAAAGTCGTTTGGATGGTGTTTTGCTGGGGCAAACTAGTGAAGGAACATTTTCTTAAAGTGGACACAGGTGTGAAAGGCTAAGATAGACTCATGAAGAAACTTTTCACTGAAGCAGACATAGAAGAGAGGATATTATGTTAAAGCAAGCACATGAAAGGACATGTAATAAATGATTCTTTGCTAATAACGTGCATGTATTAGTCTGCCTTACATTCTGCAGTTCAGCTGCATTTGTCAGGACTCCATAGAGAGAAAAAGCACCAAAAAACCTCTGGTGGTGTGCTGCAATTTGTTGCTGCTTCTGCAGACTTGGGCTGATTTGATGCACGTGCTGAGGCAAGGTACGTTATGTTTGGAGGGCATAAATAGGACTCCACAGAGTGACAGACAGCGCTTGGCTTGCTGGTACAGCTGCTAATTACTTCAATGCTTGTGGGTCTCCAGTCTTCTCTGATCTTTACTTCCTTGAGAGATGCGCTACTGAGAACTCCTCCTGTTGTTTCTGTTGGTCTCTCCTGCTGACTCAAGCCAAGGCTAAGGCCTGGCTGTCTCTGCTAGGTCGTGTCCCTGATGTTACTAACCAGACCCTACCGAACTGAACTGCTCGTGTATCCACGAAGTGTTTGAGAGTGTATCGAGCTGCCACTGCTAACCTATGAACTGAACTGCTGATTTCCAGACAACACAGACAGGAGTTGCTCCAAAGAACCTTTCTAAACAGGTCTACTCGCTCCCCACCGCCCCAACCTGTACCCTTTCTTTTCCACTATCTCTGGTGGGTGGTGGTTACAAGGGGGGAGTTAAAACATTTAAAAAACCATCACTAAAAAATAAGATTTAAAAAAATTAAAGTTAGCCGGGCAGTGGGCAGTGGTGGCGCACGCCTTTAATCGCAGCACTTGGGAGGCAGAGGCAGGTGGATTTCTGAGTTCGAGACCAGCCTGGTCTACAGAGTGAGTTCCAGGACAGCCAGGGCTACACAGAGAAACCCTGTCTCAAAAAAACAAGAAAAAATAAAAAAATAAAGTTACAGACTCAGTGCTAATATTGCAAGGCACCAATCAATGGTGATATTATTTAATAGTTGGCACTGTGTTTATTTTAAAACATTTTTCTTAACATTATGATTGTGTAAAATTAGAGGAAGAAAGTTAGCTGTCATCTATGGCATTGGTGGAGGGAGCTGTGTAGATCTGAAGGGATAATCTATTGCTTTGATAAAGTCACGTGTGTCCTCCTCACGTGAAGGTTGAGAGAATTCTCCATTATGCACATACACCAGAGAAGATTGAACCTAGAATCGTTTTGGCTTATGACTATCCCTGTATGGAAAAAGCAACAGACCGCAAGGGTAAATGGCAGAGTCAGCTTCTATGCTGTGTGAAACAACTGGCCAATTCCACATGGTGCATAGTCCCAGAGAAAAATATGTATCATTTCTAAACAAGCGTTAGCTCAGATCTGTAAAGAACTGTGAGATTTCTTTCACTGCCTAAGAAATGCAACAGAAAATAAAAGCCAGCATGTACCAAAGCTAGAGTACAGAAGAGAATCGCTGTTAAATGAACTCCAGGAAAGTTGGTGCATGGATTCAGGGTCCCAAAGACAGCAAACTATGAGCTAGACTTCATGCTGGACTACACAGCAACTATAACAATGATGCCATGAGAAGTCCCCCCATGATAAGCTCCCAAAGGCCACCATCCATGCTGACAAACTTTAAACAAAACTTACAGCCAATGCTACAATCAGATTTTCACTCTACACTTCTATGATCTTTTATGGTGGTTTTCTTTCATTTGATCAAAAGCAGACTGCAATACAAATACCCTTGACAGATTTTGCAGGAAAAGCCTGCTCTCCTTTTCCCTCTCTGTCTTTCCTCCCTCTTGCTGCCTATACCCTCCAACCTACCCTCTATCTCCATGGCTACACGGTTAACCCTTCTTGTCTTCTTGGAATGCCTTGGGACCATTTATGTGTATGTCAGTTCCTTCAAATGTTTGTACTACAAATCCATCTTATATATGTTGGAGACTTGGTATTTGTGGTTGGTAGTTAATGGTATCATTATTATTTAGACTTGTCGGTTTTGTTTGCTTTGTTTAACATTTCTTTTCTTATTATTAGAGTAATAACTTTTCCTTTCAGAAAAAGTAGAAAGCAGCAAAGATCTTCTCAATCTTGAGCCAATTCTGCAAACATTTTTGTGGACCTTTTCCCGAGTTTAAAACATCTACACGTGTGTGCACAGAGGTATCTATACATAAGTGGAGAGGAGGGAGCGAGAGCACCACAGAAAGCACAGTTGACATCATTCCTTATGTGCACCTGAAGAATGACAGATCAGATGGATGGGATGGAGATGAAGTAGACACTGGACAGCACATGGGTCCTTGGAAAGAAATTCCCAGGAAACAGAAACGCATGTGCAAGAGCTTTATGGGTGCAGGGTAGGTGGAGAGGAGTGGGGTTTTATTTTCTCTTTCATCTGTGAGAAAATGTGGAGTGCAGCACCGAGCAGAGGTGGAGCAGCCATTGCGGCAGAGCCTCAGGTAATCCATGGATGCACCTATGGTTCCTTAGAGTAATCCGACTCAGGATAGAGCAATAGTTTATCTTTAACTTTGGAGGAGATATCTTGACATACTCTATGGTTAGACTCAAAAATTCATAATTGATGCTGAACTGCCTTGATTTTTTAAAGCTTATATTTTTTTATCTAATTGACACATCTGCAGTCCTTTGAAGAAGTACACTAGCCATTGAAATTGAAATCGGAAGAATAACGTATAAGATACTGAGTGTTTTTCTAAAATATCTCTGGAAGGAATATCTCAGCATCTGCTTAATTTTGCCATTTGCTGTGCCATAAGTCCAGGAAGTCACTGTTCATTCTGGCTGTCAGATAATTAATGAGGATTTTTTTTCTCTTAGTGGATACCACATAGCCACTAGATATCTCTGTCTTAAACAGTGAACCCATTAAAACACAGCATCAAGGATCTACAACGGGGGAGTTATTGTTTAGAGTCAAGGGAAAACATCATGCATTCTGACATTATAGAAATATCTAAAATTAGGTGTAAGCCATATGGACATGCTGAATCCTGAGCCGGTGTGGGAGAAGGAAGCTCTAGGTGTTCTCTGTGTTACACAAGGGCAAGCTATTGTGAGTTGGGAGGACTGTCTCTGCAGGACACTCATGAGATCATGGAGTCTCAAACATTCTCAACATTATAAGCCTCTTTCAGATGTAAAAAAAGTTAACTCTTTGGTGTCTGAAGAAAAATAAGTTAAAATTGTCCTACCCTGGAGAAGTCATGTTTCTGACTCGTTGGATGACAGGGTTACTCTTGAAGACAGATGGATGTTCCCCCTTCAGGAAGCTTCCCTACAGAAGCTCCTAATCACCTGGCTGTCCAAGTTACTTACAGCTAAAATGTGCAAAAGCTGTGGACCAGAGAAGAATGAAAATTACCCTTATGTATATTAACAAATGTGGAGAGTAACCCCTCTAGGACTGTGAGGCAAGACCTGCCTAAGTACAGCAAGAGGTTGTGACTAAAGGTTATAAAACTATGAGCTTAGTCTTAAAATTGAGCATATGAAGTGTTGTGCAAAAAAAAAAAAAAAAAACCCCAAAACAAAAAACAAAAAAACAAGAAAACCAACAACAAACCTCTTACATAGTATAAAGTGTGAGGGGAAAAAAAACAAAAACCTTTTACCTATTACATATCATGGTGCTATTAAAGTCTTGATTCTGACAAATTTCACCTTTAGCTAGTTTTATTTAATAGTACTTACATTTAAAGACGTTGATCTTAGCCTTCAGTTAATTGTGAAATGTGCGTTTCTGTTACAGGACAAACATTTGCCTAAGAGAACCGGCATTACTGGTTAACATTTTCCATCTCTGCCACTAGGTGGCAGCACAAGCAAGGAGGCTTACTGACCAAGTAGCCTTTCCTCTGAATTAGAAATTTAAAAAAGGGGCGTTTCAATGGCTAAACTTTCATATCTAGTGTGAAAGAAGTTAGAAATTGTTTCTAAATCCAAGAGTAAAATATATTTCCTACTCCATAATATCAACTTTGTTCTTCACAAATTAAGCTATCTGATTAAAAACAAACAAACAAACAAAAAACCCTGCTCCTTTTAAAACCAATCAGTAAATAGCTTCATACAAATCTCATGTGTCTTCTCTGAGATGCTGACTCACAAACTAAACATATTCATCTGAGATTGCTAAGGTATCCTAAATTTTCACTTATATTCAGCACTGGCTACAGCAGTTTGAATTCCTGTATTCCATGACAGAGAAAACAACAAGGAAATAATAACTGACTTTTTATCCCTCACATTTTGGCTTTTTCACAGTGTTTAGGAGCCGATCCGACGAATACGTTGATTTTATCCCATAGTAGCATATAAATTCAAGGCACTCCCAGAAGTGTGAGAGTATTTTCTCTGTAAGAGGGAACTTCTTGGTGAGCTGAGGCTCCTTTCCCAGGGGTGACATAAAACTTTACCTGTTGACTAGACCAGTGGGCTGACTTTTGAGGCTTTGGTACTGAGATGTGTGGGTTGTTGTCATGGTGACCTGGGCGCTTTTTGTTAATTGGTCCTAGCTGCAGACAGTGCAGTTTCTGGTACAGCTGATCTATGTTCTGATCATGCATCTCAGATGTAATAGCGTTGCCAGAATTCAGAAGTCATGGTGGTTTCGACCGAACACCAGACAGTAGCCATAACATTTAGTTTTCGATGCAAGTTTGACTTTCAGACGTGTGTTGGGGGTTCCTCTCCCGTCCAACAGCTGACAACGTAGGTTATCCTGATGTTGGTTTCTACATTTCATTTCTTCAAGTTGAGATCTCCTGGAGAAATGATTTGTCCCTGTTGAGTAGGACAAGATGACAATTCTAAATTATGATTTTTTTTCATTTTTTATTTTTAGTCATCTCGCAAGACTCTGACTTAGTTGTTTCACCTCTACAACTTGATGAAAATACCAAATGAGGTCCCCACTGAATTCTTTAGTGATTTCTCAGGTCACTACCTGAGTAAGACAATTGGCTTCCACGATTGCTTTTCATTGGTTGCTGTCACCTCCAACAGCCCGCCTGTATGCTCCGCCTCCTCGAGGTTCTTGTCTTCTTCATAAAACTTCCGTTTTAATTTTTAGTCGAATTTATTTATTACGTGTTTATGTGAGTGTTGGTGTGAGTACCGTTGCCACTATGTGGAGGTCAAAGGACAGCTTCAGGAGGTGATTGTCCCCCTCTGCCTTCTTCAGGTAGGATAGCTGGCTTGCAGGGCTTGCAGAAGGCTCTCCTATCTCTGCCTGTTTTGACCCAGGAGCACAGACGCTGTGTATGGTTACTACCATAGCTGGCTTTTTGCTTGAGTTCTGGGAATGTAACTCTGCTTGCCCTCTCCGGGCCACCTGCCTGGCCTTTCCGGGCCACCTGCCTGGCCTCTCCTTTGCAGAGTCTTGACCCAGCTGCGCACTGTGTTTACCAACAGTGCCCGAGCGAAATTTCTTGTGACTGTCCTCTCTACCTCTTAACAACTCATTTTGGATTTGATTAAGATAATCGCGTGAAATTTTCTTTTCGCCTAACATTGGCTCTATATCATAAAATAAATGTGAAATGAACAGCAAGTGAGACCACACTGGATAAAAAACATAAAGTGAAAATTTCACGTTCAAACAATGCAAACCATATTTTTTAAAAATGTGTTCCAACATCAAACAGCAGATTTCGACAATACTGAAACCACATTTACTCTTGCATCAACCTAGTAGTTAATAATTTTTATTTTACTTCTGCCCCGCCCAGATGAAAGGCCACAGGAAGTAAGCTCTGTCAGACGTCTTCATTGTTGTGTGTCTGGTTTTTGGAACAGCCCTTGGACACAGTAGCTGCTCACTGAACATGTCCTGGCTGTATCGGTGTAGAAGCTGAGATGACTACCCAGAGTGAGGTGGTGCTGTATTTAATCAGGACAAGCGGTGTAGAAGGGAGGGCCGAGACGGTGACATTGCTATTCCCCTTCACTGCAAAGGATTCCTGCTCAAACTGCATAGTCCTTGGGGTTCCATTTAGTCCATGTGTTTAATAAGACGGTTTTGCTCATATGTTTGCCACTATATGAATCTTTGATTAGACAAATTAGACCAAGGTTTAATAATCTGACATCACATGGAAGAAAAGCAGCCCCTTCTTGCCAATCATGGCTTTCCTACCCACTGATTCACTAAAATCTTCCCCAGGGTCTCTGTTATAATGCCCAGTCCTCAGTCTCTTTCCTGAGGTCCTTCGGTACAGATTTTCCTGAGCTTACTGGTAGAAAGTAGACTGGAGAGAACTGAGCAAGTGTAGACAAAGGAAAAGATGACACAGGGACAAATTCTCACCTTATTTTCCACATATGGAATTTATGTAACTGTGGTGGGGAAATATACGTTTCATTATACTTTGAGTTGCCAAGCATTGACTGTATGTGGCACTAGGCTTCATAAGGACATTTCACTCAAGTGTATAATTTCCTTGAGTCCACCAACCAAGGAGTGTACAGGGAGGGATCCATGGCTCCAGATACATATGTAGCAGAAGATGGCATGGTCTGACATCAATGGGATGGAGGCCCTTGGTCCTGTGGGGGTTTGGTGCCCCAGCATAGGGGCATGCTGGAGGGGTGGGGTGAGAGAGGGAGTATGGGTGGGTGGATGAGCACCCTCATAGAGGTGAAGATGAAGGGGAGAGGACAAGTGTGGGATGTGGGGGTTGTGGAGAGGTGACTGGGAAGGGGGATATCATTTGAGATGTAAATGAACAGAATGATTAATAATAATAATAATAATAATAATAATAATAATAATAATAAATATGTCCTAGTACATAATCCCCATCACATCTTGCACCTTCCCTGTCTCACCCCATGAACACGCATGACTTTATTTCTCCCTATAAAATCTGAAGTCCACCAACAAGTTATAGCAGCACTTATCTTTCTAAGGTTAACTTAATTTGTTTCAATTGGTTATCTCCAGTTAAATCCATTTTCTTAAAAAATTGTATAATTTTAGATGGAACACTTCCATTGTTTATATATTTAATACATTTTCTTATACATTCTTCTGTTAATGTTGGTTCTTTAACTTAGCTATTGTGAATAATAAAGTAATAAACATTTATATGCAAGAACCTCTGTGGTATGTTGACATGGAGTTCTTCTGGAAAGCTCCCAGTAGAGGTATAAACCATCTAACCATCTACCCTGGTAGATCTATTTTGAGGTTTTTTTTTTGTTTTTGTTTTGTTTTTTTTTTTTTAGAAAAAACATTTACCCAGGTCTTCATCATTTAGCATTGTAGGAGATAAAAAAAAAAAAAAAAAAAGAAACCTTTCAAAATTATTCTACATTCTTTCTCAGGCCTTGTGACTGAGAAATTCAAGAGAATTGTGACTTGTGACTTGTGACTTGTCAATTCAAGAGAATGCCAACTGCTTCTGGAAGGTTCATAGAAAGAGGTAACCCTTCCAATCTAATGTTTAGGACCATGAGGTGCACAAGTCATAAAATGTGGGACAAAAATCTTACTGGAGATGTGACGTGATTAGAAAAGTCGGGCTTGTATTCCTGCTGACAGGAAAACTGGCAAGAATTTTGAGGGAGTCAGAAGAGAGCATTTCAGCAGGTGTCGAGAGATGTGGTAAACTATTCATATCTCTAATGATGTCAGAGGAATCCAGAGGATGACAGTTAGCAGGTACTCACAACTGGCCCTGTTTGTCTGATACTTAGGCACACCTTGTGATTGGTCTTGGCTCCCTGTCTTAGCCATGTTGCCTAAGCAAGTGCTGACTGTTTTCTTCACGTTCAATATTGTCACTGTGCCCAAGACACACTCATTCTCAGAGGACATTGTTGTCCTGTTTCCTGGCTGGTCTTGTGATCTTGTTCTTGCCAGAGAGTAGGTTTTAAATCCAACATCCAGAGTGATCTGTGTTAAAATAAATGTATAAGCGTGTCAATTTTTAGCTAGCTCCCTAAATCTAGCAGACTAATGTTTTCTTACTTGGTAGACAGAGAAACAGAAATACAAGTAACAAACCTGGAAACAGACTCAGTGCCTATGTCACATACATACAATGCCCTGTGTCGCATTCATTGGCTCCTCTTTTCTCTGGTTGTCCTTGCAGATGCCCGATGTTCACTCTGCTCCATCGTACCAGTCTCCTTGCTTCTTCTCAAGCTTACCTACCCGTCAGGCTTCTCCACAAAGGGTTTTGCATCTTTCTGGATTATTTTTGCTTTCCATACTTGCTCAATGTAAGCCCTCACCTTCCTCAGACTGATGTCCAGGCCTTATCTCTGCACAAGGCACTCTTTGACATTATTGGAAATATTTACCTCCCAACACTGCTGTCTCCACTTTCTGCTTCATCTCTCTCTAATGCATAATACCAGGATCTAATACTGTGTATGTTTTACTTGTTGGTTTTGCTTACTGTCTTCCATTTCTTTTCTTTTCTTTTTTTTTTTTTTAAGGAGGTTGGGGCAGTGCGCAGTGCTAGGAGTTGAACTTGTGACCTCACACATGCTAAGCAGTCACTCTACACCAAACTATACTGAGTCCTTTTCCTTTACAGTCTGCTTTCTTCCTTAATGGTGGTTTTCAACATGTGGGTTGTGACCTCTTTGGTAATCAAAAGACTGTTTCATAGGGGTTACAAATCAGATATTTACATTGTGATTCATAACAGTAGCAAAATTACAGTTATGAAGTAGTAATGAAAATAATTTTATGGTTGGAGGTCACCATGACATGAGGAACTGTATTACAGGGTCACAGCATCGGAAAGGTTGAGAACCACTGCCTTGGTAGAACCTAAAACCCATCATGGTAAAGTGTTACTTTTGCTTTCTTTTTAAAAATATGGAAGTTGTATTCAAAAGGTAAGATTCACATCTATCAGATTCAGTCATTGTTGTGTCTCCGAGAGTCAACAGAAGTTGGCTCTCCCACAGAACATATGCATATAAGCTATTTAATAATTTGAAAAACACTATCCCTAGGAGCAAACACATTTAATTAATTATATAATATATACTTAAAAGTAATGTAAATACATGTGCAATTAATTGTATGATTATATAATGTGTACTTTAATGTAAACATGCATGTAATTAATTATACAGTATGCACTTTAAGTTAGTGTAAATATATGTGCAATTAATTTTATAATATGTACTTGAAAATAATGTGTGTGTGTGTGTGTGTGTGTGTGTGTGTGTGTGTGTGTGGTTTGAAATTTCTCCAGAGGATTGTTTATTTGAACATTTGGTCCCCAGATAGTGACACTCTTCAAGAAAGTTGCAGAACCTTCAGGAGGCGAGTCTTGCTGGAGAACGTGGGTCACTGGAGTGTGGAACTTGCCTATCATCCAGGCTGCTGATGTAATGTGACTGGCTCCCTCTAATTCTGGCACTGTGCCCTCCCACTGAGATAGAAGGAATGCCCTAGATTTGAACCCTGCCTGCCTTAGATTGTGTTATGCAGGCATTTCGTCTCAGCAAGGAGAAAACTACTATACATAGCTATGTCTGTGCACTCATCTATAAGTATTTACATATATTAGACTGTGTCTAACAAGATCCCAGGACGAAGGACTAGTAGGCTACAAAGAAGGAATATTCAGAGTGGAGACTGGATGCTGCTGCTGATGTCGGCTGTACTGTACTGTGCAGCCTGTGTCACGTCTTACCTTTGCAACCCACCCTCTTCTCGAGTGGTTTTTGTTTTGTCTTTTGTTTTGTTGTTTTTCTCTGCAATACTGCAGTGACTTCAGTGAAGGTTAGCTTTAAAAAAAAAACAGTACTATGGTCAAGAAAAAGTTTGATGCTCAGCTGTCAAGGCTAATTATACATTAAATACTAAGAAGTCCCACGTATGATCGCACTTCCACCATTCATTTGTAAAATAACATGTGTGTGTCCTCTTCCTAGATGTGAGCTGCGTGCTGGGCTTCATGTCATCCCCACTCTATGGTGGCTGGAAGGGGATGCCCGGGAAACATTTTAGCTGGAAGAGACAACATAAAACTGCATGTAGTCATAGTACTTTAGGATGTAATCATGATAGTAACAAAGATAAGAGAACACAGATCCTTTTGGGGGCATGTTAAGGATGCTAAGGGCATGTTAAGACCCAGGGCCTCACACGCAGTAAACACGGGTTTACCACTGAACCAATTCTCCAGCTTCGGGGGGGGGGGGGGGTGTCTTTTTTTAAATCTTAATTTGTTTCTTTGCACTTTCAAATCTGTATTGCTTTATCACCTATAATTTATTATGTAAATGATCTACAATGAGTATCTTTTTCTGAAGCTCAAACATGAATTATCTCATAATGAATATTATTATTCTAAGGAGAGAAATGGGAAGGACTGAGGACTCTCCTCACTGATGTTGGCAGAGGAGACTTCCCAGAAGGATGTGGAGGACATCTCTGTGAGGGCTTTTCTTGAAGATAGGTGTCTGTTTGTGGCTGATCTTAAAGTAAGGAAAATTACAGAGTGCTTCCCCCCGAAACATCAAAGGGTTTCTTTTTATGAAAGAATTTGCTTTAGCAATCCACTGAGGGAAATTCAGAATTATAGTTGTCTGTATGCCGTGACAGTCCCTTTGAAATGCATACATCTTATAGAGACTATGTCTGATATTGAGTTCTCAAAAGGTCAAATGCTGTTAATTACATATAATAACTAAGTTCAAGCTAATATATATTTAATAGGCAATTAATATGGCTTATAAGTCACCACACACAGCTATACACACCCTTTGAAAAAAATGACCCAGATTGACAGACATTTCTAGTTCTGTGTGTGGGAAACAAAACCATTTCAATTCAGCCAAGAGCTGATTGTTTTTAAGCTCAAGTCGTCCATTTGGCTTCCCATAATAAAAATTAGCCTGACGTAGTACAGTCAGTATATTTGCAAGTGTTTTATTTATCACCATATCAAACTTATCTGTGATGATTATACATATCAAGATTCAAACTAAACTTTAAAATTTAAAACAAAAAAAAATAGTTTCGATTTTCTGAAACTGCAGAGATAAGTATTAATTAATTTTTAGGGTTAGGCATTATAATTACTATTAGTGCATAGTCACTCAAAATAGCATAAATACCAATTCAATAAGAATTTCTGTGACTAAAAATTAACCCTTTCCTGGGAATAATCTTTTTCATGAAATTAATAGAGCTTTTGTTTTTCCTTGTATTCATACCCATGAAAACAGATATTACTAATGACGAGTGTCATGCCCTCACCAACCTGCTAATGATGAGTGTGGTACCCACTCCATCTTTTTATCACTATAGATGTGAGCATTGAATGCAAATCATACATAAAATCAAAGAGGGAATGGAAGTCAGCTAAAGATTGTAATCAATTTATTTTTCCCTACAAACATGGCCAGTGAAAGAGTAATGCCAACCAATGAAATGACTGTCACATTTTATAGATATGATGGGCTGTTTGGCCAGTTTTATTTCTTGGGCTCTTTGCCGTCTTTTATTCTACTTAGCTCAGCTCTGTGTCCTCTGCTTCTGCTGGTCCCTGATCCACCTGCTTCTCTCTTTCATCACTAATCTGCTTTTCCCTCAACTGTGAAGGACTCAGCTAGCTAGCTGACTTGACACTTCTACAGCTCTATCCACTGACTGGATGTGCTGTCTCTGCTACTTCTTCATCCCTCATCACAAAAGAGGGAGAAGAAAAACAAAAGAACAAGAAAAAGAATACCACAGAGAAGCCATTTATAGTACCTGATATTGCTTACCAGGAAAGACATCGAAGATTAAGACATCGACTTAACTGACTCATTAAGTCATTCTTAACTGCCTGCTTATACAGCTAGGAGAGATGTTTTTGGCCCATTCTGATTATATATCATATGCAAATGAAGGTTTGTGTTTGGAGCAATCACAGTCCTATGCAAATGAAGGTTTGTGTTTGGAGCAATCACAGGAACCCCTTTCCTAAGCCACCATGGCAGTTGCTCCCCTATGACCTATTTAGAAAAGCTTGCAGGGTCATCTAAAGTTCAGTGAGAATTGTAATAGTCAAATAGCTGTAAAAAAAACTCTTTGTAACCAGCTCGCCTTCAGGAGCTGAAGCAATCAGCTGTGATTGTGATTGTTACATCCTTTCCTGTAGGCTCTGGCAGCATCAGAACAGCCTGGCTGGCTGTTTGACTGATAGATCCCCTTTGGCTTCAAGGCAGTCAAGGCAGCAGGGAGATCTAACAGCTGTTAATTAAGGAAGCTAGTTGCTCCAACCCACACCATCTTTACTTATACATAGGGAATACACATCGGGAGGCCTTATAACAAGACTTAGTAACTCCTCATTAACACTGGTGATAGTTTTAACAATGTTTCCATGATGCTCACATGTGTGTATCATAGATCCCCTTCCTGTGTTTCAACACCATGTCCCTCAAACCATTTCCTTCCAAGGTGTTATTGCAATTCCTACCTGGCCTTTGCTATCCTAGATGAACAGATACAATAATTATGCTTGTTGCTTGACTTTTTACGTGGGTAAAACTTCTTTGTAAATTTATCAAGTACATGAAAATTATCTCCAGCCTTAACACTACAAGAATTTCATAAGGTATCACCTTATGACCAGAAAAACTAAGACAAAAAACCCAGAAATATTAAGCTGTGTCTTATTTTAGCAATTTGTCAGTTTTTATATACTATCACTCAAGGGCGACATTGTTGTGTACCAATGTATGTAGCCTTTAAGAAACAAGTGCTCAGCTGGTCGGCGGTGGTGCACACCTTTAATCCCAGCAACTTGGGAGCAGAAGTAGGGGGAACGCTATGAGCCTGAGGCCAGCCTGGTCTACAGAGTGAGTTCCATGATGGCTAGGGCTATACAGAGAACCCTTGTCTCAAAAAACCAAAAACAAACATGTGTTCATAACCAAAGTAGTGACTATAAAAATTCACTTGAATGCATCAAACCAGACATGTCAAGAGCAAGCAAGTTCCAATTTCTCCTAGATAGGAACTCTAACCTAAGTAGACTTTCATAGCTTTGTATTTTGAAAATATGGGCTACATTCTGAGAACTATGTCATCAGATGGTGATTTTTGTATGAGCATCACAGAACTTAATCACAGAATTTTACTGATGTAGGTTAATACCTGTACCTGGTCCCTGGTATTATGACTCAGGGATGCAGTAAACACAGCTGTCTGAGGTTGCTGCTGGCACTGCGCCATTCTGTTCTGGAATAAACACTGTAACTAGTGAGAGTATTCTCTAACTGAAGGTAAGACTACTGGACTCCTGAATAATAGTCTGCTGTTACCGTGCATACAACAACACGCCAGGATTTTTTTCAGTTGCACAGGGTACCAATGTGCCTCACATTGCTCAGAGGTCAGCTGTAACAACCATAGAAGCTTGACATATAATCATTTATTGCCTTATCTAGTTTGATGCAGTGTACATAATTGTATGTGATACACTTTTGCAAGCTAGTAAGTTTGTTTACAGCAGCTTCAGAAAAAACATGTGTATATTTTGTTTCACTGTTGCAATAGCTGTGAAGTCACTTGGTGACAGAAACTTGTGAGAGCACCATGTTGTATGCAGTGAGAGGTGACTGAAACCTCATAGGAGATGATAAAACTTTCCCCTCCTGTTTTATCATTGTTAGCCTCCTAGTAACTTGCTTGTATTTGCTTTTGAAGTTCCTGAGTTTGGCTATGTAGACAGTGTGGCCTCAATTGCTTCTTACTGGTGGAAGCTGTTTACTGTGATAATGAAGAGGCATTTAAATTTCCTTACAACACTCTAGCTATGGATGCCTTAGAGTTAGCTGCTCTCTGACCTTATAAAGAGACATTCAGTGACAAGCACAAAGGGCCTCAGGATAGCATAGGTCGTTCTTCTGCACTCTCTGTGGAGTAATTGATCAAATTCCCTCTGATATTTCCCAGGAAGGAATGCCCAAATCTTTTACAGCTGTGTTATTCGATGCATTTTTTTTTTTTTTTTTTGCAAACACTTCATTTTGAGCAATTGCACCAACTTCTAAAAGAAGTTGACTGATACAAAGAATACAATGTTACTTTAGTTTTCTAGCCTGACATCTTAACAGAATGGGCGATGTTTTATGGTGGAGTGACTGTTTCTGAGTTTCAAACTGAAATAAACTAGAAGGAGGAGCTCTTTACCTTCAGTGCTTCAGAGAATTCCCGTTTGTATTGTAGGTTAGTTTTCCAAGCTGAGTACGTTATTAGGGATGTTCTAATAGTTTACTAATCCCTCGGCTTCATCTTCCCTTGCCTGTGGAATGGCAATTTGTGTTCATTTGTTTCCAAAATAAGTAAAGATGTGATTCATGATGTGAAAGAAGATACTTAGTGTTTTTTAACAGAACTATTAGATTCTATATTTACATGTAAAATTAGTACGGCAGGAAGGAATAGCCACCCTCCCCAGCGGCATAGCCTCGTGTCAGTTGTCTAAATAACCCCCAACCATGCTCACACAGGCAACCCTGACTAAACCTGATATGTCACAGAAAGAAAAACACACAAACAAACAACAAAAATGACTTTTTCAATAAAGGAAACAAAACCCAAAACCTAATTTAACTGTTGTAAGTAAACTTCTGTGTAGAATATATATACCATATATATATTTACCATATATATTTTTTACCATATATATTTTTTACCGTATATATTTCTATATTATATATATATATGGTAAAAATATAGAGGCACTACAGTGAACAAATAAATTTCAAATTCATCCTCTTGGTGACAGCATTAGAAGTGAGACATATAAAAGGTGAGAAGCAGACAGAAGAGTTTAGTACAACTTGGAGTTAATTATTAGACATTAGACAGTACAACTTGGAACTAGGAATTAGGTTAGACACTTGCAACAGAGAATTAGGCACTTAGCACTTGGAAGAAGTAACTTGGAACTTGGAAACACTAGGGACTAGGAACTCAAGACTTGGAGCTTAGACTAGGAAGAGAGACTGTAGAATAAACAGGATTGAATCACATTCTGTCTGATCTCCATTCTTCGAGTCCGTCCTCACTCTCTCTCTTCTATAGAAGCCATTCTTCTTTCCAACATGTCTCCCTTCTACTGTAATGGGCCACTGTACACCTTCTTATGGAAGTATTCTTAAGAATATTTTAAGTGCTAAAGCTATCCTGGATAGACTGGTCACATAGACCTGGCCACAGAGAGCAGTCATAAATTTCTGTACACTATGTCCCTGACCTCCAAGTTATGAGAATGGTCTGAACACTCAACATCTCTGCATCTGTAAATGACACTTGTTTGCCACAGATGTCGAGGGCTGCCTTTCTGTATACATCACAACAGTGGTATTTTTGCCTTTTAAAACCTGTGTAAATCGGGGGTCATGGCTGCTTCCTGCCACTCTGCCTAGGACAGCCCCACTGGCAGTGAATAAAGGCTCCATGTGACTTGACTTATTCAGGCCTCTTGGTGATTTTTTTCCTCAGGAACCACATAACACTACTACCATCAATATTTAAATGATATCCCATAGAACCAAGGATCAAGTTTGCTTTGCTGTATTTGAGTTGCTTCAAATGTCATGCCTATGGTAGATTCTTAATGAATTTGAATCACATTGAGTTTTTTTTTTTTCATTACACTTATTTGTGTGTGTCTGTTACTACAATGCATGTGTTCAAGTCACAGGACAACTTCTGTGAGCTGACGTTCTCCTGTCACTGTATGGATTCCAGGGACAGAACTCAGGTGATCAGGCCTGGCTGAAAGTAACTTTTGCCCCTGAGCCATCTCCCTGGTCTAGAATCACATTTAGTAGAACAGTCCAAGATTCTTCAAATGTTCTTGCTTACTTAATTTTATGCCAAACTGTAAGCACAAATTAACTAGTTTATACTTTCTGTTTTGTTTTGTTTTTATGTGTTTGAGACAGGGTTTCCCTGTGTATCCCTGGCTGTCCTGGAACTGCTCTGTAGACCAGGCTGGCCTCCAACTTACAGAAATCTACCTGCTGATGGTTAGGATTAAAAACCACATCCCAGCTCCTTCCCAATTTTAGGAAAAGAGGAACAAAAGCATGCCTGTGATGATCTGGGTCATGTTCTGATCACTAAAACTAAACGCTCACCAGCAACTTCTACTATCTGTTTCATACAGCCATATGTATGTGTATGTGTATACGTATATGATGCATGTATACGTATGTATATGTATGTGTATACGTATGTGATGTATATGTCATATTTTAAAGTATCTTTAAGTATAATTTAACTGTGAGACTTAAATGAAAATGTTTTGAGATCCACAGAGAGCATGATTGTGTCTGAATTTATACCTTGCTAGTCAGAAGTGAGAAGATGTCTAAGTGTTGAGTTGTACATATTATGAATTATTTCTTTGAATCTTGGGAGGAGTCAGCAGGAGTTATTTTTATTTTTATCTCTTATTGAAACTAGTTTTTTTTCTCATATAGTATATCCAGATTATTGTTTCCCCCGCTCTACACCTCCAAGTTCCTCCCTACCTCTCCTCCTGTCTAGGTCCACTCCCTTTCAGTCTCTCATTAGAAAACAAACAAATGACGAGGCTGAAGAGATGGCTCAGCAGTTAGGAGCACTAGCTGCTCATCTGGAGGACACGGGTTCATTTCTCAGCACCCACATGGCCACTCACAACTGTCAGTAACTCAAGTTCCAGAGTATCCAACACCTTCACACAGACATACATGTAGGTAAAAGACCAATGAACATAAACTAAAAATAAATGAATTATTTAAAAAAAAAAAGACAAAACAAACAGACTTCTAAGGGACACTAATAAAATAAAACAAGATGTGCTCCAACCTAAGACAAGTATTGCTTGGGTTTAGGGTGAAGGTGGTGCTGCAAAGAGGCTTATTTGAGTCATATGGGAGCTGAGCTTTAAGGAGGAAGGCTCTTGTCCAGGCCATGGACAGCAGAGCACCATGATGCATGCTGAAAGTGGTGAATGGTTTGGTTTGGCAGGAATCAGCATGAACTAAAGGAAAGAGAAGTCGGGGGAGGGTGGGAAGTAGAGAATGTTATGATTGATTTAGTCTACTTTGCAGAGTGGCTGGCTGGTGTCTTCGGATTATCCGTTCCTTTCAATCACTGCTATATATTCTGGCAGCTAAAGAGCTTCTTTCATTCCTAGAAAACGTTTTAGGTATCTCTTGAGGACACACCAATAACTCCATTACTGCTTTACTTCGTCTCTTGAGATGAGCAGACATAAATCTACTTAATGTAAGGTAGTAAAATTTTAACTGCAAATAGTCTTAAAAGGTTTATAACTTCTAAATAATGTACCACTTGGCTTCCATAACTACTAGAAATGGATTGAGTGAAAAGTGAAGAAAAAAAAGGTGAAATAATGGTCAGTTAATATGGTGTCTCCTTTCTGTTTCAAGAGTTGATGCTGTGGATGCTCACAGAGATGAGGGAGTGTGGCTGAATCAGAGCTGTGGACATGGCAGAAAGATGGGAGAGAAAATTCTGTAATTTATCCTGTATTTAATAAGGAATTAAATTTTTCTATTGAGCTATTAGGGCTCAAACAGCAGTCTTATCATACTGGCTTTTGTTTTGTTTTGTTCTGTACAATATGCTTTATATATAAAAACATTTTATATTTATATATATATATATGTACACATACACATATATATATATATACATATGTATATATACATACACACACACACACACACACACACACACACACACACAAACATACACACTGAACATAAGTAGCATCGCAAGGCTATTGTATGAGGCTTAAAGCTTCAATAGGATAATTCTCCAGAAAGAGAACCCATGAAAGACCAAAGTAATGATTGCACCAGTGATTACACTAAAGTTCAATTTAGTGAGCCGGTGAAATGTGTTGGATTACTAACAGGAGTGTGAGTGAGTGCTTACTCAAAAGGACATCGATAACTCGGAAAGCAGCTACGTCACCTGGAAGCACATTTCAACAGGGCAAAGCCTCTTGAAAGCTGCAAGCAGGGAACTCGGAAAGTAACTTGACAGGTCTAAAAATCTCTCTGAGGTTTTGCTGAGTCTCCTCCCCAAGCATCTGTTTAGTCCTCTACAAAGCTGGGAGGTGACCTCAAGAATCTTCCAAGTTTCAAAGAGGCATCCCTCAGAATGGGAGACAAATCTTTGCCAATTATATTTCTGAAACATGGCTGGTTTCTAGAATATACAAAGAACTCAGAAAACTAAGTGTGATAAATATTAATAACGAAATAAACATTAATAAATGAGGTATAAAACTAAACAGAGAGTTCTCAAAAGATAACACAGAAAAGACTGAGAAACACTTAAAAATGTTCAGCATCTTTAGCCATCAGTAAAATGCAAATAAAAACACTTGGAGATTGCACCCAAATCAGAATAACTGGAACAAATGACAGCATACACTGGCGAGGATGGAGAGAAAAAGGAACATTTATTCATGTCTTGGTGGGAGTAGAAGTTATTACATCCAGTATGACATCAATGCAAAGTTTCCTCAGGAAACTGAGAAGATATCTACCACAAGATCCAGGTATACCATACCTGAGCATAAGCCCAAAAACCTCTGTCTCTTGCTACAGAGATACTTGCGAATTTACGTTAATTGCAGCTTGGTTCACAGTAGGCAGAGATTAGAAACAGCCTAGATATCCAACAGCTGCTGACTGGGTAATGGAAATGTGGAACATTTACACAACCAAGTATCATTCAGCCATTACAAAAAGCATATGAAATTTGCAGTAAATGGATGGAACTTGAAACAATCATTCAGAGAAAACCCAGATGCAGAAAGAGAAACATTGTATGTTTTATCTTATATGTGGATATTAGCTTTTAGTCTTTGGTACATGTATTTCATTCAGAATATCCATAGTAGGTAGGTAGTTGCTAAATGACTAAGAAACAGGAGGAGGGCCATGTAGGGTTATAAAGGAACATGGAAATTAGAATAGGAAGATTAATTGGGAGGCAGAGGGGAGTGGGGAGTAAAGAAGAGAATGTAGGGAGGGCAACTAACACTAAAGCCCCTTTAAAAAGTCACATGAAGACCTACTACTGTAGAAAGACATTCATATTAAAAGGAATTTAAACGGAGTTACCTTATAATAAGAAAAGCAATGCTCCAACTAGACATCATATGTCCCCAAATAAACCCCCCAGTGCCAGGAATGGATTACATATTTTTGAGTTATTGGTCAAAGAGGTTCGATCAACTCTTCAAATATTACCAACTACTGGCAATGCTTACCTGATGATATCTATCCTTGGGGATATCACTTACTTAGATTATTGAACATGGAGAATTATGCTGGTGCTCAGAAAGAAGTATCCTCCTTGCTGTCCAGCATCCATAGTGCTGGAACATATTGAGTACACTATTGAAGGAGAAAATAATCATCAACCTTACCCAGATACAACCTCTGAGAACTACAATAGCAACTTGCCTGAAAAATATGCCCACCGGCGCAATACTGTCACAAATGTTACAGGAGTAATCAACCACTTTTTAAAGTTAGATTTGATGCTTGGTCCATTAGACCTAAACCTGACACTGTCAATGAGGACCTAAGACCTAAGACTAACTAGGTTGTAAGTACTAAGGGAAAACCTACAATTCCTCTTCTGTTACAGGAACCTAGCTACAAAATGACTCCTAATGACAAAGATTCATTAACGGGTACAACGCTCAGCTTTCAACAGAGAAGCTTCATCTTGCAGTATGGTATGATCAGAGATACTCACAACTGGACAGTGGGCAGAGAATGAGAATAGTTGGAATATCCAGCACTATGTGAAATGTCTTCATCATACTTCTCTCAAGGCTCAGGAATCTATGCTGAAGAGGAAAGGTAGAAAGAGGTAAGGGCTTGAGGCAGGAAAAGACTCCAAGGAAACAATGTTTCAGACACAATAGACAGGTGCACACATGAACTCAGGAGACAGGATGCAAAAGGCCTGCACAAACTCAAGCCATTCACACATAATCTCAACTCTGAGAGCGGGAATCAGGCACAAAGTCTTACCCCTAACCAAGATGCTGTTTGCATTTGATAATTGCTGGGAGAAGAAGTCCTTGTTTGGGGGATTGTTTATTTGTTTGTTTAGTTGGTTGGTTTTTGTTTTTCTCAACACAGTGACACTAGGTACGTGGATCACACTCCAGGGTAGGTCTCACACTTTTTTGAACAGTTGTCTAACACAAAACAGATTCCACATTTTGTTTGAGGTTTGATGTTTTGTTTTGTTTTGTTTTGTTTTGTTTTTTCTTTGCCTTGGCTGGTTTTATTATTATTATTTTTAGGAGAGAGAAGAACATGAAATTGGGTGGTTAGGAAGGGGGAAGGAGTTGGAGAAGGGGAAAGCCTATACTCAAAGTATATTATAGGAAAAAATTTAAACCTAAATTAAATTTTTAAAATGTTCCAAGTTTTCACTTCCTTCAGTGACCTTTGGTTTGTCTCCTGAGCCTTCTCCTCCCTGCCAGAGGGGATGTTTCAGTTCTGAGGAAACTTGTGCACAAAGGCCCTGTGCATGCTGAGACACTCTTCACAGTCATAGCCAGTTGCTGAGGGAGAGGGAATCCATTGTTTGAGGACCAGAAGCTGGTACATTTCCCACTCTCCAGTGGATGGCCCTGTATCCATGCACTTACTGGCAGCTCTAACTGAACTTACCGGGTTATTTATTAAAGACATAAAATTGAAAAAGCTCATGTTTTGGGAAATATGAAGGAAGTTGGAAGAGAGAAGTTTGGGGTATGTTCAAATTTCATTGTAGATATGTATGAAATCCTCAGAATTAAGAAGGGAAAATTTAAAACAACAACAACAAAAACCCACAACACACTAGTGTTTCAGAGTTCATTGCAATATATATTAGTATGTAGTTCTTGTACCAATGCTTTACTAAACATTGCTTGAAAAGAATATCCAATCTACATTTTTACTGAAAACTTATTTAGTGTAAGACTTTTCTTGTTACCACACAGATCCCAAAGAATTTTGAGACTCTCTTCTTCAAAGGTGTGAGCATCAATTTTCAAGGGAAATGCTAATTAAACCTACAATCGGCGTCCTGTGAAACCAGCTGTGTAATGAAAGAAAAGAAAATTTCATGTCATATGTGAGGAAAAATAACCTTCTAATTTACGTAAACATGTGTTATTCGTTACTATAGTCCATAAGCTAAAACCTCCCAATCTACCAGTCCTGAAGGCTCTCACAGGAGAGAGAGAGATAAGACAATGCTCTACTAGATTGGACTTTAAACACCCTCTGATGGCTCATGTGTCATAGATTCATTCCTCTGAGTTGCTCTACATGGGAGTGGCTGAATCTTTAAGATATGATGCATGTTGGGAGGCCTTCCCATCACAGGGTGGACTCTCTTCCTTTTTCTCTCTTCACATCGGAGTCATGAGGTGACCAGTTTTATCTGGCTTCGTAGCCAACCAACAGACCCCAAAGCAACAGGACTGAATGATCATGGAGCCAAATGGGCCTTTTCTCTCTTCACGTTCATTATCTCAGGAACAGAAAGCTGACTGACTCGAGGAAGTGTGTAGTTTCCCTTTATTCACATTTTGATAATTATTTCTGTGACACGCTTGTGGTTCTCTTTCCTTCCAACAACACTTTACTAGGAAGAAAGGGGGAAGGAGGCACTGCAGCTAAGTCGCTAGTGTAAATTCTCAGCTGCCTCTAAACTGTGAGAAATAAGTCTCTCCCTTTTCTATTTGCAAAATGTAACTGTCTAAAAAAAAATCTACAGAATTTTTTGTGATTAAAGACTTGGTAAGTGCTGAAGAGAAAAGTAGCTACCAATTCAAGAGTCTCTTATTAAGCTCTATGTTAAACTCAGACACAATGTTTTAAATAAACCACATTCTTTACCCTCAGGGAATCTGTATTTTCTTATTCTGAATGAGAGCACGCCTATGCAATTTGGTTGATGGTTTCATAGTAATTCTACCTTGCTCTGTGAATCATAGCACACAGCAAGAGCAGCCCAAGTAATGGAATGACACTCAAGCTGTTGATAAATTATAGAATTTAGTGTGTTCTTCTATGGCACAAAGAAAAGACCAAGTGTGATATGTTGGTAGATGCTTTGTAAGACATGTTGACCTCTGTGGACTCAGATCAACCTGGCTCTCAAGACCTTCAAGTTAATGATACTCGATTATAGAGAGACGTAGGAATGAGTAGCCGAGACAATAGAATGATCTCCATTTGAGTCTTTAAAATGCTGACTTAACTTTTGGAAGCGCTTTAAAAGACTTTCATTTTTGTGTTAGAGAACAAAAGGATGAAGCAATTTCTTAAAATCTTTCTCCTGGTGCTTCATGTGTTTATAGTTAAGACGTCTCCTCTAGTGTCCATGTGGTTTTTCTCCACCCCAGCTTCTACTTAAAACTATTTGAGGAAGTTGCCAAATTACTGTGAATCAGTTGTTTTGAAACATGTTATACGTGCCACCTACTTTATTAACAGTGCTCATAATATATCAGTCATGGCTGTAGATTCTACAACTATATGGATGTTCTCTCTGGAGAGGTTCGTAATGGATTCCGATTTGAGATGCCATCCCAGTACCCCATAACTGTACCCCTTATCCAAGTGCTCGTTTTGATCACTCGAGACTATTCCTTCTTTTGGTCTAGACATCAAGGAAATGAAAATGAAAACCTCAGTGGACGACCATGTCATCTCAAAATACATACACCAATCAAGAAAAACAAACAAATGAATGTTGTAAAGGATGTTTGGCGACAAGTGACTATCATGTAGTGGGAGTGTACATTAGTAAAATCGTTATGGACAGCAGCATGGCGGTTCCTTAAAGAAACTAAAAGAAAGATAATTACACAGCTATCCACTTATTAAAATTGATACATGCCCTAGGATTTCTGTATTACATTTCTGTTTCTGTGATTGGATGCCTCCTGAAAAAGTAATTTAAGGGAGAAGGGTTTATTGAACTTATAATTCCAGTTTGTAGTCCATCACTGTGGGGAAGTCAAGGCTGGAACTTGAAGCAGCTAATAATATCTGCAGACAAGAGCAGAAAGTGCTTCTTTTAATCATGCTTCTCCTAATCATCTTACTATCTCCACTCTAGTACAGTCCAGGACCCAAACCCAAAGAATGGTGGCCACATTAATGGTGGTTTTGGTGGTCGCACATTTTATAATTAATTTCCCATGGACATGCCCACAGACCAACCTAATCTAGATAATATCTTGAGGTTTTCTTACTGGAAGAACCTACATTGTGTTAAGTAGACAATTAAAACTGCTATCACAAAACAAAAGACATGAACTCAGCCTTTGAAAGAGATAGTTGATTCCCCCTTTTATTGTGGTACCATTCATAATGGCAGCTAAGAAGTGAAATCAGCCCATCTGCCCATGATATGTGGCCAAAGAGAATGGTTTATGTACCCAATGGAGAATTAAAGCATAAGGAAAAAAAATTGTTGTTTGCAGCAAAATGAATTGAATTGGAAGACATTTTATTTTAAGTAAAATATGCCAGACACAGAAAGACCAACACCAAATTTTCTCTCTCATATGTAGAAGTGGGAAAGAGCCTTGAACTCATTGGCACAGGGGGAAATTTCCTAAACAAAACTCCAACGGCTCATGCTCTAAGATCAAGAATTGGTAAGTGGGAACTCATGAAACTGGAAAGCTTCTGTAAGGCAAAGGACATAGTCAACAAGACAGATCAGCAACCTACAGATTAGGAAAAGTGTCTTCACTAACCACACATCCAATTAGAGGGCTAATATCCAAAATATATAAAGAACCCAAGAAGCTGAAGCAACCCAAACAACCCAATCCAAAAATGGGGTATAGAGCTAAACTGAGAATTCATTCACAACAGAGGAGTCTCAAATGGCTGAGGAGCACCTAAAGAAATGTTCAAAGTCCTTAGTGATCAGAGAAACACAAATCAAAATGACCCTGAGATTTCACCTTACACCAATCAGAATGGCTAAGATCAAAAATTCAGGTAACAACACATATTGGCAAGAATTTGGAGAAAGAGGAACACTCCTCCATTGCCAGTGGGATTGCAAACTGGTACAACCACTCTGGAAATCAATCTGGGGGTTCCTCAGAAAATTGGAACTAGATCTATCTGAAGACTCAGTAATACCACTCTTGAGAATATACCCAAAAGATACACCACAATGCCACAGGGGCACATGTTCCACTATGTTCATAGCAGCCTTATTTGTGATAGCCAGAAGCTGGAAACAACCCAAATGTCCCATGACAGAAGAATGGATAGAGAAAATGTGGTTTATTTACACAATGGAATATTACTCAGCTGTTAAGAATGAGGACATCCTGAGTTTTGCAGGCAATGGATGGAACTAGAAAAATATCATCCTCAATGAGGTAACTCAGACCCAAAACGACATGCATGGTATGTACTCACTAATAAGTGGATATTAGCCAAAAAGATAAAATAAAAAGTACAGAATACCCAAGATACAGTCCACAGAACTCAAAAAGGTCAACAAGCTGAAGGGCCCAAGTGGGAAGGAGAAGAAAGCAACCACAAGGTGGGAGGGACCTGGGGGGGACCTGGGAGGGAAAGGATATGGGGGTACAGGGAGGAGAGGGAAATCTGATCTGGTATTGGGTGGGAGAAAAGGACTGAAGCCTTGAGGATCAGCAGAAAGAATGGAAACAGACAACCTTAGGAGGTAGGAGGTTGGTGGGGACCTTCCAGAATGCATCAGAGAGACCTCAGAGGTGAGAGACTCTCAGGACCCAAAGGGAGGGACCCTAGATAAAATGCCCAACAACAGGGAGAGGGAATTTGTAGAGCACCTCCAGCAGGAACACAGGGCATCAAGTGAGGGATGGGGTTGCTTGTTGCCTCCTGATCCGACCAGCAGACAGAAGACAACGGACACAGGTTCTTCTTCCCAACACAGTTTATTCAGGAACTTTGAAGTATATTAAAAGGCCCCCGAGCTCTAGCTCCCAGCCCTTAAATCTCTGTGTCCTCACCAATCAGAACCTCCCACAAAGTCATTCTTGATTGCTGTTGAGCTCATATATCACATGGCCTGATCTTACACAATGATGAACAAGCAGAATGCATGCGCAGTAAAGTCTAGACTACGTGCTACTCAGGCTTCCCGAAATGGTGAACCAACCAGCCAGGAGCTATCTTGAGTTCTGCTCCCCACAGTTGCTATTCCACAGTCAAAACTCTGGCCCATAATTGTTTCTGCCTGAAAGAACTGCAGGGATGGAAATGGAGAAGAGCCTGAGAAAAAGAAGGTCCAGCAACAGGACCAAATTAGGATCCAGCTCAAGGGGAGGCCCCAAGGCCTGACACTATTACTGAGGCTATGGAGAGCTCGCAAAATGAGACCTATCATGACTGCCCTCCGAAAGACCCAACAAGCAGCTGAAAGAGACAGATACAGATATTTGCACCCAACTAATGAACAGAAGCTGCTGACCCCTCTGGTTGAATTAGGGAAAAGCTGGAAGGAGTTAAGGAGGAGGGTGACCCTGTAAAAGGACCAGCAGTCTCAATTAACCTGGATCCCCAAGATCTTTCAGACATTGGACCACCAACCAGGCGGCAAACACCGCTGATATGAGGTCATATACAGCAGAGGACCGCCAGGTCTGGGTTCAGAGATGATGCACCTCACCCTCAAGAAACTAGAGGTTCCAGGGAGTTTAGAGGTCTGGTGGGTTGAGGAGGGGGTGGGGACATCCTCCTGGAGACAGGGGGCAGGGAGGAGGTAGGGAATGTGGAACAGTTGGAGGGTGGACTAGGAGGGGAATAAAACCTGAAGTGTAAAAAGAAAAAAAAATGTTGACCTGAGGAATAGAGAGAACAGAGTAGAAGGGACAAATGCATGTTGTGTTCACACATGGAAATGTGCATAGATATTGTCAATATGTAATTAACAAGACAGTAAAAAGAAGAGTTAAGTTCCAGCCTCCAGCCTTGGGGAAATGGTACTAGGAAGAATTCTCTTTGGGGAGTTCTCTATTACATCCTAAATAGATTTCTTACAGAGCCCTGAAAGCAGATCAATACTTCCAGTTCCAGTCCCAAGTCAGCTCATTTGTGGTCTTGTTCTTTTTCTTCTCCCCTGCTATGACCCTGTGCCAAAGCTGCTCTCTAGACATTAAGCATACAGTGGTCTGTAATAGCAGTTTTCATTGCTTGCTTTACTGTGATTACTGGCAATAAAAACATGGGATGTCATAGCTTAATAAATATTTCCCTCCACATTTACACACTGAAACAACTGCCTGGAATGTATATAAAGCCTTTGACAATTTTACTTCATTAAAATATACTAATTATAGCTTATTAAACTGATCTCATGGCTGATAGATTAGTTATACACCATAGTTTATGAAAAAAAATATGCTCTGTTGGAGCTGAAGAGATGGTCAGTAATTGAGAACACTTGCTGATCATTAGAGAAAGAAACAAAATTTGATTCCTCACCCACATGCCTAGCTCATAACCGCTTACAACTCCAGCACCGGGAGATTTGGTACCGTCTTCTGGCCTCTGCAAATGTGCATTCAAGTATACACTCACACACACACACACACACACACACACACACACACACACACACACGCCACAAAAATAAAATCGTCTTTTAAAGAATATCACAAATGGTATTTTGTTTTTTATAATTTAAAAATATGGTAAAAATATAGCTTAAAAGTAAAACAAAAAATGTTCAGGTCACCCTCTAAATGATCAAAATGATAGCTACTGTTGAATACTTAGTTCAGTGACGTTTAAGCATTTTGCTTTTCCTCTTGTTTCTGGTTTTGAGAGGGCAGTCACCTCTGTAGCCCCAGCTGTCCCTCAAATATGTAACTCTCCTGTTCTACCTTCCCAAAAGCTGGGATTATAGTTTTCTGCCTCTTAGCATGGGAGTGTTTTGGCTTTAGAAGTCCTTCCCATGAGAAATGAAACTTGGAGAAGCATGTGCTCTTTAGCCACCAAAGATTTTCATAGTCCACACCCTTTTTCTCTGATCCCCAGAAAGAGGAAGGAGCGAGTTCCTTTGAACTGGAATAACAAATCCTTCTGGCAGCATAAGGCACTAACTGGTTGTACTGAGAGAGATACGCAGTGTGCAGCGCACACTGCCAAATGGGCTTGAGTTCCAGATGCTGCGCCCTATCCAGCGTGCGAGGCGGTCATGTTTGCATGAAATGGTTTTAGCGCTGTAGATTTCACTGGCATCATTCTGTCCAACCCCTTCCATTCTTCTCTTGCCTGCGTCTGAGTCTCCAAACTTTGTGATGATCTGTAGTGGTTTCTCTTTTTTGTAATCGATTGCAATCATTTTCCCTGAGGTTTAAGTAGATATTAGAGGTTGTGTCTCACACGAAAGGGAGCCTGAGAGGTACGAACTTCGGAAGATTAACATGGATTGCTGATGAGACTGGAGGTAGAAGAATCCTTGTTGGGTTTTCCCCAGGTCCCTTCTTTTTTTTTTTAAAGTAACTTCCTCATTAATTCAGCTTCTATCATCAAAAACTCACAATGGGAGATTTGAGAGACTGACTAAATGAGAGAAAGGGAAGGCAAGGAAGCCATTGACAGAGAGAGATGTCACATGATGTGTACCCAGGGTGGCTTTGACAGGAGCAGCGAGTGCAGTCCTATATGAAGGCCAGTGAAACACATCTTCCCACACATGCCAGTAGAATGAAAAATGAGATCTGGTTGAATTCTTCTTTATCAACAGATGTGTGTGTTCAGCTCCAGGTTGAACTGCCCAGGGAGTGTCTGCGTTCTTCCACCATTTCTGATGAATAGGATTGGAACAAGGAGAATTTCATACCAAAAGATGCAGCTTGGAGCTGCTTGTTGCCTCTGTCTCTGTAATTCCATGTTTTTACATTCCAAGCACCAGCTTTGCACAGGACATGTCAGACCAAATATAAACTCAACAAAGGCATATTCAAAACTAGCCCCCCCCCACACACGCAGACTATCACCAGCTTACCAAATCTGCACTGAATTAACACACATGTGTCAATGTCGTGACTTCTTAGGCATACCAGGAAACCAAGTCAGGATAAATATCTCCGGCAAAGAAGCATGTGGGAAACATTTGATGAAATAAACATGAAGCACAATTAAATAAAAAAAATAAAAATAAAAAAACAAAACCTTGGGCAAAGATGTTTTGATGTTTAACAGTGTCTCTTATGCAGCCTTGAGAACCTCCACTTGAATGTCAGGGACCCTTTCTCAAGAAAATAAACATGGGTTCCCAATACCCTTCTTTAGCTTCTATACATATGTACAGACATGGATGCCCACATAAACCTACACACATGCTCACACACACATATGCACACACCATATACACACATACATACACACTATAAACACACTTAAGTTGAAAACAATAAAAACAGAAATTCAGAAACTTTTAACGATTGCTAGTGTGTGTTGGCATGCATATTCATGTCAGAGAACAGTTTGTAGGAGTCACTTGTCTCCCTCCACCATGTGCATGCTGTGAATTTAGCCCAGGTGATCTCACCGTTGTCGTTGGGTCTCTATCATCCCTTGTTTGGAGGTAGGCACACTGCTTGCCAGGCCTGAGAAGCTTCTCTAAGAAATTTGTCTGTTTTTCAACTTCATTATGATCACAAGAAACCAGGACAGATCACAGATATTGTTCGTATGGTTCTTGTGTAGTAGAAATTTCCATAATGTCTGCTAAGAATTTATAGTCATTGGCTGTAGTTTTAGACTTGACTGTGGTCAGGATCAATAATTTGCTGTCTATTGCTTTGATAAAACACCATGACCAAGAGCAACTTGGGGGGCTAGGGGTTTGTTTCCTCTTACAGCGGTAGTCTATCATCCACGGAAGACAGGGCAGTAATTCAAGGTAGAAACCTGCAAGCTGGGAGCTGATGCAGAGGACATGGAGGAGTGTTGCTTACTGGTTTGATCCCCATGGCTTGCTCAGCCTGCTTTCTTATAGCGATCAGGATCATTAGCTCAGAGTTGGTAGTGCCTAAGGTGAGTTGGATTGCCCACAGCAGTCATCAGTTAAGAAAGTGCAAGACAGGCTGGTCTGATGGAGGCATTTTCTCAATTGAGAGTTTTCTATTCCAAAATGACTCTAGCTTGTGTCGAGTTGATGTAAAACTATCACGCACAGCCAGTGCATCTAAGCTTGCTTTTGGGCTGTGAAGGAGCAGTGTGAAGAGGGAGCGTGGTTTACTAACTTCTGTACAGCTGAAGTCTTAGGATGTGGAAAGAGCAGTTCTGACTCATGAGTCAAGTATTAACATTAGCACCCATAAACTGAGAACCAGAAGAAAAAAAAACTAGAAGAGACAGTTTTTAATCTTTGATCCAAGTAAGAATAAATAGTTGAAGTTATTCATGGTAGCACAGGCCTATAATCCCAGAATTTGGGAGCCAGATGTGAGAGAGCGAGAGTTCCAGGTCAGCTGTGACTACACAGTGACACTCTTTCTCAAATGAGAATAGCAAATTTGACAGCTTAGCGCACACAACATGAAGGTTTTGAAGTCTTTCTTCTCTAATCAAAAATTCTGAAGTATTTCCATAGTTATAAATAGTTACCCCAGGGCATAAGCATGCTTAGGGTTTTCTTTTAAAGAAAGAAACTTGAAATCTGTTTCCAGAAGACTTATGAAGAGACTTCATAAATTATTTCTGGTAATTAATGACCTGTGTAACCATGGCTTGCTAGCATCTGTGTATCTGCCTTTCCTTATCTTTGAGTCCCGAGCCAAGTGGTACACCATCCTATATAGTTGGACAGAAGGAAGAATAGATCATTTGTACTAACAGCTTATTATGTGACTGAGGACATTTTCCTTTACACAAGTGTTACGTTATTTAATGCCAGCAATAGCCTCTGCTAAGATAAAACTCACAGGCCTGCCTCACTCTGCCTCACCATGCCAAGATCAGGTGATACTTCTGTGCCTGTGTCACCTCTCGTCCTTGGAAATGAAATGAAAACCTCAAAAAAACCTCATTTCAACTATCATCTCCTCTAGTAAGCTTGCTGTGTCACCTCTCGTCCTTGGAAATGCAATGAAAACCTCAAAAAAAAAAAACTCATTTCAACTATCATCTCCTCTAGTAAGCTTGCTGAGTTTCCCCTGCAGATCAGCAATGTATGTTTATATTGTACACTTACATTATATATAAACTTTCCATTCAACAATAGAGGCAAAATAGATGATACAGTATCAAGCTGACATATAAGTATATAAAAAGATTTTTTCATTCAAAGGATATCTCAAGAGAATGAACAGAAAGTAAAATTTATAAGATATGCTAAGCAATTGCATTGCAAAAAGGAGCAAAGCTAAACAAATGTCGTTAGGAAGGCGGTGCTACTTATACTCAGGAAGATTGCCACTGTTTCTCTCTTGTTGGATCCTTGGTTCTAACAAATCCTGCAAAGCAGAATCTCTGATGGTGGTGCTTCCTCTGTTCTGCAAGAAAGCACACTGAATTTGGAACTTGCCAATAGCACAAGTGTTAATCTTTCTTTAGATCAAGGCTTTGCTGGGGACTCACTTCCGCTTTGTTTCTGATCTCTGCTGGAGAGCAAATGGGAGCCATCCACGTGAAGCTGCTGCCAACGTGTCTGATAAAACCCTGAGTCTGACCCTCCCCTTGAGAGCTTCACCAATTTATGAAAACTGGTTTCCAAAATACTGAATATCTGGCAACGAAGAACAGCAACAATCCCTAAGGCGTGAGAGGGGAAAGAGGAGGGACACTGACGCTGCCTTTGTTTGATTTCAGGGGAATTTTGGAGAGCAGTGCATTGGGAAAAGTAGATGTTTCTGGAAGCTTCCCTGAATTGAGAGCTGGAGCTCAGAATCCAGGGAGACAGACAAGACTATACACAGCCAGGCACAGTGTTGGTGAGGTGAGAAGCTACCCAGAAAGGACAAAAATCTGCAGTGTTGTTTAGACCATAGCTGAGTTCAGATCTGTCTCCATGCAAGATGTAACTAAGTCTGACAACAGTCAACCCAAAGATGGGGAGAAGCAACAGTCCGTACTCACACTAGGAGAGAGTATGACTCTCTCCTAGCCTAGCATTCAGAGTGGAAACCCCAGCGCTCACCGGTTATTGTATCGGTGGTCAGCAGATTGCATACCGAGCAGAATTGTGGGTTTTCTCACTGAAGTGTCAAAATTAATTGTGAGAGGCTGGAGAGGTGGTTTAGAAACCTAGTTTTAAAATACATGAAGCAAAAATAAAAGGATAAAAGAAAATGCTCGGCTGTAGTTAAGGATTTTAACAATCCTCCCTCAATAACATGTATAGAACATAGCATATTACTGTATTTTGTAGGACAATTAGTATGCAATTATATATATATATGGCTTTAACGACATTATCAGGCATATTGACTTAATTGAGATTTTTATAGCTCTCAACCCAGTCGTAGAAGAAGATCTATTGTGCTTAATGTCTTTGGAATATTTATGGAGCATAGTTTGGGTCACAAAATGAGTCTTAATAAATTTTTAAATGGTTCCAATGATCAAATGCGTGTATTTTTACCACAGTAAAATTAAATTAAATACTATTTGAAAAGCTAACATGGAAACTCTGCACATCCATAGGCACCAACAATACTTTAATAAATAAACCAGGGGTCAAAGCTGCAATCAGCTGGAGGTTTTAAAGTATTTTGAATTAAAATTTCAAAAGATGAAGTTACAAACCACACAAAACAGAGCTATAGCATTTTCTAAGCAGAAAGCCAAGCAGCTGGAGTCCTCTTCAAAGAAAAGCCAGGAATAAAAGCACAAGTCAGATCCAGTCAGGGCTCCCTGTTGTGGGCTCTTCATCTCATTAGGAATAAAATTAAGAAACAGACTTGAGAGAAATCTTAAGGACAGTTCTATTAGGGTTGTGAATGCCTTAGTTCTTTCTGTATGTGCACGTTGATTTAAAAAAAACAAAATGTTTCCCTTCCCTCTCTCCAAGATATGTCTCACTTTACAGCACAGGCTGGCCTTGGGCTTAGAGCTAATGGGGCCTCAAACTCTTGACTGCTTTGCCTTAGCTTCTCTAGTATTACGATTATTGGTGTGCACTTCCATACCTGGAAGCCTTTATTTTTTTTATCTCGATTGTTATAATCAAGTATGAATTTTCTATCTTCCATAACTCAAACCTTTATGAGAGTCAAACAGCTTGTGCAAAAATATAAGGAAATCATCCAGGATTGTCCAAAGGAGACAAGAAGCCAGGGTCGTAAGTAGGATACATGTTCATAAAGTTCCAGCCTCAGCTCGGTGTTTTAAAGAAAATGGAAATCAGAGCAATGAAACTCGATGAAATAATCTGCATTTTCCGTTTATAATCTGTCTTCCAAACTCCACTGGACCCATCTTCAAATCCCCAAATACGTTATCAAGGAAGTAAGAGGTCCTCGGGAGAGCTCTATGGAGGCTCCTCAATTCCCTCCTCACCCTCCACTAGAGTTGCAGTAAGGAGTCACTTACAGCATCCTGCCAACTCCCTGCCCACCCCTTGTTGCTATCTTTATCTTCTCATAGCTGGCTGATATTTAGACTTGTGGTTTGCAGGAACCTGCTCTTCCCATCACTTGACTTCTCCCCTGCTTCCACTGAGGCTTTGCCTCTTATCTGGGTGCTTGACTGAGGTGGCAGCGTCATATCAAACAATACACATTGACTCAGGACCTCACCCATGTGGGGCTTCCTCTGCACAGATTATCAAGTCTGGTCCTCTACACTTAGTACTGAGATTCAGGAGGAAAGGGGAAAGATGAGACAGGGTTTTATGGGGTAGTAGTAGGAAGAACGATGGAGATAAACCTTGGGAAAAGTATCTAGGGATTACAGGTCAAAGCTTTCCTGATAGATTAGCTTGGACCCTGAGTATCAGCCAGAAAGACTTTTTAATATTTAGTACCAGGTCCAAGCAGAGTGATTCCTGAGAGATAAGAGCTAGTTGCAGCTCATTTCTACCCAAGATATGTATGGACATAAAAACTGTATGATTATCGGCCATGGTTTATAGGTCTGGTTTAACCTCCCTTCAGATATCATGCAACTTTTCTAAATCCTGACCACAGCACGCTGCAGGAGGAGTTCACAGCTGATAGGAAGAGAAACGTGTGTTCATGCAACGCTGTTAGCTCGGATGTGAGTACTATGGAATACTATGTATTTACTTGAAGTAAAAAAAAAAACTATCAAGAAAAGAACATTACTTGAGCTTTTGTGTCTTATGTCCTATGACCTTGGAAGACAGACAGGAAGAGCTGAATTATCAATAACAGAATTTGGTGGATTCTGTTATCAACCTATTCTGAGTATGAATATGGACATGCAGTGCCACTGAGACTAAACCCTCAGTGTTTGGTAATCAGGAGCAAACAAATACAACTCTTGTCTATCCCATCCAGACGAACAATGCCTCTTATGTCCTGTGAGCATCAGAGATAACTATGGAGCTCCGATTCTGTATGCTTGATGGTAGTGGATCATGTCAGGTGTAAGTATAGGGCAGACATGATTTTCTGTGGCAAGATGACACTTAGTTAATTAACATTCCCTCAGGAGGCTTTTAAAAATTGATTCCAGTTTCATAAATGTGTCCTGTGTCTAACCTTGTCTAGATAACAGTGAGGTCTAGCCTATGCTGCTCCCTCCCATAAGTAAGTCCTCTAACCTGATGCTGGAAGATGTTTGTTTGGCACCCTCTATCTCTTTTCTTCTTGGTCTCTTCTGCAACAGCACCATAGCATCTGCCTTTGACTCTGTTTTTTGGAGACTCATAGCTGTGAAGAAAAAGCAAGCTGGCCTTTTTCTCAGTCATATATATATTCATATATATATATATGTGTGTGTGTGTGTGTGTGTGTGTGTGTATGTATGTATGTATGTATATATGTATGTATGTATAGTTGGCACAAGAATGAGATACCGAATTTGTAATGTTATTCATGACATTGCTACACTGAAAAAAGTTTAGAGTAAACCCTTTGAGGAGCTCTCTGAGTTCAGAAGCTAGTTCTGGGAACCAGCGGGTTTGCCCTGGTGTCAAGCATCAAGTATCTGTTGCTACAACTCTATATTTTAATTTGGTGTTGTACTACACAGCTTGTGTGCATTGCCAATTCACTGAGCCAAACTTTCTGCATGCCTCCTGCAGCAGATCAGGAGACACACTCACTCTTAGAATAGTTCAAAGAACAGTAGCTCTTTGAAGTGTGTGGCCTAGATTTTTAGGCCATGTTACTGCCTTATCTCAATTCTGGAAGATTTGTTTGTTTAGTTTAAGTTTTGTTTTAAAATTTTTCTTTCTAATTTGGTATATAAATGAGTGTAGGAAATTTAGCACTGTGAAAAGAATAAAACATATGGACTTTGAATTACGTACTTTCATGCCAACTAACACTTTCACTCTATAATGGAAACACTTTAATAATGTTAGAACACAGATCAAACCCTTGGGGTGTGTGTGTGTGTGTGTGTGTGTGTGTGTGTGTGTGTGTGTATGTTTATGCACGAGTGTGTATAACATATATAGTATAATGAACATATATAAAATATGTAGAGAGAATTAACTTGCACAGACATACACGTAGGAGATATAATTGTTTGGGTTCAGGCCACTGTAATAAATGCAGCATTGTAGTGAAATGACTCACAAGAATTTTGTGGTTTCCAATTCAATATAAAAAAATTAAATTTCATTATTTTAGTAAATAAAAATTGTTTTAGTAAAGAACAAACATACCCAAATTAAAAATAATTTTTTGCTAAACACACTAAAGTTTTGCTGGTAGACATCTTACGTAAAGGTTGATTGCTGATCGTGATGACTGGTAGAGAAAGACAGAGGTGGTTTTGTTAATTGTTGAAAGAGAATCAGCAATGAAGTTGGCAGCATCCATTAACTTCTTCTTTCAGGGAAAACTTTGCTGTTACATACAAGCTAGTCAATATTTTCATCATTACAGAACCTTAAAAATAGACTCAATCCCCTTAGACTCTGATGCTTCACTAACTAAAACTTATATATAATAATGTGACTCTTGTCATTTCAGCCACATCTCCAGCATCTCTGCTTGGGGAAGAATTAATAAAAACAATGTGTGTGTGTGTGTGTGTGTGTGTGTGTGTGTGTGTGTGTGTATGTGTGTCTGTATATGTGTATGTGTGTGTGTGACTGTGTATTTGTGTGTATGTGATTGTGTGTCTGTGTGTGTCTGTGTATGTGTATGTGTCTGTGTGTGAGTGTGTCTGTGTGTGTGTTTGTATGTGTGATTGTATATGTCTGTGTATGTGTCTGTCTGTGTATCTATGTGTATGTGACTGTGTGTCTGTGTGTCTGTGTGAGAGTATGTGTGTGTCTGTGCATGTGATTGTGTATGTCTATGTATGTGTGTGTATCTGTGTATGTCTGTGTGTGTCTCTGTGTGTATGT
>JANHMN010000013.1:29111924-29142589 GCA_030674055.1 Rhabdomys pumilio | reverse complement strand
TGTGTATGTGTGTGTGTCTGTGTATGTGTCTGTGTGTGTGTCTGTGTCTGTGTGTGAGTATGTCTGTGTGTGTCTGTGTGTGTGATTGTATATGTCTATGTATGTGTGTGTATGTGTGTGTATCTGTGTGTGACTGTGTGTGTGTCTGTGTGTGTGTCTGTGTGTCTGTGTGTGTGTCTGTGTGTGTCTCTGTGTGTGTTTATCTGTGTGTGGCTGTGTCTGTTTGTGTGTGTGTGTGTGTATGTGTCTATGAGTCTGTGTGTCTGTGTTCACAAGAAATGACTCTCCAGCCACTAAAGTTTTTATCATCTGTCATTCTCCACAAGAAATTCCCGTAATTCTGTCATTGGGCCACAAGCAGGATAACTTCTTGGAATGAAGTCATGAGACCTCTCAAAGTTGTTCATGATGTTAAGTCACTTTTGTCAAAATTCCTTTTAATGTTGATATTTTAACTTCAAGGATTACTGGCTGCTCTTCATGGGACTAGCAAAGGGTGTCTCACTCTGAAGGTTTTCAATTTAGTGTTTCAGATCTATCAAGTGAATCATTGCCCAAGACCTTACAAAATGTAGTTCTTAAATAATAAGACTTGAAAGTCTATAAAATAGCCTATACAATGGAAGCTTGGTTAACTGACAGTCTTATATTTACAGAAATAAACATTGAAAATAACAATTAAAAGCATGCACACATGTTAAGTGTAAGAAATGGATGGAGTAAGATTACAGAAAAAAATTCTGAGTATATCTTCTCATTTTAAAACTGAATAATTTATGTATATATTAAAATGTAATATATAGTTTAGGGTTTCTCAATATAACTTGAAAATGCACAACCTTAAGGCCCATCTCTACCACATCCTAGCCATATTCCAAAAGGACTTTAAGTCTTACTATAGAGACACTTTCCGGGTTCATTGCTGCTCTATTCACTATAGTTAGGAAATGGAATCACGGTAGATGGCTACCAGCCGATGAATGCATAAGAAGAATGTAGTGCATGTGTAAATGGAATATTATAGAGCTGTAAAAAATGTAAAATCATTATTTTTTTCAGGTAAATTGGAAAAAATCATACTGATTGACATCACCCAGGTCTAGAAGAATACATATTTGTTTTTCTCTCATATGTAGATCTCCACTTTGAATTGCTTGGTTTGTGTGATGAACTTGGAGTACATCTAGAAGCCAGGAAGCTAGAAACACACCATTAGGGATGAATGAATTTAGGTACTTGAGACAGTAAAATGTGCATCAAGTGAAAGTAGAAATGGCGGATACTGGGAGGAGACAGGTTCAAGCACAGAGTGGGATGAAGAGACGGAGATAGAGAACAGAGGAGAGATTAACCAAAATGAAGGCCATGTAAAGAAGCCATGCCCGCGGTGGTGGCGCACGCCTTTAATCCCAGCACTTGGGAGGCAGAGGCAGGCGGATTTCTGAGTTCGAGGCCAGCCTGGTCTACCGAGTGAGTTCCAGGACAGCCAGGGCTACACAGAGAAACCTTGTCTCGAACCCCCCCCCCCCCGAAAAGAAGAAGCCATATGGAAACCTACTATCTTTCAATCTCATTTAAGATCAGGGGGTTGGGAGGAACAGAAAACAATATGAGTTATTAACGAAAATCTCAGTGTCACTGATAGGATTTCTGTCTTAAGTTACTGGAAGTCCCAGAGGCTCGAAGGATGAATATAGATCATTGCTATTGCTCCTGCTTACCTGCCATAACTAGCTATTAAGACCCTATTGCTGAAGATACCACTCACCCAGGATGCGTGACATAGAAAGCTCATGTTGAAATCAATAAGAAACTCTCTGCCTTCTGGCTAGCTTTCATGGTGCTGGATTGTGGTATGCAAAGCAGTAGGGGAGGTGATGAAGAAAAGACATCAGTGATCTCTCTTGGTGCTGGACCTTACATACCATAATAGCAAGATGTGCCAACTGAAATAATGGTGTGATGGTTATAGGGGTAACTGATGAGGTTCTGATTAGATTTGAGGCCTACTCCGAAGGATGGCTTTTTATTCCAGCTTCGACACCACAGGGTAAATCAAAGAAAGCAGCAAGTGCAGTGCCAGTGACTGGAGGAGGTTCTCATAGCAACTGAGATTCCCTGTCCACCCTACTGAGAGTGACAGGTGACTAAAAGGGAAGGGAGGGGAGGGAGAAGCTGATACTGATGTCACCAGGATGTAAGCCTCTACTGGCGGTAACAGGCGACTGGAGAAATGAAAGAGGAGGAGACCAGTGCTGATGACAATTAGCTTAAACTGCTGGTGATAGTAGCCAGAGGAAGCTGCCACTGATAGTGGCTAGCTGGGCTGTCACTGATGGTGGTCTTCCATTAGAGAAAAGAAAGAAGGAAAAAAATCATATGCAAACACACACACACACACACACACACACACACACTGGATGAAGCAAAGCAAGCTCCAACCATATTAAACATGCACATGTATACACATATCCACGTTTGGTGGACAGAGCAAAGTTCTAATGAGCAAGCTCTAACCATTTTGTATATTATATACATATATACACATATACATACAGTTAGTGGATGGAGAAAAACTCTAAAAGCCTTATTTTTCCTTTAGTCCTTTTACATCCCCTAAATCAAGATTCTCTATGTAAGTAAAAGAATTACCTTACAGATAAAATGCTACACAAGAGGGAGTTACAGCAGGATTCTTGATCATAAGCTCAAAGCAGTAGTTTTTCCATCTTCTACTCCGTAAGCTCATTATGAGTTCAAAGCGACAGCATCTTATGTTCATGACGTCACTTATCATAGTGCACATCTGTGACCTCATATCTCCGCTTGACCTAGAAGGAAGGCTTTTCTTGATCATTAATTTGTTTCAAGCCTATTTTTCTTCCTAATGCAATTTATGTGCTTGTGGTTCGTGAAAGCTCACTGTTCTCCTTTTCATACTGTCTCTGTTATTTTGTCAGAGGAAGCATGTGCTATTTTTGATTCTAACCTTAAACTTTCCATCAGCTATCTTAACTTCTTAAAATTATTTGGATCAAATCAGGAATTCTATGAAATCATTAATTCATCTAAACTGCATTATTTCCTCAAAGTTCATCTTCATGTTGATCTATAGGAAATTTGCCCAATAGGCTGGGCTAATACCTAGGTATCAATCATAACAGATTACAGGCAAAAAGGATCTCTCTTAGCCCAATCACACGATGTCAGAACAATGAGGAATACAGCAGTGACAAATATGAGAAAGCACATAACAGCAAGAAGCAATCCTGAGACAAAGCTCCTGGGGCCATGCCTCTGCCAGGAAACCTGATCAAAGACTCATGTCTGAGGAGGTTGCAGACATTAGGAAGAACCTACTGGTGGTGTTTAGCTAAATAGTCATGCTTCCAAACTGCCTTCTAAACATTTATGTTTACAAACTTAGATTTATGCTGCTTTCAACCTTGGACAGAGAAGCTATCTTTCACAGGTAGTGGTTAATGCAGAGATTGGTAACTGGCCAATGTGCTGAAAATAAATGAGTCTAGGTATTCAGCTATAAAAGAATCATCTATTTCAACCTTCCACCACCCAAGGACATTGTATAAGAGGGGCCCCTGAAATCCTGAAAGAGCTGGATGATATCTGAGAAACAGTCTTCTGGATACAACATGGCTATCAAGCAACTCAAAATTGTAAAGTGGATTTGGAAGAGGTTCTTGAGGCCCCAGGCCTAGGATGAGAACTACTGGCAGTTGATGAATGCCAAGGGCAGAAGGTCACTTTACCTTGGGGCATGGCAGCTAGTCAAGTGCCATGACCCAGAGGATGGCTTCGTATCCATGTACACGTGGACATCACTAGTTTGACTCAGTGGGTTATTCATTTTTTTCAACTAGAACATAAAGCCAGAGAGACACTCACTGGTAGGGATCATTGATGAAACTTGAGGGAGGTGGTAGGGTCCATATAGTCAAATAACTTTATATGGATGTATGCACGTTTCAAAATATATTTAAACATTATTTTTAAAAGTAATACACAATTCAAAACAAAAATATATTTGTGTTTCTCAATAATGACAGTTGCTGTTGCATATCTTTCTTTTATCAGTTAGTTACTACAGAAAGGGAACTAAGCATTTATCAAACTGTCTTATACAAACATTCAAAATAACCATAAAGCTTTTATTATTTTTAAAAAATGTCAGCTAGCAATGTAGGTGGAATGATAGTTAAGGAAATTCATTTAGGGCAAGTATCTACTAATTGGTGATAAAAAAAAATGTTGGGTGCTTGATAGAAAATTGGACACTGTCAGAGAAACAAAGGCCACTTGCTAGTGCTTGTAAAGTGACAAACCACAAAGGGAAGACAAATCAGACATCATCACCTGAAAGCATTAGTCAGTATTGTCACTGCCAATAGTGACGACTGACTGGTTCATGGTGCCCAAATAACCAGTACTGTGATATAAGTATATAGCATTACCTATGAATAAGTCTTCATTTATTTTTATTTTATGTGCACTGGTGTTTTTCATGCATTGTATGTCTGTATGAGAGTATCAGGTCCGCTGGATCTGGAATTATAGACAGCCACAAATATGAATGCACAAATGTCTCTAGTAGAATGTAGCTATATGCTCCAGTAACTGGGACACATGGTAGTTCTATTATTAATTTTTGAGAAATATTCATATTGATTTCCATATGGCTGTATTAGTCATACTCCCCCCAGCAGCAAACAGGAAGTTGTTACTTTCATTCCTTCATCATTGCAAGTATTTGGTGTCTTCTTTCTTGATGGTAGCCATTCTGATATGTGAGATGAAATATCAAAACAGCTTATCTTTGTAATGACTTTGGATGTTGGACTTTAAAAATCCTTATTAGTAATTCATATATTTCTTTTGAGGGCTTTCTGTTCAATTAATTGCCTAATTTATTGATTGGCAGTTTTTAAAGGCATTTAGTTTTAGCAGTCATTTATATTCTAGATATTAACCCTCTAACTGAAGTAGCCAATGTAGCCTTAAGCGTAAAGAATGCTACAGGAGGTATCACAATTCCTGACCTCAAACAATGCTATACAGCCATAGTGACAAAGCCAATATGATATTTGCATAAAACATTAATGTTGACCAGTAAACAGAATATGAAGAAATAACACAGCTAAGGGCATCTGAATTTAAACCAGGATGTGTCAAGAACTATACTGGGAATAGAAACCAGCCTATTAAACAAATGGTGCTGACCAAACTGGATATACTGAAGAAAAAAAAGAAAGAAAAGTAGCTAGATTTATCTTTCTCATGCTACTTAACAATCAATTCAAAGTGGATTGAAGACTTAAGCTTAAAAGCTGAAATCCTAGAACTACTAGAAGAAAACATCAAAATATGTATCAAGATATGAATATGCAAAATTTTTCTGAACCATATTCCAACAGCACAGGGATATTTTCAAGAAATAACAAGTAGACTAAACTTAATGTAAGAATTCTTGCACAGCAAAGTAAATGATCAGATGATTCAATAGATAGTCTACATAATGTGAGAAAATCTTGAACTGTTCTTTTTAATGAATAAATCTTGGGAAAAGGCAAAAAAAGGTTGTGACAGGGACTATATAGATTAAACTTTTTTGTAAGCTAGGTTTGATTTTAATTTTTCCAAAACAACAGCAATAACAACTAAACTATTTCCAAAGTATTACATATGGAACATTGAACCAAGAACTGATTTTTAAAATTCTAACTAGATGTGACCATTATTGTCAATAGAAGAAATTTAGCAAACAGCATTTTTCAATTTATTTGTTTCTCTTTTTTGTTTTTCTGTTTGTTTGTTTTTGTATTTCCTTGGTTTCTAGACAACTTTCATATAGTAGCCCAGGCTCACCTTAACTAATCTTCTTGACACAGCCTTCTAAGTACCTAAATTATAACTGTGAGCCATCACACATTTATTAACTACTGCCTAGTGTCCACGATACTGGAACACACTTTGAATGCTACCAGAGAAGAAAGGTAAACACCATCACAGCTACAAACTCTTTGATCTGCAGTGGTGTCCTGCCTGCAAGATATGCTGGTATAATAGTGGCACAAAAGTTGTGAGAGTAATCAGCAACTATCTGATTGGATTTAACGCCCCCTATATGAGATGGAGCCCATGTTCAGCCTTGTTTGGGTGGCCAAGGCCCTAGGACTGGATAGGCCATGGACCTGGAGGAAAACCATTTACTAATGTTCTGCTAAAGCAACACAGTAATAAAACGGCTCCTGATAACATCTGCTGTACTCAGATTTAATGATTTTCCTGGTCATCATCAGAAAAGCTTCCTCCTACAGTAGATGGAAAAAAAAGAGAGAGAGAAAGAGACCTGAAACTGAGCAATGTGCAGAAAGAGAACTTGGAAGATGTCTCCATCAAATCTCACCCCCTGAGGATCAGGGAACTCTGTGGAAGAAGAAGAAGAAAAATCCTAAGAACCATGTGGATGGATGACATCAAGGAAACAAGCCTTCTAAGCACAACAGGACTGATACACATGCAACAGAGACTGTAGCAGCATGCACAGGCCCTGTGCGATCTAAGCCCAATGTGGTCCCAGTGCTGAGAGGGGAGTGGACACAGCTCCCCCAGTCACCAACCGAGAAACTCTTTCTGGTCGGCAGCTGTTTGGAAAGGTAAAAAGGGTTTGGCAGTGAACATTCACTAGGTATAACAACCACACTTAAAGGGTAGCTCAACAATAGATGGCCAACACAAAATAAACTCAATGGTATTTTTCTAGACTTTTTGTCTCATGATGCTATATCTGGGCTTTTTTGAGAAAAAAAAAACAAAAAGAAAAACAAAAAAAAAACAACAAAAACCCCAGAAAACAAACCAAAAACCAAAAACAACAACAACAACAACAACAAAACTTTACAGGTTTTTTGTTTATATATTATAGTTTTCAATTTTACGCTTCTGTGGAATTTTTATGTGTGCAACTGTGTGTGTGTGTGTGTGTGTGTGTGTGTGTGTGTGTTTGCATCTCTATGTGTTCCTTGTGCTTTTTCTTTGGTTATTTTTTATGTTTGTTTTGTTCTGATTTAGTTTGTTAATTTAAGTTAATTTTATTTTTAGATGCTTGTTCATGTGTTTGAATGGGTAGTAGGAAGAGAGGATCTGGGAGGAGTTAAGGGAGGAAAAGCCATACCCAGAATATAGTGTAAGAGAAAATCTATTTTCAATTTTTTAAAAAGTAAAAAACGCTACTTCAGCACTTAAGAACATGTATTTTTTTTAAAGTTGTGATTATTGAGTTAATATATTATTTATCGATTCATTATAAATTGCCCCTGAATTTAGTGTCATACAAAAAAAAAAAGGTTGATGAAACAAATTGAGCATAACATTGGTCATTAATAGACCAACATTTTTTATTATTTCTACCATTGTGCACATTTGATGTTTCCGAAGTAATAAAAACCTAAAAAGTTAATACTGAAATGGAGAAACAGTAACTGGTGTGACTTTTCTCAGCTATTCCCCTTTTCTGATGCTCATGAGGATGAGACCTGGAACCTGGAGTCTGTGAATGTCTGTGACTGGGAAGCCAACACAAGAGGACATCGGCAGAATCAAGCCAACCGTGGACTACTTAACTATCACAGGAAAATCATTGCTATGTACTTAGACAAACTTTCTTATAAAGAACTGTAAAATTTGAAGAGTGGATAAAATGGAATGTGCACATTAGATTTTAGAAGTCTCTGATTCCTCCGTACATTAGAAACCAAGTCATAGCCCTTATGATATATTTAAAAGCAGAGTCCCAGAGAACAACCGCCTGCAACATTTGGAGCGTTGTCAATGCCTTGTAGAAGTTACCAGAGAGGCTCTTTGATTTACTTTAGCAATGATCCAATGGCCTACATCTACACAGGCTGCGTATAAACTAGAAATGAAGCTTCCAGGAATTCTTCATCAGTAATAAAATTTTACATAAATATCTCTCCCAGAAAGCCAATTTTACCAATAGCAAGGAAGGGAAAAAATTTCAGAACCAGCAGTATCTGGATCTAAAAAATGTCATGCGTAAAACACATGTGTGAAGTATCTCGTTAGGACTTTGATTCACACAAATTTCTAGTTACATTTTCAGTTACTGGTGAAGTGATAGTTAAATATTTAATTTGTTTGAGAGTTGCTCCCAGAACTGTTATTATGGGATGGTTTAGTTGGCACTATAAAACTTTTTTATATTTTAAGATGTGTTTGATGTGTCTAAGACACGAAGCAATGATAATAGCCCCCCAACTCCAATAGCACTCCCTGGCTTTAATATTGTTTGCTTCATGAGGCCTTGTGGGGAGGGAAATGTTCTAGGACAATAATTATTTATTAATGCAAATAAACATTGAATTACAGGAAAATTAAGCCTTCCACCAAAACCCAACTTAGTATCACATCCTAAAGGCAGTCATTACAAAGTGTAAAGGGCTACTGCTTCCGGGTGGAATTAGGAAGTGGATGAATTCTGTAATCGGTATTGTCAACTCTATTATTCTCCCCTTTCAAATGTCATCATGAGGGAAGACAGTACCTGTGTCTCCCTGCTTCTGTAGAATGGTAGGAGCCAAACTTCTCCATGAGCACCTTGCTCTAAGTGCCAAATTGCCTCTGTGTGACGATGAGAGACAAGTTTCTAATCTTTTTGGTGAGATCAATTAGGCAACATACATAGCCTTTCATTTCTGTCTTCCTCAGTAACTGGCCTACCAGCAAACTCTTCTCACACTCAATCATTGGAGGCCTACAAGAAATGAGGTCATGGCTGAAACCCAGCTAGGAAAATTAGCCATCATTAGAGATGAGAGATCAGGTGAGCTGAGCAGAGCATTGTCATGGCTCCAAAGACCTTAAAGTTTCTGTCTCCATACATGATCAACCAAGATACGCTATACATGATCAGCCGAGGTCCACAGCTTCTGTAGGGCTGCTCTCCGGGGGAGAAACTGGGAAGGTGTGCCCTTCATTTATAGAGGCATACGTAGCCTTTATATGTACGATGTTATCCACCTCCCCCTTTCTTAAGCCCTGGCAATATTAAAATACCCAGCCTGCTAATTCACTCAGAGCATTCATTGTGATGCTTTTTGTCCAAGCTTGCATCCCACAAAATCATTCCCAGCCTCTTGGGTTTCACAGCAACCCCCCTTAATCCTGATGCTGACTTGCTACAGAGCTGCACTAGAAAGCACAGGAGGGAAATGGAGAGTGTGGGGGCCACGTTCTGAGGAAGTGAGTTACTTCCCATCCTGTGATGCTGTTTGTTCAAGATGACATTGATCGTTTGCTACACTTCATCCTCAGCTGAACTGAGGGTGCAGAAGGGACTGGAAGAAGGGTAGGGAAGAAGTGTAGAGAGGAACATAAAATCAGAAGTGAGGAAGAGGTTAACAAGAGCGTATGTAGACTGGGAAGACCCTTCTCTTCCTGCTCTGACTTGTATGTAGTCATACTGGTTTTGTTTTTGTTTTGTTCTTTTGTTTTGTTTTTTTGTTTGTTTGTTTGTTTGTTTTTTGCTTTCAAATACCCTTAGAGAAAAAAACATGATATTGATATATGTCACAAAGGGAAGCTGTGTAGTATTCTACTGTTCCTGGTCAAAAGCAGTCTCAGGACATGAGTCTAGATGATTTACAGACTCCTGTTTCTCTTTCTTTTACATAAATCTTAGATCTATTCACTTGTAGCTATTGCTGTCCAACAGCCACTGTGCAATAACTTGGTATTGGGGCCTAAGTTATATCCATCTTTGATAGCTGTCTTTGGCAATATTGAAAGTGTATACAAAACTTAGGGATGAGGTAACCAATTCATTTGCTAATACAGGAATGCACATGCCTCTTAAATGCTTCAAAATGTTCACAGAGTCCATCTTCTGTGGAGAAGAAGCACATAGAAAATATGCCTGTGTAAGTTTTAATAACATGAACTCTAAGATCTTAATATATTAGAGTCAAACATTAACAGTCTAACAGACTGTCTCGCACGGACAACCCTGGATATTCTCTAATCTTATACTGGCTGTTGATGTAAATTAAGTTCTGTTTGTTGAAATGTTGTTAGAAGTTCATAAGGAAAGACAAGCATATTTCCCCGTGGGAGGATAGCATGTTTACTCTTATCGGTGATCTCTATTCATTTTGTAGCTCAAAGGTGTTTTCCAGGATGTGACTGAGTCACTGATCCAGAAGCACAAGCAAGGCCACTTCAGACACGCTCATCAAGTCTAAAATGCTTGCTGTTACAGCCTTTCCCTCCTACCCAAAAAGACCTTTCTGTATTGAAAAGATGAGAGCTTGTACATAAAGTTAGAAAACATTCTCTTTATCCACATGGAAGGATCTAAGAGTCTGTGACTTCAGGGATCTTTATCGTGACTTCAAACTAACCAGGGCAGCTATAGCCTGTGTTTGGTTTTACAGAGGGTCTTGTTGTTTTATTTCATTTTGTTTTGTTTGTTAGTTTTCTTTCTCTCTCTTTCTTTTATTCTTAAAGAATCTGAAGTTTAGCTAGAAGATAGATGGATGGATGGGTGGATGGATGGATGGATGGATGGATGAAAAGCTAGACATAATGAGGCACTGATAATTATTTAGATATACAACTGCCCTTGCATATACCTTTAAAGAGCTGGGCTGATGGTGTCTGCTAGGAAAGAACTTATTAGTAAGAGATAGGAAGATGAGTCAAGCACCTGCCCAATCAGCATGAGTAGCAGAGTTTGGATCCTAAGCGTTGATGCAGAATGCCAGGCCAGGTGGCATGAGCCTGCAGTCTCATCCCTGGAGAAACAGAGACCAGAGGGCCCAGCAGGCTTGTTGGCCAGCCAATCTTGCCCATTCCACCAGGTTCAATGAGAGACCTTGTATCATCACCATCGTCATCATCACCACCACCACCACCACCACCACCACCACCACCACCACCACCATCATCATCATCATTAAAAAACAATAATATCTCCATAATGATAGATGAAGACGCTTGACATCAATCTCTGGCCTCCATACCAAGTGTACACACCAGTGTGCACACCGACTTGCAAGTGTGCATACATGAACACATACACGCTTATAGATAATTGTTGTATATATAAGTATGCAAAACCACATCACTTAACATGTATAATTGAATGCTCTTCGGTGTTTTACTTTTAGTAGAATGCTCTTTTTCCACAAAAGTCTATATTCTTTTAATGTAGCTGCTACCTTCCTACTTCAAGCATATGTATGAAATCCTTTGAATTTGACATTTTTTTAAACAGCTGAACTGAAAAAAACCCTAATTTTTATTGGATTCTTTCTTTGACAATTTTATATTTGCATATAGTGGATTCTGATGACTGAAACTTCGCCTGCTGTCATGCCTTTCCCATCCCTGTTACCCCCGTCATCCCAAGTTCCTTTTCCAAAATCACAGGATATGCAGCTTTTCATACATTAAAAAATATGGACGTGACTTAAAATATTAGATCAATATTTTTAAGAAACTGGCGTTCTAAGGATAGTGTTACAACGGACAGGCAAACACTTACTTAACCAAACACTTTAACAATTGCATTTTGTAAAAGAAGAAAATGTAAGCTTTCATGAGCAGGTCCAAGCATTCCTCCTTTTCTCAGAAAATAATCTTTCTGGGACCTAACTAATTCATAGCTCTATGTTCCCCTCCCCTTCTCAGCAGATTTCCCTTTCCCTTTGTTTGGAACCTTTACCGTAAATCTCATTAATAGTTTGCTAACTCTACTAAAGAACCCCTGTGACATCATTCTTTCACCTCACCAGTCTCTCCAGAGACCCCTCATCACCCCTGACTCAACGCCAGCAGTTGGGTGCCCACACCGTGCTTTTCGGTCTCTGCCTTACTCTATGTAGGACTGCAAGATGTCCAGCCTGAGGGCTGGCTTGAGGTGTGAGCTGGCTACTACACTCCCATGTGAAAGGGGAGGATCATTTGCCCAGCAAGAAGGCTGACAGAGAGTCCAAAGTAGTCACTGTCACACTGGCTCGAGGCTGGGGGAGGGAGGCGGGAGGCGGGAGGTAGGAGGTGACTCTCCCAGCTCCAAGGACACTGGGAAGAAGATAGCTGGCCTCCCTCGATGCCCTGCAGCTCCTTCCAACAGACTCTGAGCTTGTGTAGGAGGGAAAGCAGAGCCTTGTCCTGGGCGGAGCTAGGCTGACTGGGAGAGCCTGGTGTCTGGCTGGGGACTGTGAGGCGTGGCTGAGCCCTTGCAAGAGCACGGGGAGGGAGACAGCAGGAAACCGCGGGCTTTCTTGGCCATCCCAGCTCCAAAGCAGATCCCAGATCCTGGTGCTCAAAGTAGCCGAGCTTAGCAGGGTTCTCAGAGGGAGCAAGGGATGCCAAAGACATTCCCAGCTTGAAGCCCAGAGAGCTGCAAGGAGCCTGTTGGAGGGTGGGTGCACTGAGCTGCCCTGGGCTTATTTCCAGCCCCCTGAGTGTTGTGAGTACAAACGCTGTTTTGTTTTTTTCCTTTCTTTTTTTCTTTTCTTTTTCTTTTTTTTATCAAAGACTCGGGGGCTCTGCTCCACAGCTGCCTCTACCAGTGCCCCAGGCCTTATCACCAGCATTCTGTAGCTTTCTGGGTGAAAACCTTTGATTTCTTTCACGGGATACACAAAGAAATCCTGAGCCAGAACTACAGGTGCCAGCCCCTGAGTTTTCAGGACAGGAGTCTCCGGGGCAAAAGAGGCGACGCTCTTGGAAAGGAAAGAGACACTGGTAGGACCCATCCAGTCAGCTGGAGGTCTGGGCGCCCATGCTGCTGTCATGGCTCACAGGATTTGGGGCTGGACTGCTCTCCCTGCACTTTGTGCAGAAACTTCTGTTCCCGTACTTCTGGGACGATTTGTGGTTCTTGCTGAAGGTGATACGCTACGGAATTAAGATGGAGATGTACAAACTGAGAGGGGAGCTGGTCACGGTGCTGGATAAGTTCTTGAGCCACGCCAGGAGGCAACCACAGAAAGCCTTCATCATTTATGAGGGGGACGTCTACACCTATGAGGACGTGGACAAGAGGAGCAACAGAATAGCTCATGCCTTCCTGAGCCACTCCTCTCTGAAAAGCGGGGACGTTGTGGCTTTGTTGATGAGCAACGAGCCCGACTTCGTTCATGTGTGGTTTGGCCTGGCTAAGCTGGGCTGCGTGGTGGCCTTCCTCAACTCCAACCTTCGCTTCGATTCCCTTCTGCATTGCATCCGCACCTGTGAACCCACTGCCGTGGTCGTGGGCGGAGGTAGAGTATGGGCTGTGGTCTGCTATGCACAAAGCGAACCAACCTGTTTTCTGCCCTCTCCTTTCTAACCATGCTTCCTGTCTAGTACTTTTGAGGTGGGTGATAAGGTATGCAAGTTATGTGTATGCAATAATATTTCCATCCCCATAGCCGGTGGCTTAGCTCCTCCCACGCCCCCTCAATCGCCGTGCTGTAGATGAGCGAACAGTGATACAACTATAGAATATCTTTATAAAAGCTCTGCTTCTTGCCATTTTGGGGGATGGGGCTACTGGTACCTTCTGTCCCTGCAAGAATTCAAGAGAGATAGAGTTGAGCCTGTTATTTTATAAGCCCTGACAAAATGTCTCATGAATAAAAAGGCTATCAATTTTTTAACTGTCCCTCCCCCATTGTCACTTTATCAAGAATGAGTGCATTTGGATAACAGGACATTTAAACGTGAGATTCACACATTCTTATTTCCATTCCTGCACTTACTGTATACTCTGCAGGCTAGGATTTGACAGAGCAAGGCTGCGCTATCTGTCAGTCAGAGGCAGGCTCTTGGCAGACAATAGTCCTTTCCCTTGTTCTATTCCCTGCACCGTCTTTTTTCACTTACATTCTTTTCCCCCTGATGTGAGTTGAGGTGCCTACTATTTCACATATTCACAAGGAAAAACATAAATCTCTGGTTTAATGAGGAATTAATTAAGAAAATAGGAAAGTGGGTTGCTCAGTAAACTGAAATAGCTAACATCATAGTAGCTTGGTACAACCTAAAAGATTTAGACCATTTCTTCTTGTATGGAGCTTAAAAAAGTCCTGGGGATGTCCCTGGTAAAGAACTTGGTAAAAATACTTAAATATTTTAGATTAATTGTTGCATACCAGTTCTTCAGATAAGATTTCAGAATCTCCTAGGAGTATGGAACATAATATAATTTCTACTTCATTGATGACTAAAATCACAGACATTTCCTGTTGTTTTTCTCACATATTTACGCCATGGCTTTGGACACAAGAAGGGCTGGTCCTCAATACTATCCTTCTTCCAACACCTCTGTGTCCTTCCAGCCTATCTTCTGGTTCAATCATGTCAGGAAATTTTATTGTCAAGCATGAGTTTCAGCTAATTTAGAGCCGTAGGAACAGAGAAGCCAAAAGTGTCCCTCGAGTTCTGTCTGGGGATTTCCTCAGGCCTGTGTTCCATTTTACTTTGTACAGAGGCTTGTTTGTACACTGAGGCTTTGGTGGCCTATGGTAACAAGTAGAATCTACGAATCATGCAGGATTTTGATGGTGTGGCTGAACAGTATTTACCAATTACTACAGCTATGCATGTAGCAGAAATATAAGCCACGTTTATTGTCGGTGGACATACTCTGACATTTTATTCCTGGTTTACATCACTACACATCACGTAGCACCTGTAAACTCCAACTTGTGCTAGAAAAAGCTACCTCCCTTCTGAAGAGCAAACTAAGATGGGTACAGTGTGAGAGGATCTTTGTGGCCAAGATGCTGAGGTCAATATGAGAAGCTCCGCTGGAGCGAAACACGAGGGAGTTCTAAGGAACACAGGATAGCTCACCTCTCAAGTTGGAATGCAGACCTGGCTGTAGCATGAGGTGTTGTTTAATTGTGCTCAATGATTGGAACAGTTCATATGGTCTAGCTTTTAATCAGTTCTCTAGTAATTAATACATCCTGGCATCCCCCACTTCTTTTTTAGTACATAAAAGCTATGGAGACTGGGGACATAGCTAAGTTCAGCAAAGTAGCATCCAAACACAAAGATCTAAGGTTTCTCTCCAGAATCCAAATTAAAAAATAAGTAAGTAAGTAAGTAAGTAAGTAAAGCTGTGTGTGGTAGTCTCAGAGGTAGGTGGATCTCTAGTGCTCATTGGTTGTTTAGCGTAGCCTACTTGCTGAGCTCCAGGCCAATGAGAGACTATCTCAAAACTTGGTAAGGTGGAACTCAATGGAAGTGTACACAAGGCTAACCTCTAACCTCCACACAAGCTCCCACACGCGTGCTCCCTCTCTCCCTCTCCCTCTCCCTCTCCCTCTCCCTCTCCCTCTCCCTCTCCCTCTCCCTCTCCCTCTCCCTCTCCCTCTCCCTCTCCCCCTCTCTCTCTCTCTCTCTCTCTCTCTCTCTCTCTCTCTCTCTCACACACACACACACACACACACACACACACTCATACACTTTCTTACAGCTGTTCCTAATGGGGATTCATATAATCTTAGAGCAAGTGTACAAAGGGGAGACATGAGTGCTTTAGACAGAGGAGCCAGGCAGACCCGATGATGTTCAGGTATAGTTTATCACTTTGTAGCTGATGGAATGTGTCATGAGTGCTACCTTACTAAACTATAACATAGTGATAATGCCAACCGCACAATTCTGAGAATTATGTGATATGGCTTTCGTGACTTAGGCAAGTGCCTCATAGGTAGGAGCTAGACACTTAGTGACTGAAACTAACTCAGTCTGTGCTCATCAAACAGCCTACACCCAAAAGAACAATGCGCAGTTTGTTTGAGATGGTATTTTAGAAAAATTAGATCTCTAAGTTATGTATAGCTTTTAGTGTGTGTGTGTGTGTGTGTGTGTGTGTGTGTGTGTATTGTATAAGAGTACACATGAAAGTGCACATGTGTGTGAATGCATGCATGTGTGTGCATGTGGAGACCATAGGACAAGTTGTAGGGCCTTTTTTTCAGTTGCCATTCATATTCCTTTTGAGACAGAGTCTCTCTCACTGACCTGGATCTCATTGAATAGATTAGCCTACCAGCCATTAAGCACGAGGGTCTGCCTGTGTCTCTGTCTTCCCAGTGCTGAGATCAGAAATGTGAACTATGACACCCAACTTATAAAGATAGGGTACTCCGAATCTGTGCTTACTTTACCAAATGAGATGTCTGTAGCCCCAGAAGTTATATACAACTTTAAACAAGTGTCATGGGTCAGGTCAGATAATGTCCTTGGTGATAGGTACAATTTCCACCTTGGCTTAGCTTTCTGACCATCTTCAGGGGGAAGCCAAAAGAAAGGCATCAACTAAGACATCATCAAACCTTATTCAGTAATGATGGTACCATTTCTCAAGGCTGACTCCTGTAAGGTATTCTCACTGACCCCAAGAGGCACAAGTGGTGATGTCAGGCAGATAAATCAAATAGTTCAGTTGAGTAAACTCACTTTAGTAGATTGCAGAACCAGGATCTAGATCCTGGCTTCTGAAGCAGGGCTTTGATTGAATCATATATATATACATATTCCAGACTCTATGAAAACATTACAAAATGGCCACATCAAGATACCAGCATTATAACACACAACAATTAGAAAAAAATATGTACAATATCATTCCCTCCAACAGCGCCTGAAGATACTTGCAAAGGAGTCTCCTATCTATGCTACGATGGTCGAGGGGTCTGGATTAGGTTCATGTTCTCTGCTAATCAAAGAATGAAAATGAAAAGACAGGAGAAATCTCAGACAGGACACATGACAGCCTAGAGATTCTCAACATAACTCACAGAAGCTGCTGGGAAAAAAAGCTTTGTTAGAGAAGAGAAAATGCTTCTCTTAAAGATAAGAAACTCTGTGGATCGACCAGGTGTCCACGGTTTCCTCGTTACACGACTGTGTGTCTTTTGCTTTCTCAATACACTGTCGAGTAAATCACTACAAACAGCTAACTTTAAAATGGTCAGGTTTCCCCATCTCCTCTACTCTAGATGTGATAGTACTTAGTATGTGAGTTTATTTTAAAAGACTTGAGATTTCTCTTCATGAGAAGTAACTACTTCTGTTCACAGTAGAGGAGCTAATGGCTACTGTCCTGCCCTGTTTTTATGAGCAGTTGCCCTCAGGCTGTGCAGAGGAAACGTTCAGGTTAGCAACTGAGCTGTTGCAGTCCTGCAATTACCCTTTAGCCATAAAGGCAATACTTCTTAACGTGCGACAGGAAGAGAGAGAAAAAGTCCCTTTAAATTTTATAGAAAATGATACGTACGGAGCTACAGAAAACTAAGGAATCCTGCAAACTTTATTACCCACCTTGTTCTGTGATACCCTCTCACAGGACACATGAACATTTGTTTCAGGACATTGCTAATTTTTTTTCTTGTATTTATTCGGATGGCTGTTATCACATTCTTTTTTTTTTTTTCCCATCTTGGATTTAGCAGGGTCAAGAAAGTTATCTTGTTACAAAAGAAAATAATTTTATTAATTAAAATGTATAGTGTAATTAAAAAAAAAAGAAGAAGAAGAAGAAAGAAACCTAGACAGAGAGCTGAATGAAACAGAATGGCTCAGACCCACCCCTTCTCAATGGAAAGGAGAAAATGACTTAACACATCATGTGGACACTGCAGAATTTGAAAATCATTATAATGAATAGGAATGCAGAGAGGATGCTAATTTTGTGGAGGGTGGGGTTGGGGTGAGGGGATAAGTGTTGAAGTCCAGTACACCTGGGTTAAAAAGCAAGGGCATTGGCTTGGGCAGCCTATCATCTCCTTTTAGACTTCCAGTTGCCTTCAGATTCCTTTCATTTCCAAGACAGGAAATAGCACTCCCTGCTTAAGTGTTCTATGAGTTACAATAAACGGTGCTCAGGAACGTATACAAAAATAGCTAATAGATTATTCATAAGCAGCATAAATATACATGGATAGCACACACTTCCTGAGAGTTCTGTGATTTATAATAAACGGTGTTCATAAAAGTAGCTGGACTACTATTTATGCCAGAGCAGGTTTCTGGGCTTCACACAAAGCACTGGTGTTGGCCTGTCTGTATAGCACTTTAGGACACAGCTTACTTCAGCGTCATTTTCTTATAAACCGGAGCCTAGCTGGGTCTCTATACCAAAGTTTTTGAGCTGTTCTACACGAGAGAGTGATAAGATCTGTAATTTCACTCTGACTTCTTTGTAAACATTGTTTTGCCCTCTAAAAAGAGTAGGTCACCCATTTAGAGTTGGTTTTCATATTGGGCTTATTGAAGCAATGATTTTGGAGCTGGAAAACAAACCATGGACCTCATCTTGAGACTTTTTTTTTTTAAGATTTATTTATTATATATATATATATGAATATATATATATATATATATATGAATACACTGTAGCTGTCTTCATACACACCAGAAAAAGGCATCAGATCCCATTATAGATGGTTGTGAGCTACCATGTGGTTGCTGAGAATCAAACTCAGGACCTCTGGAAGAGCAATCAGTGCTCTTAACCACTGAGCCATCTCTCCAGCCCCGAAATTTCTCTCTATATATTGATATATATTGATATTTTACCTTTACATTTTTATTTTATAAAAAATTATTTACATAAAATACTTACTTACCAATATATTAATTATTTACATTAATTATATTTATGTACACACACATATATATTTAATGTACACACACACACACACACACACACACACACATATATATATACATATATATATATTTTTTTAATCAGTTGACACCCCTCCCTCACATTTGATCTTATAGGTCTGTTAAATGTACAGCAGAAAAACATAAAGAGTTTTTGCAATATGCAAAGCACAAGTCATATGGCAAGTTAGAGGGACATGTGGGGTTTTGTTACTGACTTTACAGGCTCAGAAATTTGACTAAGGGGTGCAATAGTGATGTAAGGAGAAATCACTTTGTGCTAAGGGTCCTGAAGGCTCACACCTAGGAATGTCACTTACTCACGCTTACACTTGGGATCCCCCTAATGCTGTGCCTTGAATGTGGGAGAAAATTGTGCATGTTTCTTGAAAGACCCTGCTGCAAAAAACAAACGAACAAACAAACAAACAAAAACAAAACCAATTAACCAAACAAATCAAATGCACTGAGCCTTCTTCTGCATCGGACTTTATTAAACATCACAGGAGACCTAGCTGACTGATGATCTCACACACCTCACTATGAGACTCTGCACCTAGTGTAGTCTCCCAAGCACAGATCCTGGTTCCTTTAACCAGAAATCTACACAGAGCATATGGTGCAATGAGCAAAGAGGGAGTAGGCACTGACCACTTTGTTAGGGTGTCTGCAGTACAGCAGGCATCAGTGGTTTGTACGTTAGTGTATTTAAACAATGTTATTCTAGGGGCTGCTTGAACAGGTTGGGCTGCTCTCCCAGAGGACCCAGCTTTGATTTCCAGCACATATATGGCCCTGGCACACAGCCTTGTCTGTAACCCTAGTTCCAGAGGATCTGAAAAGAGGACATTCTTTTGACCTCCACAGTCACCAAGGGTATACATGGTGCAAAGACACACATGCAGGCCAAACAGCCACAAAATAAAATAAACATAATTAAACTGTTATTTTAAGTCATATCAGTATTTTAAATTTCCTTTAAAAATTGAGGAAGCCTTAATAGTGATAGAGTAACTACTGATTCTGTATCCTTTCTTATAAGATTTATTTTTTTAAAGTTGGGGTTGGTAAACCCCAGGTGTATGTGGGTGCCCTCAGAGGCCAGAAAGAGACCTCTTGGAGCTAGACATGCCTAACGGGTACTGAGAACTGAATTCTGGTCCTCTGGAAGAACAGGAAATCCTCTTACCAGCAATCCACCCTCCAGTCCTCTTTCTCTTCACACTGATGCTTCACACTTTCATTTCAATGCCTACTATTACTTTTAACCATGGTTGAAAGAATTGTATTTGAGAATTCTGTCTCAGCTAAATCAGCTGAATTTTAAAGATGTGAAATCTTGTTTCCTTTGAGTTTTGCTCACTTCCCTTTTTTTTTAGGTTTTTCGAGACAGAGTTTCTCTGTGTAGCCCTGGCTGTCCTGGAACTCACTCTGTAGACCAGGCTGGCCTCGAACTCAGAAATCCGCCTGCCTCTGCCTCCCAAGTGCTAGGATTAAAGGCGTGCGCCACCACTGCCCGGCACACTTCCCTTATTCTTATAAACATGACTACTTTTTGAAAAGCCTCTCTAGTCTCTAGACTCTCTAGTCTCAAACAAGAAACTCCATACTTCCATCCCAGTTTATTTAAGAAGTTACAGAAGTTTAGCCATTGGCTTATAATTCCTGATGGCCAATTTGAAATTATGATAACTACAGTAAGTAGTTGAGAGAATCAATAAGTTCATATGCCAGAAAGAATAATTTAAACAAGATCTAGAACTGTTGTTTTGAAAGGCTAGCTCCTTTGTTCTGTCTTCCTGTTTCTGTCTTGTCTTTCCTTCCAGCCATCCTTGTAGTCTTCTGCTCCAGGCCAAAAGCAGTCTGCATACAGCAGAATGTGGCGTAACTGCATGAACTAACCAGAACTGAGAATTCCCCTTAGATTCTTACATCTTGCTTTATTTGAATTTGTGATAGAAATAAAAATTAATATGACATGTTAAGACCTAACCCCCAGCTCCCTGGTGACATGGCATCCTGTTATTTATGTGTTTGTTTTAAGTTGCTTACAGATTCTATTTATGAGTTCTCTAGTGCCATTTGACTCATTAATTTGTATTAATTAATTTCACTGTAAAAGTTTTTTTTCCCCATAGGATACATTTTGCTCATGTTTTTTCTCTCCCTCAGTTCCTCCTGACATCCATAACTTTATGTGCTCCAACTCTATGTTCTTTGTTTTCTCTTTCTCAAACAACAACAAAGAAAACCACAACACACACACACACACACACACACACACACACACTCACACACACTCACACACACACTCACACACACTCACACACACATCCCAAAAACAAAAATGAAAATTCAAACAAACAAGTAAAAAACAAAAGAGGAAGAGAGGAAAAAAATGAAATTTTTTTTTAAAAAAAAATCCACAAAACACTATTGAAGTTTTTTTTTGTTTTTTGGTTTTTTTTTTTTTGCTGGCTAATCATTCCTGGTCATGAGGCTCGCCCTGAAGTGTGGTTGTCACACCCAGTGATACTCCATTGGAAAAAAAAATGACCTTTTCTTTGCCAGCAGACATCAATTGGAGATAGCTTCCTAGTTAGACCTAAGACCCTGCAGATACCTCCTAGCCTCAGTGCTCGGACCCCTTCACTGAACCTGGGCTAGGTCCTGTGCATTCTGTCACAGTATCATAAGTTCATATGTGCATCAGTCCTGCTCTGCCTGGAAGACACTTTTTACTTAGAGTCATCCATCACCTCTAGCTTTAAATCTTTCCGCCTCCTCCTCCTTGTAGATTCCTTGGAGCTGAGGAGAAGGCTGTGATGAAGACATTCCATTTAGGATTGAGGGCTCCAGGGTCTTTGACTCTGAACTTTGTCCAGCTATGACTCTCTCAGTTAGTTCCTGTCTACTGTAAAAAGCCTCTCTAGTGTAGGCTGAGCGCTGATCTAGGAGTATAGCTGAATGTTGTTAAGAGTCATTTTATTCCTTTAGCAGAATAATAGTATTAGGTTCCCCCCTAGGTCCAGGGCCTATCTAGCTTCACGATCTTGGCTACTTTAGCAATAACAGGTATGGGTTCTATCTCACTGAGTGGGCCTTAAATTCAATTTTAAAAGTGGTTGTTATTTCTATAACATTTGTGCCAGCATTGCACCAGTATATCTTTGCAGCTAGGTCACAGTTTTGTAGCTGGGTGATCTTCGTTGCACCTTTCTTTTTTGGTGGTGTTTAGAGTATTTTCCAATACCACAAATGCTGGTCACTAGCGGGGAAGCTTCTAGTTAGCCACCAACTTGATGAATGTGTGTGTTTTGGCATAAGTGTCAGTAGAGCTTTACCATCAGGTTGTGGACATCAAAAATAACATCGACAATAGCCTGTGATATTTGGGGATTTATATGGGGTCATTTCCTACAATGACTCAACTGGATTTAACCAATTCCTGCCACTGGAGGTGTCACCTTGTCCGTAAGATATCTAGTTGGGGCTTTGGTGACACTATTATTTGGTTGTTCCACTTAAAATGAATATATATATATATATATATATATATATATATATATATATATACCATATATCTGTATATATGAAATCTACATATGTATGGAAGTTTCTACAGCAGTAGGTTATAAGATGGATTTTAGTTTTATTTGTTCCTCCCCGTATTCCTTTGTTTACCCTTCACTCCCATTTCTTGCTTATTTAGTTTTCCTATTCTAGGTTCTTCTTGCCTCTCCATGACACTAATTTTATTTTTCCTTCCATGGGAGATGTTTTTCCTCTCCTCTGGTCCCTTACTATCTACCTAACCTCTGTGGTTATTTGGTTTAAATCATACATTTTGAAAGCTTAAAACCTAACATACACACAAAAACGAAAACAGAATATTTATCATTTAGGCTCTGGATTACCTCATTCAGGATGATTTTTTCCCCCTAGTTCCATCCATTTAAAGACAAATTTTATAATTTTATTTCTCCTTGTGAATAATATTCCATCGTGTAAATGCAGCACATTCTCATTATCTATTCATCAGTTGATGGACATTCAGGCCATTTCTAAGTTTTGGCTATTAGAAACAGGTCAGTAATTAACGTGGTTGAGCAAGCGCCTCTGTAGTAAGGATACTGAGTCCTTTGGGTATTCGCTCAAGGATAGTATAGCTGGATCTTGAGGTAGTTCTATCCCCAGCTCCCTGAGAAACTGTGACATGGATTTCCACAGGGGTTACACAAGTTGGCACCACCACTAGCAATGACTGAGTGTCTCCCAAGCCCACACCTTCACCTGTATGAGCTGCCCTTTGTTTTATTGATCTTGGCCATTCTGACTGGGATAAGAGTTTTAATCTGCATTTTCCTGATGGCTAAGGATGGTGACCATTTCACGAAATGTTTCTCAGCCACTCGTGTTTCATCGTTCCAGAACTCTCTTCTCAGATCTATACTCCGTTTTTAGGTTGTGTTTTCTACTTTCTTGATGTTCAGGATCTTTTGTTTAAAGCTCATTATATATTCTAGAAACTACCCTCATCATATGTATAATCGATAAAAAAAAATCTCTTCCCTTTCTGAAGGAGGCTGCTTTGATGGAATGATAGTGTCCTTTGGCATAAAGAAGCTTCTTAGCTTTATGAAGTCACACTTATTAAGTGTTAGTGACTGTGGTGTTGGTGTCCTGTACTGTCAGTATCCTGTTTAGAAAGTCCTTTCCTGTACCAATGAGTTCAAGCCTACTTTTCGCTTTCTCTTTTATCATGTTCAGGGTAACTGGACCTACGTGGAAGGTCTTAATCCATTTGGAGTTGAGTTTTCTACAGGGTGGTAGACATGAGTCAGTTTTAGAACTTCTACATGCAATAATTCAGTCTGAACAGAACCATTTGTGGAAGGTTTTGTCTTTTCTCCACCGTATTTTTGTCTCCTTTGAAAAAAATCAGATGTCCATAGATGTGGACTTCTGCCTGGGTCTTCAATTTAGTTCGGTTGATCAATGTGTTAATTTTATACCAATACCAACCTAGTTTTATTACTACAACATTGTAGTACCACTTGGAATCTAGGAGTTCTCATATTATCCAGGATTGCTTTAGTTCTCCTGGGTATTCTGTGTTTTCACTTGATGTTGAAAACTGTTTTCTCAATATCCATGAAGAATTATGTTGCAATTACATTTTTTTTGTTCAAGTCTTTTTTTAATTGCTTGATTAGAGTCATCCCAGGATATGACTTTTTATTTCTTTTTTTAATTGAGGCTCTTGTGAAAGGTGCTCTTTCTATGATTTCTTTCTCAATCTGTCATTCGTATATAGAAAGGCTACTGACTTTTGTGTGTTAATTCTGTATCTTGTTATTTTTATAAACTGTTTGAGGGGTCTCTTGGTGTAGATAACTGTTCTAGTCTTTATTGGGTGGGTGATCCACTCTTTGGTTGCTATTTCCCACTCTGGATCCTAGGCAAGTGTGCTGGGTGTGGGGTCCCTGATGGAGAATAAATTTGATGGTTGGTAGGTGACACAAAGGAATGGAAATGGGCTAGGAGAAAAGGGTGAGATTTGTGGGGGAAAGAAGGTTTTCTGGAAAGAACTAAGGAGGCCCTGGGTCAGCACCGATGGGTAAGGTCTCCAGAAAAAGAGGGTAGGGAGAAGAAAGGACTCCTCAAGTCAGGCTGCAACAAGAGAAAGTATGGAGAGACAGAAGTGAGATATGACTTGTTGTAGCTTCTTTCTGACTCATCTGAACTGTAGAAATCTAACAAGGAGTGTTTCCAAATAGGTTACACTGTAGTAGAACTGCACAGAGGCTGACAGCTCTAACCGGATAATCCTTCATGCTTCACATTCTCATTCATGAAAATGTGTAACATAGTACTATGGATTCAGATTCAAAACAAGATAGAGACTGTGATTATGTTTCAAGTTTAATTTTAAGAATTAAATAACATGTAATTGCTTTTTATGTACAGACCAAAATTCATATATTCTAGAGCATCTGACCAGGGTCTATTGTATATTAAATGACATTTCCCCCCCTTTCCCCTCTCCCTCTTGCTCCAGCCCCACTTTGCTTCGGTCCCCCACTTGCTCCGCATCCCCGCTCCCTCCAGCCCCACTTGCTCATAAGAGGGCATCATATCTCATTATGGATGGTTGTCAGCCACCATTTGGTTGCTGAGATTTGAACTCATGACCACCAGAAGAGCAGTCAGTGCTCTTAACCGCTGAGCCATCTCACCAGCCCAAATGATATTCTTCTTAATCACTGTTTTTTTTAAAGAATTTTTTAAAGCATATTAATATTTGTGTGTCTCTCTGTTGGGGTATATGCATGCGAGTACAAGTTCCCAAAGATACCAGAAGAAGGTCTTTAACCTTAGGAGCTGGATATAGGGCACTGTGAACTTTCTGATGTGGGTGCCGGAAGCTGAACTCAGGTCTTCTACAGGAGCAATACATACGCTTAACCTCTGAGCCCGATCTCTCTAGCCCAAGTCATTGGTTTCTTTTATGATGCATATATAGTTTTAAAATTATTTAATTTTAGTTTGATTACCTGTTGCAATGGGCACTATTTTGAGACTTTGTTTTATTATCTTTCTAAAGATGCTGTGATAAATTACCTTGACTGGGAGTTTAAAATAAGAGAAATGTGTTCTGCCCCGTTCTTGAGGCTAAGAGTCTAAAGCAAAGGAGTTGTCAGGTCATGTTCACAGAAAAGTAAAGAAAGAATCTTTGTCACTTCGTCTGACTCTGGTGGAGTCAATTGCAAAAGGCCAGCAGGTATCATTACATAGTGCCACCGAAGGCCTTGTGGTAGATGCTAAATTAAAATGAATACAACATGAAGAACTTTCTCACACCTTGGAAATGAATAGCATATCATAGAAATATTGAGAAAAAACTAGGAGCTATGATAAATGTAAAACTTTTACTCTCAGAGATCTATGTATGTAACTAACATAGTTCTCTCTATGTTCTGGAAAACAAGTTTTCAAGAATAATGAATTTTGTTTCTTTTGCATACTATTGGGTACTGGGTACCTTAATATCTAATACTCCCTGATGAAGGGCTCACTGTCATCTCATCTTCCATCTCTAGAGGATGAAACTCTACACTTATTAGTGACATAATGGAAGTTTTAAAGAACTTAGTCCCACCTCACCTAGCCACTAGTTTTTGTATTCTTAGTCCTGAAAAAAAAAGTTTCTTAAAAACAGTATCCTGGTTTCTTTCCAGTCCCCTCACAGTCGGACCCTTGGACTCATTACACTCCAAGGCTTTCCAAGTGTGGAGGCATGAGCTGTTGGGATCATCTGTTCCTCTTATCTACTTGTCTTGGATTCTGTCCTAGGCTTTAAACCTCAGGATTCTGCTGGAGTTTCTGGTCATCACTCCACTCTCAGCGTCCTATTGCTTCCTGCATGAAGGACTTTGTCCCTTTTCTGGAAGCTAGCCTTCCTTTTTTCCCCCCTCTGCTTCAGGGATTTGCAACTTTACTTATCAGTGGTGCCAAAAACAAGCATCTTTCTAAATTCACTTAACTTTTGGCTTCAAACTGGCCTTAAACCCACAATGATCCTATGACTTCCAGAGAAGCCAAGGGATTTACCCAAATGTGTTTTATTAAGGTTGAGCAATTAAGTGCCCAGATGTACTCCCAGAATAATTAACTACCAAGTTGTATTTAAAAGAAAATGTCTAGTGTATTATCCTAAATTTATATTTGAATAGAATCTGGAAAGTAGGATTCATCCCACTGGGTGAGAATTAGACCATACCACAATTTGGAGACAATTTTGAAGCAAGTTTAATTAAATACTGGCCAGAATGTTGGACTCTGGCCAGATCCATTCCTGGGTTTCCAGAAAATGGCAAAGAGTCATGTTTTGCTTAGGCTTAAAAGCAAAACCATAGGGCTACTGTATTTTCCATGCCCTGGTACATGCTTGCCCATGTACCAGGAGCAAGCATATATCCCGATGTGTTTCCTGCCCTCTTACCTCCCGCCTACATGTGATCAAGCATATCTGGCTCAGTTGGGTCAAACTTGTTTAGGAGAATGAAAACATGTGACTTGTTACCTCCCACCAACAGTAGTCTCCAGTATTTCAGAAAGTATCTGTCCTTGGGCAAGTGGGACTTAAAGGTTAGCTTTTACCCTTACAGTAGTTTTATTTTTTTTATTTATTTTATTATTCTTATTTTTTGTTTTTTGTTTTTTGAGACAGGGTTTCTCTGTGTAGCCCTGGCTGTCCTGGAACTCACTCTGTAGACCAGTCTGGCCTCGAACTCAGAAATCCGCTTGCCTCTGCCTCCCATTAAAGGCAGATGCTGGGATTAAAGGCGTGTGCCACCACCGCCCGGCCAGTAGTTTTATTTTAAAACTGGAAAAAGTATAATTTTAATAAATCTCTTATTAAAATGTAAAGCAGCTATACAGAGACAGAAAGCAAGAAGAAAGTAAAGCTTGTTCTGACTTTAGGTGAGACAGTGTTTATTCATGATAGGGGGCACTTGTGCACATGGTCAAAATGTCTACAGAAGAAGATGGGATCTGGCCCCTTATAAGGACAAAAACTACTACCACACCACAGTCTCTCTCTTCCAGATCTGATTGGCCTGGCCAAAGGAAGCTGGGACATATAGTCTTTTAGCAGGAAACTATCACAATGGCCAACATTTATGTGAATCTGCTCTGTGTTGTTCAATCCATTGATGACAAAATTGTTTCAGTTACTCCTGTGGAAATAGAGCCACGAGGCCTGGAATCACTGGAGTTTGCAAGCTGAGTCAGGAGATTACAAATTCAAGGACAGACTAGACAGATTAGGGTGACATGCCACAAAACAAAATAAAATTTTGCAAACCAAGTATGAGCATGAGATTGCCTTGATGTCACTCCATCGGACAGAAGTTATACTTTGTTTCCTTTTTGTCTCTGCCCTAACACAGGAAGAAAACCCAACAGGAAACATTGGAGATTTGAGTTTGTTGACCTATTTCTAATTTTTTGCTTCACAGATTTGCTTGGAAGCATAGAAGAAATTCTTCCCAGCCTCCCAAAACATGTCAGGGTTTGGGGAATGAAGGATTCTGTTCCAGAAGGTATCATTTCACTCAAAGAAAAGCTGAGTCTTGCCTCTGATGAGCCAGTACCACCACGTCATCATGTCACCTCAAGCCTCAAGTCTACTTGCCTCTACATTTTTACCTCCGGAACAACAGGTATGCACCCCCTTTCTCTCTCTCTCTCTCTCTCTCTCTCTCTCTCTCTCTCTCTCTCTCTCTCTCTCTCTCTCTCTCTCTCCCATGCATTTATGGATGTTTATGCCAGTGCATACATGTAGAAGCCAGAATAGGATGTCATGTGACCTCCATTGCTCTCCTGCCTGTTGCCTTGAGGTAGGTTTATCATTGGACCTTTCTGGATAGATTTACTGGCTAGCTAGTGTGTGTCTGTGTGACCAATGCCTGTGTTACACACAGTGCACAGACATGATGCACATGCAAATAATTAAAAATAATAAAATCTTAGCTCTCATGTGTTAGATCTCAAGTTCAGGACAGATGGCCAACTAAGGAGTCTATTTAATGCATCGAAATAGACATGTCTTCCAGGTTCTCCCAATATCTGTACCTACTACAGAGTCATCCTTGAAGGGACTCCAGCAGGCCTGAAACTGGTAAGCATAACTTTGGCAGACCTTACCCTTCCTCCATTTTCTCTGCCTTGTTAAAAAAAACCTACTAGGTTACATTCCTAAAGCTAGGCGCAAAGATCTATTCCGTTATTCGGCTACTCCTCCTGGTGTTGACTACCAAGGTCCAGCTATCAAAGTATTGAAGTCCAGCAATCAAAAGCCCCCTTTGGCTACCTTAATTAACCTGTCCAATCAAAATTAAACACTTCATCCTGACATAGGGCTTCCCCTTTTATCTTTATAAGCTGTCATTTGCAATGGGTCACCCCATCTCCTCCCTATTTAAAGGCAGTCCTTTACCCCTCCCTGGGCAAATACCCCTTCTCCCTTCATCTTTATTCCTTTCCTCTTCTCTTCTCTTCTCTTCTTTTTCTTTTCTTTTTTTTGAGGATGAAAGGAGTTTATTTGTATTTTATATTATATTCCAACATAGAGAGAATAAGTAACCCGGAGGTAGGAACTGAATCAGAGGCAGTGGAGAAATACTGATTTCTGGCTTGTTTTACAATGCTTTCCCTCTCTCTCTCTCTCTCTCTCTCTCTCTCTCTCTCTCTCTCTCTCTCTTTGCTTTTATTTATTTATTTTTTTATTGGATATTTTATTTACATTTCAGATGCCATCCCCTTTCCCCATTTCCCCTCCCTAGAAAACCCCTATCCAGTGCCCCCTTTTCCATTTTGCTTTTATACAATTTTTTAAAATGTTAATCAAAGGCTTTATAAGTATGGTAATGCTCAATCAGAAGTGTAACCCAATACCCAACCTAGATATGTAAACTATCTTTGACTGGTGGAGACATGTGAACATCTGCCTCCATGCCCCCTCTCTCTTTCTCTCTCTCATCACCTAGCTTCTCCTCTACTTCATCTTCTCCTCTCCTTACTCCATCTTTTCCTCTCGGTGTTCCTTCCCCCTTAGCTCCTCCTACATAGCACCCTTCCTGTTAAAATAAAACTTTTCTCTCAAAATACAATTAGAGCATAATTATTTCTTGGCTTCTGTCCCTCTGGGACAAATAAATTTCCTTTGTGCTAAGAGCTTGGTCTTGGAGAGTCTTGTGCTGGTTCTTTTCAATCCACACTGGCATACTCTGTTCCTTTTCCTGAACTCTCCAGCCTAGGGGCTGAGTTGTCCCCCTTCCCCAAGCTTTTCTTCCCTATATAACCCAGCCACTTTGGCTATTCCAGTCTCTAGACTCAGCTTCTCTCTTGCCTCTCTCTCTTCTCATCCTATTTTGCTTCCTCCCTCATCCAGTCTGGGCTCTTCCAGATGCCTCTGGCAATGCCTTTCCTGGCATATACAATAAACCTTCTCCCTCAACCAAACCTAGGGGCATCATATCTTTATGTTTGTGTTTTCATTCATGAAATACTGCATGCTTTTGATGCTAGGACTACAGATGGTGAGGGTTTGGGTCAGTGACATGAGGGACATGTTAGTTGCTGTAGCACACTGTCTCATGGGGATAGAAAGTTCTCTGAGGCTGGAAGGGACAACTGGCTTCTCAACAATATGGATCCTGAGATAACAAGTATGTTGAATTAATTTGTGATGCCATCTCTTCCTCAATAAGGACACACAGCTGTAAATAATCCCATGCAGTCTATCAAGATGACTTTGGGACATTCCTGTTCCAGATATCCTTCCTTCTCCTTCAGCCCTCTCCAGATTCTGTGTTCTTGCCTTGAGTTTGTTCTTTGTCATCACCATGGAAATTCTTTCTATGTTTCCCTTACTTGGTACCCTACTCACCAGAGCATCAGCTATTTTACTCCTTCATCTCTTCCTGCCTAGTTCTCTATGTAGCATCCTGATAAGGGATACCTGGAAGGAAACATTTTTTTTTTCATTTTTATTGGTTATTTTATTTATCTACATTTCAAATGCTGTCTCCTTTCCAGGTCTCCCCTCCAGAATTTCCCTATCCCATCCCCCTACCCCTGCCTCTGTGAGGGTGCTCCACCATCCGTCCACCCATTTCTGCCTCAGGGCCATAGCATTCCCCTACAATGGGGCATAGAGCCTCTCTCCACAGGATCAAGGGGCTCCTCTCCCAGTGATGGACAATAAGGCCATTCTCTGCTACATATCCAGCTGGAGCCGTGGGTCTCCCCCATGTGTACTCTTTGGTTGGTGGTTTAGTCCCTCAGAGCTCTAGAGGGTCTGGTTGGTTGGTATTGTTGTTCCTTCTTCTGTCCTTCTTTTTCTCTTCTCTTCTCTTCTCTTCTCTTCTCTTCTCTTCTCTTCTCTT
>JANHMN010000013.1:29085577-29111914 GCA_030674055.1 Rhabdomys pumilio | reverse complement strand
TTCTCTTCTCTTCTCTTCTCTTCTCTTCTCTTCTCTTCTCTTCTCTTCTCTTCTCTTTTCTTTTCTTCTCTTTTCTTTTCTTCAAGGCATGGCTTTTCTGTGTAGCCCTGGCTGTCCTGGAACTCACTGTGCCACCAATCCCAGTGTGTTAACATTTTATCCGAGAGCCCTAATCCTGGTTTGGCTTATTCTTCTGTTTGTCTTCTTCATTAAAATCTAAACCTCATCAACTTATGATCAGTTTCGGAGAAGTTCCTATTCTTTGCCTCCTTTATAAAACATGTTGCCATGTACCTTCCATTGTTTTGAGTAAGCTTAAGAGTTTATTACACATGGAAGAATAAGTAAACTGGTAATGGAAATAGTCAAGAAAGTCGCTACAGTGACTTGAAAGGTGTCAGGAGAATTAGATGTTGTGTTGCTACTTTTGGACTGGCCTCTCCCTGAAGATCGTTTAATTTAATTTCTGGTTTGCCCTGAGCTTCAGGACACCGCAGGGAACTCAGAGGATGTGGTAACTAACGCATAAAGCTTCTCTGTAGCAGAAAAAGCACGGATATTTGCTCTGCTGGATGAGGAAAAGAATGTTGTTCTTTCCAAACATGACTAGTGCTGGTCTCCCTTCACATATTCATGTGTAGTTTTGAGGAGGAAATTTGGAGAGATTTTCAGTACAGGGTGTAAAAGACCGAGCTAATGGGAGTAGCTACAAAGATACCTTTTAAAAAGAACATGATTTTAAGTTAGTGGCAAATATTATCCCAACTACATAAATGAGGTCAAGTCTGATCCCATTAATGAAGCAGAGCATGAAGTCTGTCAGAACTTTCAGAGCTGGTACAGAACAAGGTAGACTTGAGAGTTCCTGGAGGGCATTTGAAATCTCCATAGACTGAGACTGTCCTTTGATGTCTCCTGTGGTGTCTCAGGCTTGGCTTCCCTGCCTGCCTCCAGGAAAACCCCTGCTTGGCCTCATCCCCTTAACATTTTATGAATCCACTGAGTTTATTAATGAGATAGCTTGTTAGTTTTTGTGGCTCTGGGGATTGGATTCAGGGCCGCATGCTCATGAATGCTAACGGAGGGAGCATTTGACCACCAAGCTTCATTTCAAGCCACAACAAGAAAGGTAAGTTGTCTTTCGTGATGGAGACATTCAGCTTGAACCACATACAAATGCTAATGTTCAAGCATCATACAGTATCATATGGGCTAACCTTTCAGATTTTTTGACGGATGTATTTTTTACACTCACATATTCAAACACAGTAACAATAAATTCGAAAACAATTTTTAAAAAAATCTGTCTGTAGACGCCAGTACTTAAAGCACTACAAAAAATGCAAACATTTTAGATATTACTTGCAACATTTCATTTTCATGAGAAACGTTATATGTGGAAGAAGGCTACACAGAGAAGAAAACTCTGTTTGGCTCATGAAATGTATGGAAGCGTTCCAACATATTTCACGATCTTTGAATTTTTAAAGGATCATATGACTAGACATGATTAAACATGATGAAGAGAACGGTCCACAGAGAGAGTCCTGCTTCCTCCTTGGAGGATTTGTTCTCTGGAAAACTTCTGCTTTACAACATTTAGATTTCATTATGATCCCTCTCATTTGAGGGCACATGTTTTCTGATGTTAGGATTCCTTTCATTATTTTAACAGATTCTACAAATTTCTAGAATTTGCTATATAATGTGTTATTCTAGATTCTAGAATAATTTGGTGTATTTTTGTCTCAATCTTTTGTGTAGTTGGTATTGGGATAATCTTTCTTTCGTAGATTTCTATATAACAGGAGATATATATATATATATATATATATAATTCTATGAGAAATAGTTTATTATGAACACAATATGAGAGACCACAGTCCTACATAACAGATTCAAGATACTCTGGGAGCCATATTCTGCCATTAGAGTTATAGAACAAAGGAACTTATGAACTTACAATCCATTCAGAAAATACAGTGGGGGCATTAGACAGGGCTACAGCAAAGTGGGGACACTTTTTCAATATGCTTCAGATATTATTTTAAAGCATTCTTAGCTGTAGGTTGATGAAGGCTAGAAGCCTGCTTAGCTTAACGATACGTTCCAGAAAGTTTACCCAATGATCATGAAAACAATTAGCTCATCTACAAAGGTAAACATAAATAACTATTTTCGAAAACATATAAGCTAACCAAGATAAGTTTTTTTCTTCTCCAACTACATTCCATATTTCCATAATTACGATAATTTACTTTGCTGAGGTCCGTTTGCGTGATCTTTAATCTGGACAGCAGTCCCTCAGAGAATGTGTATGGGCTAATGATTCTTCCTTTCCTCTCTCCCAGGTCTACCCAAAGCAGCTGTGATTAGCCAGCTGCAAATGTTGAAAGGATCTGTTGGGCTATGGGCGTTTGGCTGCACGGCTGATGACATCATTTATATAACCCTCCCTCTGTATCATAGCTCAGGGGCTCTCCTTGGAATTGGTGGATGTGTTGAGTTGGGTAAGTATCCTTTTGATATGTCATCATAATTTTTAATCAGAGATTATGTTTATTATAACTTGAAAGTATTCATAGAATTTGAAGGGACTGTATGTATATTGCACAATTACATTTTGTGGAAAGGACACACTTTCATAACATAGCCTGTTCTTATACTATAAAGAACAACATCCTGGGCATTTGCCCTTGTGGTATAGACTCCTTTTTCCTTGTGGTTGCTCATTCTCTGGTAGACTAGTCCCCTGATTCCCAGACAGTCAGTCACAGTGAGTACATATGTCAGCTGCATTACAGCTTAGAGCAATCTCTGACACCACAACAATTAACTCAGCAGCATTCTGCCGAGCAAAACAAGTCAAAGCTCAGACAAGAGTCTAGATACGAACACTGGAAAAACAGACTCTGCCTTTTCTAGGCAAGAAGAACAAGCTTGTATCACACAGACGAGTTGTAAGGCCAGGTTTCTTTTCTCCCTACAGTCTGTCCCAAACACCCAAGAAGTCTAATGATAGAGTTTATGATCCAATAGATTCCATTTGCAGACATGCAAGATGATGTTTCATTTGCTAGCTCCAAAATAATAGAGCTCATTAAAGACTGCTAAGTGTGTGCCTGACCTATGATTGCAAGTCACTCAGACTGTGATCAACACTCACAGGAAAAAAATATCAATTGTTCAAAGTATATGTAAGAATATGTATACAGACATACATTGCCGTCAAAATTGGGTTGTTAGAAGTCAGTGTCGGACCATAGTCACTTCTCCACAGACACAGCGCGATGTACATATTAATCACCTTTGTGAGAGTTAAGGGAACTGGATGACTCACCAGAGCACCTGACTTGAGTATAACACAAAGAATGAGGGAGGAAGGAAGGGATACAGAGAGAGAGATAGAGAGAGGGAGAGAAGGATGGGGAGGGGGAAGGGAGAGAGGGGAGAGGGGAGAGAGGAGAGAGGAGAGAGAGAGAGAGAGAGAGAGAGAGAGAGAGAGAGAGAGAGAACCTTTGTGGAAAAGAGGCATTTGACCTAGGTCTGTTCTTGAAGCCTAGTGCCAGAACAGTGTAGTGAAATCCACTTCTAGTCCCAGGAACCCCACTGCCACACTGTACCTGTTATGCACTGAGCTATGGTTTACTAGCTGCCCTTAGCATCTCTTCTTGAACAATCAGGGACAGAGCTGAGAGCAAGACTTCATCCATTGTGAAACAGGGCATGAAAACAAGTGTGGGTACCCGTTTTAGAACTTGGAAGCAGTAAAACATGGGGTAGTCATAAGACCAAGTGATTTTACTCATGGTTACATGTCCAGGGGAACTGAAAACATTATGTCACACTTGGCCGTGGGTGTGCTTATTATTCTTCTTGGCCAAGAGAAGAAGCAACACAAATACATACTACTGATGTATTGACAAAGAAAATGTTACATATCCATGGATATAGTCAATCATAAAGAGTATGAAGTGTTAATACATGCTACAAGATAAACAGACCCAAACCATATTTTATAGTAAATGAAAGACCAGACACAATACATTACACTAGTCCAGAGCGGGAAAGTTTAGAGGCAGATGCTCACTAATGATCACCAAGAGTAAGGGGAGTTGGGAAGGGGGACTTGAAAATTGGAATGACTGCTAAGGTGATGACGGTCCTTTGGGGAATTAAAAACAAATGTCCTAGAATTAGATGATGATGTTGATGATGGCATCTTTGTGACTATATGAAAAGGCTCAGGGTTGTATACGTTAAATTGTGAATTACATCCAATTAGAAAAAATGGACACCATGTTAAAATGTTATTAAAGCTAGATTCTATACCCATTAATGAACTTTTTGCTGGTGGGATTATAGCACAGCTTATTAAATCTTGACTGCAGGGTATGATGAAGCTGCTTTAAAGTCTTCACAATAAACTGCATGTTTTTGTGCAAAGATAAAGTGAGGCAATATCATTCATCTCTGAGAAGAAGGACGGATGACCTGCCCAGTGCCCATGGCAGTATACATGTACTTCCAGTAATGTGGTAGTCTACATACATGTACTTTCGATGCTGTGCTAGTATGCATGTGCTTCCAGGGCTGTGGGAGTATACATGTAGTTACTGATTTTGATTTCCATTCTGCAAATCGCAACAAGTGCATCTGCCATCGATACTATGAGACTACACTAAGACATGGATCTTCAAGGTCACATTTCCAAATGAGTTTGTGACCAGTGACTGTGGATGAGGCATAAAAGCCTGGGAAGTGAGCAGATCTGTTAGGACATCACAATCAGTTGTGTGCCATGTTAACTTAGTGCCTGTTTTTAATCCCTTCTCATAGGGGCCACGTGTGTGTTAAAGAAGAAATTCTCTGCAAGCCAGTTTTGGATTGATTGCAAGAAGTATAACGTGACTGTGTTTCAGTACATTGGGGAACTTTGCCGTTACCTGTGCAAACAACCTCAAGTAAGAGCATTGCTGTGGAGACACTGAGGGCTTCAGACAGAATATGCTTTCTTCACTTTCAGTGCATAATCCTTCAGTATAGAGCTTATCAAATACACACAGCTGCTTATAGTATACAAGATAAAGGAAATATAAAAGTCCAAGAAAATAAGAGGGCCACTCAAGAAAGTGTCAATAATACACTTTGTCCTGTGGCAGGGCCTGGCAGATCCATAGTCTGGTGCACTTCAGGTTCAGGCCAATTTCAATTTGATTGTGAAATTAGATGCATGGATTTACAGAAAAGTAATTCCAAGTTGAAAGTAGATAATGCCTAAAAATTCTGGGCTTTAAAAATGACACCAATGAATAGTTTCCTAGTTTTCTGTTAAGTCAAGCTGACATTCTTTTGATCAGTTGCTGCTGCATGAAAAATAGGTGAGTGCAGAGATTTGACAGAGCCTGGGGTTTCTTTCTGTGACTTATTTGCTTTTATTGTCCTTGGCATTGTTCTGGTCTCATTTATCTTCTGAAATGAAAAAAAAAAAAAAACAAAAAAACCCAAAAAACCAACTTTCTGACTTTCTAAAGGCTCTTGACAACTAAAACATGTTTTTTTTTTTCTTTAATCAAATCAACATGAACCCCTTCCAGAAGAGCTATAGGACATGCTACCCTTTGGGAAGAGAGGCAGTAGAGCCATGGCTCGGAGCTACACCTCCTGGCCTGAGTTGCTTCTCCCAGAATGTTTGCCAAGGTGTGGTTGGATGGTGGACTGGGCTAGCTCTTCTCTTCTTCTTGGTTAAAATATTAACACTTCTGCTTCCACTCATTGCGTACAGGCCAGATGAAACTAAGCTGGGAGCCCTAAATAAAAAATGTAATAAATATGTGTGATTGCACAGGACAGATGAACACAGAAAAGAATGAATGTGACTGTGGGTGTGGATAGCCTCATCTATAGGAAGCTTTTATTCATGAGCTTGGAGTTCATCATGGGGTGACTTCTTGTCTGCTTGTCTCCTTTTGTCAGAAGCCATCTGTATTTTTTCTTATCAGAAAATCTGTATCTATTTAAAGAACATTTAACTTCATTATCCTTTCTCATCACACACACACACACACACACACACACACACACACACACACACACGAGGTTTTAAATCATGGTCTATAGAATACTCAGTTTTGTTCCCATTCTGTAAGCCCGCATAGCTTGCTGCTTGTACTGTCTCAGTATATTATTGTAGTGTTTGCAAGGAAAACCAACTGTTGGAGCACATGAGTTTTCTTAAAGAGGCATATGTGTGTGCTAGGGACATGCATGCATGTTACTGATAGGTTTAGGCCAAGAGATCATACCTAGAATCAGAGAGGAAGGAACAAAATCCCTGCCGTCTGCTGCTTTTGCTTTTAGATGATCATTACCCTGTTTTCTGTAGTAAGCAGCTCTGCACGTTGGGCTGTAGGCAGCAAACATTTGGTTTTGTTTTCTGTGTGTCTTGCTTCTGCCTCTCTATGTACCAACGAACATTCTCAGTTCCTTAAAACTTAAAGTTATGCATAGTTTTCTGCATTTCAAGAGAAACTCTGAAGTGTTAGTTTCTGTGGGCATCTGTATTGGCTGGTTCTGTGTGTCAACTTGTCTCAAGCCGGTGTTATCACAGAGAAAGGAACCTCCCTTGAGGAAATGCCTCCATGAGATCCAGCTGTAAGGCATTTTCTCAATTAGTGGTCAATGATGGGAGAGCCCCTTGTGGGTGGTGCCATCCCTGGGCTGGTAGTCCTGGGTTCTAAAAGAAAGCAAGCTGAGCAAATTAGGGGAAGCAATCCAGTAAGTAGTATTCCTCCAGGGCTTCTGCCTCCAAGGTCCTACTCTCTGTAAGTTTCTGTCCTGACTTCCTTTGGTGATGAATAGCACTGTGGAAGTATAAGCTGAATAAACTCTTTCCTCACCAATTTGCTTCTTGGTCATAATATTTGTGCAGGAATAGAAACCCTGACTAAGACAGCATCTAAAGAGGGTCTTCAGCCCGATTGTATTAGGATTTCTGAGTTGGATGAGAGTCTGTGTTCTGGAAGAACAAGACTATTTCTGGGAAGGAATTGCTGCACCAGTTAGCAGCTTAACAAAGAGGATTTTTTTTTTTAAGCAACCAGAGCTTCAACATTGGTGTGACTCTTTTGTGGTTATGATCACACCAGTCTGGCACTTTGTACTGAAAGCCAGATGGGCATATATACAGAGAAATAAGCCATAGGATATTTCTGATAGAATTTCTGACAGGGTCAGAAAGTCTAACTGTTAAGAAGGATTTTAAATGACTGAGAAATAGGTATTTTCTGTGGTTCTTAAAAGTCTCTATTCAATCTATCTATCATCCATCGATATATCTATCAACCAACTATGTATCTATCTATAAATCATCTATCCATCTAATCTATCTATATCTATCTACCTATCATCCATCTATCAATTGTCTATCTATTTACATCTATCATCTATGTATGTATCAATCTAATCTATCATCTATATATCTAATCTATTATCTAGATATCATTTATCTATACATATTTATGTATGTATGCATCTATCTATCTATCTATCTATCTATCTATCTGTATCTATCTGTATCTATCATATATCTTACTTTCTCATTCTTTCTACATGTGTGTGAAACTATTTAAAGACTTGGGAGTAAAGATGTAAAGGGTTCTGTATGCTTTTCTAGAAACATAAGAGGAAAGCAGTGCATCAGACTCATGTTTGGATGCCTCCTTTGACTGAAACCACTGGTCTAGTTTTAGTAAAATGAAGTGTGGACCTTTAAGACTTATTCAAGTGAGTCTGCAAACAATAATAAATAAAAGTATGTAAGTGTCAGAGAAAAATATCATACAAAGAATACCATTATCAAAAAAATTTGTATCAGTTTTCTAGGCATACACTCCATATTGAGAATCTTGTTCTCACCTACCATGTCGAATGAGCATTGATGGCCTTTGAGGAGTCCCATGTAGATTGACTAGAATGTTTATGGGAACATTTCCTAGAGAAATACAGTTTTGTGTTCTTACCCTTGGATATCAGAGGATGTTTGTTATAATCATGGCACATATTTTGGGTGTACAGTCCAAATCCCATCTTCTAGATGCTGGGAAACACTTGTTCTCACAATTATTTCAAATAAATGCCTTTACATGACTGACCTGACTGTCCTTCACATAGTGGCCTGGATCAAGGGAGTGGTCTACCCAGTGCTCAAACTCTCAGGCATCCCATCTCAGTTCCAGAGTGACAATGAAGTTAGTTAAGGTCACTATCAAAGCTATGCCAGTTAACTAGATAGTACTGTTTGTGGTAAAATGGAGATTTTGTGCTTTGAACTTTACTTATAACTTAGGAGACAGGTCATCAAGCTTGTTCTATAAAGATGCATAATAATAAATATTTTTGGCTTCATGGATCCCAGTGCCTGCCTCACAGTCGTGTGACTCTACTTATGCATCTCAAAAATGCCATAGGTGATCTCCAAATAAAAGCTATGGCTGTCCTTTATCAAAATGTATGAAACAAACAGGTGGGCCAGTTGTGTTCTTTGAAGGCTATAGTTCAGCAAAGCTTGATTTAGACTTCATGATAATATTAGATACCTTCATGACAATAAAGCAAAATTTTTATTCATTTGCAAATATATTTTTTTAATCTTTCACCTATTTTATTTTTTTATCAAAATCATAATTTTTACTTTTTCACACAGGGTTTACAAACACAAAAAGGCAGAATGTGGGGAAGGGGATGAAACAGGAGCATAGGTGTTCAGGGGGAGTACAAATGTCTTCCAGAATAGGGTATTGGCTGGGTGAAGGTTCAGGGGACAGGTCACTATGACTCTGCCTATGATTCACTTGTTCTTATCTAAGCTGGTACTATCTGCCAAGGCTACCTATCTACAAGGTCTATGGCTACTCAGGATGGTAAATTTCCACCAAAGCTGCCTGTTTACAATAGCTTATAGCCATCTGTTTCAGTGTTTTTCCACAGAGACCCAAGACTTTGTGTTAGCAGGCATGTATGTCAGGCCTATTGCTGATTTTAGGCCTATGGCTGATTTTAGGCCTTCAGTGTATAAGCAGGGCTGCCCCTGACATCTCCTCCCTTCTCCAAGTATAGAAGGGCCCTGGCAATTCTAATCTTGTGAAGGCGGGAATAGAGGCCTGACCTCCAGTAATTAAAGGGGACCTTGAAATGGCTCCGGTCCTCCTGTCATTGTCCAGTGAAGCATGAGGGCCATACCCATCCCTATGTCTTTTTCCTGGAGAGGGGATACTTTTGACATCAACCCCTATGCAGTCAGGCTTGCCCCTCAGGGAACCCAAAAAGACATTTTTAATTTTTATTTATATTCCCTTGCAGTGCTTAGCCTCGCAGCCTCAGCAAGAATTCAGATCGCCAGTCAGAGCGCCTTCTGGGTGGCCCCTCTCTGCTTGGTCTAGGGGCGGAAGTCCCTTCTTTTAGGTTGGGTGGAAATGGGTTTTGGGAACACCCTGGAGAGAGTAACAACCTCATCTTGAGTCTCGTGGTCCTCCATAGCTGACTTATGATAATGTATCTGAATAGGTTTTGCTACCAAATTATCTATCTGTTGTTTCACAAAATTAGTCAGCCTATTTAAGGCCTAGGGACCAAAAGAAATAAGCAAAAATAGCCCAATTAATGGTCCCAAGATGGAAGGAAGTGGGGTTGACAACCATGGAGAGGTTGAAAACCAATTCTTGTACGAGCTCTCATCTTTCTCTTTCTCTCTCTGTCTTTTCTCAAGGCCTTCTCTACCTTTTTCATGCTCTCTTTAATCATCCCTGTTTTGTCTATGTAAAAGCAGCATTCTTCTTTAAGGGCTGTACACAGTCTAGAGCTGTACACAGTCTTTTCTGTTGTAAAAGAGGAAATCAAGTCCAATAAAGTCATTTGCAACTTTTGGAGATCACTTCAGACAATGAAACGAGGGATTTCTTCAGATTAGTGGTGCCAATCTCTAGCTGTTTGAGTCCTTGTCAATGGTCCATCAAAGGACTGAGTAGTATAAGTCCAGAGGCCAGCATCAGGATTAGAACTTCTAACAGCAGACATCACAGGTGATTCATTTTTACCTGAGATACTGCCCTGGTTAGAGCTTCTGGGAGCCCTGCTTCCTCTGGGTTTTGTGTGATTGGAGGCAGAGCTGCTGCCCAGAATCTCCTCTGTGTTCAGGCCCCAACCGGAAGGAACCCTCAAATATAATTTTTAAAGCTTTCTTTTTTTCCTTCCTTTCACATATGTACACATGTGTGAGAGTGATTATGTGCAGATGTGTATGGCCCAATAGGATTCACTTTCAGGCCTGCTATAGGGATTTGTGATGTTACATTTTCATTATTGTAAGTAAACCATTTTCACTTGCACGCACACACAGTTCTGTGTTAGTGATTTGAGTGATGTAAACAAAATTGTAAATAATGACTGTGGTAACGTTCAATAACTAACTCAAGGATGTGTGAAATAATAATTATATATCACCCAGAAACCTTATTTTGCCATGTTTTATATCCAGAAGTGCATATGTTTGGATTTTCAAGTATTCACTGAGACTAATTTAAAGGAGTTTTGTTTATCTGTTTAGCAAGTCAGCTGAAAGATCACTGAACTGGTGAATGTCTGTTTGCCAGTCTTTCCAATTGCAGTGTATAGATTTAAGATTAGACTAATAGAATCTAAAACTGACCATATATGATGTGACTTAGTCCATGAAATAAAAGAAGCTCAACTTTTGTTATAAGTTTAACACTAAATGGAGGTAATAGTTCAATATGAAGAGGCAAAGAAAATGTTCTAGTCATCATTATTATTGCTATTTCTGTGATAGGAGTATGTTAATATTAAGTGAAGGGGTATTAACAAGAGTAAAAAGATTATATTTAAATACAAAATGGATATTGATTACAATATTAAGAAAATAAAGCTGAGAAGAGTCTTTGTAGCTATTAAAACGGTGTATCTGTTGAGTATATCATTAAGTAGAAAGAATTCAATTTGCATAAACACACAGTCAACTAAACCTGCAAGATACTATGTCTTTTTATCGAATGATGTTTTAATTGAAAATCCTTAGCTTTAATTTGTTAAAGTGGTAGTCAGTTCACCTTCCATGGTAGATGGTAATTTGGTAACAGAACAATAAAATATTTACCACTGATCTCCTCCAGGAATTTATCTTCATGAAACATAGATTCATTGAAAAGATATTACATGTCATTACTATTATTTTTGTTGTCATTGTGGTTTACTTTTTACACAGAGGCTCACATTGTAATCCACGTTGGCTTTGGACTCACTATTAAGTAATTGCTTCAGAGTCTTACCAACCCTCCTGTCCCCAATACATCCTCTATGATGGATTCATTCCTGGGATGGCAGGTGTGAAGATCAGTTTAGTATTAGTAATGGTGACGATTTGAAAATAATGTAGTAATCAGGAAATAAATAATAAGGAAATAAATCATGGCATAATTATCCGGTAATTTTATCGTCATGGGAAATTCTGTGCTTGAAGGATGACAGCTGTCGTAATTGGGGTTAATGAGTAACAGTGATAGCATCTGGAATCACCTGAGGCAGTCCTACCTGTGAGGGATTGTCAGAACATGGTCGAGAGGTAGAGTCATGTGAGGAGAATTCTGGGTGCTTATGAGAAAATTCCAAGAAAACAAAACAAGAGTCTTGTGACATGTTTCTTCAGAAACATAGAATTATTCTTGGGTTGGGTTTTCATGCTCCTTCCAGGCATAGCAGGTAGGAGTGAGTTTACTTCAGATCATTCATTACAACTGGCTGCTGTTATTTGTTTATATGCTACCATATGGCTTGTTGTGATCATATACACGAACTCATGAGAATTTACTCAGGTGACCTTTCTGAATCCTCAGAACATACATTGCCTGATGCTCTGAATAGAGTGGCCTATTGCATTAGAGTTTAGTCTGCCTCATTTCTAGGTGCCACTCTCCCAGGTCCAGCTGCCAACTGGAACAATAAAAAAGGGATTATTTAGCTTCTGGACATTCATTAGATTAACTGATATGGGAATACATATCTAACTGTGGTATGGACCATTCCCTAGGTGGAGATCCTGAACCATGTAAGGTAGAGTGAGCTGAGCATTGATGTACAATTCCTGTACTTTCTGATTGGAGGTGCTGTATGTCCAGGTGCTTCAAGCTCCTGCTGTCTTGAGTTGTTGTCATATGGACTATAACCTTGAACTGTGAGCCAAAATAAACACATTCTTCCTTAGGTTTCTTTCAAAAGGGTATTTAATCCGAGCAACAAGAAAGGTGATTAAAACAAGCTAACAGTTTAGAACAATATTCAGAACACAACAACAAAGCAGAATATATAGCTACATCACAGTATAATTTTATCAGTGCACATATGTGGATCTGTAAAATAATACTGTATAGTAAGATTTTAAATTTTGTTTCCTTTTTTTCTTTAGTTTACAAGTTTTCCGTAGCATATGTAATTTTCTCCTTTTCTGCAACCTTACACATCAGGTCAGTTGACCTTTCTTTATATTCTCTAAGGACAATCATCTGTTCTTTTTCTTTTTTCTTTCTGCTTGCTTTCTTTTTAAATTTATTTTAATGGGTATGGATAGCTTCCTTGCATATTTAACTTTGTGTCACATGCCTGGTGCCTATAGAGGCTAGAAAAGGGTGTCAGGTCTCCTAAAGCTATGTCACAGACAGCTATCATCTACCACATGGGTGCTGGGTATCATACCTGGGTCCTCTGCAAGAGCAACTAATAATGCTCTTAATTGCTGAATCATCTCTCCAGGTCCTGATTTTTTCTTTTAAAGAAGACACAATAGAATAAAGAAGGCTTGAGCATCAGAGGAACAAAATTGATATTTTGGACTTAGAGGTTCTGCCATCCTTTTGGCTTTCTATATGAGCTGAATATTAAGATGATTATCTCATATATATATATTTCACAGTCCATAAAAGTTCAAGTCTGTGGAATCTGATTTACAGACTCCTTTTTGTATTGGCTTCAGTACCGTGCCAACACATTTCACAATGATTCTTGATGAAACTCATTTCTAACTTGAAAAGCATCCAAGAATTATGCCGTATAAAAGATTTCTGTCTGCTCAAGCAAAACAAATCATAAGGCTTGCGATGTAACCGTCCTATTCAGAAAAATAGTAGTGCCAAGTCCAAGAATTAGTTCCACTCCAGATAAGCATTATCTGCAGGCTCCCAGGAGGCAGGACCAGGATAGCTGCTCTGGGCTGTGTGAGAAGGAGCTGCTCTCATCCAGTGAACTTCTTTCCCCATCTGCAGAAGTCACCCGAAGCACCTTTGAGCAATGAATCAACTACCCAGTGAACATATTTCAAAATGAGTCTGTGATGTTTCATCTTATTATATTTATTCCTATTGTTTTTAAAATCAAAGTTGTCTTTTTGCACAGTTAAAAGATTGAAAGAGGAACTGGAGAAGTGGCTCCGTCCCTAAGAGTGCTGCACAGGACCAGAGTTCATTACCCAGCACCTAGGTCAGGAGGCTCAAACCACTGTTACCCCAGCTCCAGGGGATGTACTCACAGGCATACAACTATTTTTAAAAAGAGCTGAAAGAGGTGGCTCTGTGATCAACATTGCTAGCAGTGGAAACAAAAGGGCCTGAGATCAAATTCCTAACAATCTCCTACAAAGTCCAGTAGGGCCTCACTTGCCAGGTTAACTATAACTTTTGGGACAAAGACATGCAGATGCTGGGACTTCACTTGTCAACCAGCCTAGCCAAATGTTGAGCTTCGGGTTCTGGGAGAAACCCTGTGTCAAAAAATGAAGTAGAAAATGATGGAGAAAGAGGCTCAGCACCCTCTTCTGGTCTCCACATTACATGGGCTCACCCACCTAGAAGTGTGTACATCCACCATACAGGCATACACCCCACAGGCAACTGAAAAACACACAAGTAATTTTTAGATAAAGGAGTACTCTGAAGATATGAACCATTCTACCTTTTAATCCTTGATCTATAAAGTGATTTTAATATATTCAAGAAAGGATTTTTAATTTTTTTCTTCATATGTCTAAATAAAATATGCATGCTATTATTTTGTGATTTTCTTTCAGTTTTAACTGCCATCTACTTGGTTTTCTGTTCACATATCCATGGGCCTTCATTTGCTGTGACTACGAAAAGAAAGGAAGAAAAGCAATTTGAGGAGGAAAAGATTCGTTTCAGGTTACAGTTGTCTGTCTGTCATGAAGGGAAGTCAGGGCAGGGACTCAAGGCAGGAACTGAAGCAGAGAAAATGGAGCATGGACCAGTGCTGCTTGCTGGCTTGCTCTCCATGACATACTCAGTTTGATTTCTTATATAACTGAGGACCATCTTCCGTGGAGTGGTACCATCCATGGTGGGCTATACCCTCTACATCAGTCGTCAATCAAGAAAATGCCCCACAGACTTGTCTACAGGCCATTTTTGTTGGGCATTTTCTTCGGTAAAGTTTCCTATCCTCAGATGACTCCTGCTTGTGTCAAATTGACAGAAAAGTAACAATCTTAGTATAACACTAGTACCTTTAAAGTAGTCTTAAAATACTAGTGTTTAAATTTGTTTAAAATATACTAATTTTTATAGCTGAGACACATAATTTAAACGTCTCAACGATTTGTTCCTCTTATAATAGCTATAGTTTTATTTTTAACTTAGCATTATTAAAATGGCCACTAATTCTTCTTCTACTCTGCACTGTACTTGGAGTTTCTCAATAGCATGCCTTAACACTTTATCTTGATGAAATTTACTTATTTATTTAAGACATTCCCCATGGAGATATTTTTTTAGACACTGTCTTCACAAACATGAATATAATTCTGATTTCTGGCAGCAAAAACTAGTTTGTCCTGTTCTTAAAAGCTGAAGGTGAACGGAGGCAACTTCTGTATTCTGTTGGCTTCCTCCTCGACTCAGCACTATGATGAGATGCAGATTTGGTTTCAATCATAGCAGTAGTTCATTTTGTCTCATTGCTTTAAAGTTGTAGGATACAGAAATAAAGCATTTCAGAGATGCTCTTGTCCTATCTCTGCAACATTGTAAATATGTGTTCAGTAGGAACATTGGCAAAAGAGACCTTATTGATATAGTTATGACTCTGAAATCTGAAGATGATCCTGTATATGCAACTTGGTGACAGAAGCTTTGAAAGTAGAGACTTCTGTCTGGCTGTAAGCAAGAAAGGTTTAGCATGGGGACATTAGATATTTTGCAAGTATGATTTGGGGAGCAATGAATAATTTCTGAACCCTATATGTAGAGACCTATGTTACAAGACTAAAGAGAGGCTCCCGTGACCTGAGACAGCCCTCCCCTCCCCCTCCCCCAGTCCACAGCACAGAAAAGGGAGCCATGGTACTTCGACCTCAAGGAACTAGATTGCTGAGAACCTGAACAGACTTGGGAGTAAGTTCCTCTAACAGCCCCAGATAAAGAGTCCAGCAGTCAATACCTTCATTTCAGCCAATGTCAGCCATGGCCTCCATGAATTAAGAGATAATTCATTTGGAAGGGTTTAATTGGCGACATCTGAGATATCTATGACAATGATAGAAAGCTAATGAGAGGTCATTATGTTAGCATAGGAGAATACTGTAAAGAAATATGATTTACTGTTGTTGGGTTTGAATTGCTTACATTTATAAGACTAATGATGCTCTGCAGATTAGCATATTTATGCCAATCTTTTAGCAAATTATGTGTACATTTCTGATTTTGTATGATAAGGAGTGGGTTGATAGGTTTTGTTCAATATATGTATCTAACATTAATACATATCACTAAATCACAGTTCTGGTACTAATCATCTGTGACTTTCTACACAATCTGTAGTGAATCCTTCTTACCCTGAATCCCTGCCAATGTTAAGTGGAAATTTTGTAGTGCTAAAAAAATTAAGTCGATATTTTTCAATATCTATTATCAACAATGCCATTTTGATTTTTGTGTCTCTGGTGACTAATGATGTTTTCACATACTTATTAGGTGCTTGGTTGGAGTTACGGTTCCCATTTAACATTTTGACAAATACCTAAGCAAGAATAAGCATGGAAGTTTCATAAAACTGCAAAAGGAGCACTGAGCTCAAATCAATATACACAACTTATATACCCCAGCACACAGGACGCCATGAACTTCAATTCATATCATATGTCTACAGCACGCCTCCATCCTTACAGGGTCCACGTGGACCATGCAGAGAGGAACCCAGACAGATGCTGTCTATATCTGTGGCATGAGTCTGTGACAGTGCTTAAGAATGATACCCTCAGAGTAGAGAGTTCTGGGTCACTTTGAAAGGCAACTGGTAGATCAGCTCTATCTTACATCTCAAATTTTCTCCTAGAAGAGAGATGAGGCTTTCCTGGTATGGGATGTAAATTAATTTTCTCTGGGACCTAAAAGGTTCTATAGTTTTAGTCTGATTTCTACATAGATACATTTGAAAGAGTAGTCTGACATATTATTGTTATTCTATTAATAATCACATATTATTCTAACTCCATGACATTCATACTTATAAGCATAAAACATGTATGCCTACATCATAATCTATTTGTATAAGACTCTTTGTAGAAATACTGTCATTTAACTAATATGTGCCATGGTTATGTGTAATGTCTTTGAATGAACAAGATAGATAGATAGATAGATAGATAGATAGATAGATAGATAGATATGTAAACATAAACACACACCTGTCTGTTCATGAATATATTTATTAGTATCATGAAAAAGAGGGGTTTTAAAATATTTTTCTTTACTTCTTAGTTAAAAATGCTTCTAATTTATATGATACTTTTTCTTCTCCTCATGGGTGTTTAAAATTGTATTATTATTTGTAAATTTTCTAGATTTGTATAATTGATGTCACACAGTATTTTGAGTTAGGACTTGCTACAGGCTAGATATGTAATTGGTACATTTTTATATATGTTTTATGGACACTGGAAGAGAGTGGGTATTGATTGTTCAGTAATACCTCCAAATATTGTATACACACAGATTTGATCAAACTGACTCATTTTCTCCATGCTTCTTTCTTCCAATGATTTTTTTCTTTTTCTTTTTTTATTGGATATTTTCTTTATTTACATTTCAAATTTCCCCTCTCTAGGTCTCCCTTTCTAAAACACCCTATTCCATCACTTTTGCCCTGCCTCTGTGAGGATGTTCTTTCCGACCCCCACTCTGCCATTCACCTACACTGGGGCATCGAACACCCTCAGGCCCACAGCCTCTCCTCTCACTGATGGCCAACAAGGCCATTTTCTGACACATATATGGCCAGAGCCATGGGCCCCTCCATGTGTACTCTTTGGTTGGTAGTCCAGTCCCTGGGAGCTCCTGAGAATCTGGCCAGTTGACAGTGTTACTCCCTCCACGGGGCTGCAAACCCCCTCAGCTCCTTCATTCCATTCTCCAACTCCTCCATTGGAGACCCCACACTCAGTTCAATGGTTGATTTCGATCATCCACCTCTGCAATCATTGGACTCTGGCAGAGCCTCTCAAGAGACAGCCATATCAGGCTCCCATCAGCAAGCACTTCCCAGAATCCACAATGGCTTCCCTGTGTACGGGATGGATGCATAGGTGGGGAAGTCTCTGAATGGCCTTTCTTTCAGTCTCTGCTCCACACTTTGTCTCCATATTTCCTCCTGTGAGTATTTTGTTCCCACTTCTAAGAAGCACTGAAGCACCCAAACTTTGGTCTTCCCTCTTCCTGGGCTTCATATGGTTTGTGAATTGAATCTTGGGTATTCCAAACTTTTGGGCTAATATCCACTTATCAGTGAGTGCATACTGTGTGTGTAATTTGTGACTGAGTTACCTCACTCAGGATGATATTTTCAATTTCCATCCATTTGCCTGCAAATTTCCTGAAGTCATTGTTTTTTAATAGCTGAGTAGTATTCCATTGTGTAAATGTACCACATTTTCTGTATCCATTCCTCTGTTGAGGGTCATCTGGATTGTTTCCAGCTTCTGGATATTATAAATATGGTTACTATAGTGGAGCATGTGGCCTTATTGCATGTTGGAGCATCTTCTGAGTATATGCCCAGGAGTGGTATAGCTGGCTCCTCAGGTAATACTATGTCCAATTTTCTGGGGAACCACCAGACTGATTTCCAGAGTGGTTGTACCAGATTGCAATCCCATCAGTAATAGAGGAGTGTTCCTCTTTCTCCACATCCTTGCCAGCATCTGGTACCACCTGACATTTTGATCTTCGCCATTCTGACTGGTGTGAGGTGGAATCTCAAGGTTGTTTTGATTTTTCATTTTCCTGATGACTAAGGATGTTGAACATTTCTTTAGGTGTTTCTCGGCCATTCGAGTTTCCTCAGTTGAGAATTCTGTTTAGCTCTGTTTCCCATTTTTAATAGAGTTATTTGGTTCTCTGAGGTCTAACACTTGAGTTCTTTGTATATATTGGATATTAGCGCTCTATCAAATATAGGATTGGTAAAGATCTTTTCCCAATCTGTTAGTTGCTGTTTTGTCCTATTGGCAGTGTCCTTTGCCTTATAGAAGCTTTGCAATTTAATGAGGTCCCATTTGTCAATTCTTAATCTTAGAGCATAAGCCATTGGTGTTCTGTTCAGGAACGTTCCCCCTGTGCTTATATGTGTGAGGCGTTTCCCCACTTTCTCTTCTATGTGATTCAGTGTATCTGGTTTTATGTGGAGGTCCTTGATCCAATTGGACTTGAGCTTTGTACAGAGATAAGAATGGATCAATTTGCATTCTTCTACATGTTGACCCAGAGTAGAACCAGATCCATTTGTTAAAAATGCTGTCCTTTTTCCACTCTATGGTTTTAGCTCCTTTGTCAAAGATCAAGTGACCATAGGTGTGGGTTCTTTTCTGGGTCTTCAATTCTATTCCACTGATCTACCTGCCTGTTTCTGTACCAATACCATGCAGGGTTTTTTTTTATCACTATTGCTCTGTAATACTACCTGAGGTCAGGGATGATGATTCCTCCAGAAGTTCTTTTATTGTTGAGAATAGTTTTTGATACCCTGGGTTTTTTTGTTATTCCAAATTAATTTTAGGATTGCTTTTTTTTAACTCTATGAAGAATTGAGTTGGAATTTTGATGGGGATTGCATTGAATCTGTAGATTGCTCTTGGCAAGATGGCCATTTTTACTATATTAATCCTACCAATCCATGAGCATGAGAGAACTTTTCATCTTCTGAGGTCTTCTTAGATTTCTTTTTCAGAGACTTGAAGTTCTTTCATACAGATCTTTCACTTGTTTGGTTAGATTGACACCAAGGTATTTTATATTATTAGTGACTATTGTGAAGGATGGTGTTTCCCTAATTTCTTTCTCAGCCACTTTATCCTTTGAGTATAGGAAGGCTACTGATTTGTTTGAGTAATTATATCTGGCCACTTTGCTGAAGTTGTTTATCAGCTGTAGGAGTACTCTGGTGGAATTTTAGGGGTCACTTAAGTATACTATCACGTCATCTGCAAGTAGTGGTATTTTGACTTCTTCCTTTCCAATTTATATCCTTTTGACCTCCTTTTTTTGTCTAATTGCTCTAGCTAGAACTTCAAGTACTATATTGAATAGATAGGGAAAGAGTGGGCAGCCTTATTTAGTCCCTGATCTTAGTGGTATTCCTTCAAGTTTCTCTCCATTTAGTTTGATGTTGGCTCCTGGTTTGCTGTATATTGCTTTTACTATGTTTAGGTATGGGCCTTGAATTCCTGATCTTTCCAAGACTTTTACCATGAAGGGATGTTGAATTTTGTCAAATGCTTTTTCAACATCTAACGAAATGATCATGTGATTTTTTTCTTTGAGTTTGTTTATGTAGTGAATTAGATTAATGAATTTCCATATATTGAACCATTCCTGTATCCCTGGGATGAAGCCTACTTGATCATGGTGAATGATTGTTTTGATGTGTTCTTGGATTTGGTTTGCAAGATTTTTATTGAGTATTTTTGCATTGATATTCATAGGGAAAATAGTTCTGAAATTCTTTTTCTTTGTTGGGTGTTGTGTGGTTTAAGTATAAGTGTAATTGTGGCTTCATAGAAGGAATTGGGTAGTATTCCCTCTGATTCTATTTTGTGGAATACTTTGAAGAGTATTGGTATTAGGTCTTCTTTGAAGGTCTGATAGAATTCTGCACTAAACTCCATCTGGTCCTGGGCATTTTTTGGTTGGGAAACCTTTAATGACTGCTTCTATTTCATCAGAGGTTGTGAGTCTCTTTAGGGAGTTTATCTGATCCTAATTTAACTTTGGTACTTGGTATCTGTCTAGAAAATTGTCCATTTCATTCAGATTTTCCAATTTTGTTGAGTATAGTCTTTTGTAGTAGGATCTGATAATATATATATTTTTTAATTTCCTTGGTTTCCCTTGTTATGTCTCCCTTTTCATTTCTGATTTTATTAATTTGGATATTGTCTCTGAGCCCTCTGGTTATTCTGGCTAAGGGTTTATCTATCTTGTTGATTTTCTCAAAGAACCAGCTGTTGGTTGTGTTGATTCTTTGTATAGTTCTTTTTGTTTCTACTTGATTAATTTCAGCCCTGAGTTTGATTATTTCCTGCCTTCTACTCCTCTTGGATGTATTTGCTTCTATTTGTTCTAGAGCTTTCAGATGTTCTGTTAAGTTTCTAGTGTACACCTCTCCCAATTTTCTTTTTGGAGGCACTCAGAACTATGAGTTTTCCTCTTAGCAATGCTTTCTTTGTGTCCCATAAGTTTTGGTATGATGTGCCTTCATATTCATTAAATTCTAAAAAATCTTTCTTTCTTTATTTCTTCTTTGATCAAGTTATTATTGAGGAGGGCATTGTTTAGCATCCATGTGTGTGGTGGCTTTCTGTTGTTTTTGTTAGTATTGAAGACCAGCCTTAGTCTGTGGTGATCTGATGGGATGCATGGGATTATTTCAATCTTCTTGTATCTCTTGAGGCCTGTTTTGTAACTGATTTTATGGTCAGTTTTGGAGAAAGTACCATGAGGTGCTGGGAAGAAGGTATATTCTTTTGTTATAGAATGAAATGTTCTATAGATATATGTTATATCCATTTGGTCCATAACTTCTATTAGTTTCAATGTGTCTCTATTTAGTTTGTGTTTCCACAATCTGTCCATTGATGAGAGTGGTGTTGAAGCCTCCCACTATTATTGTGTGAGGTGCAATGTGTGCATTGAGCTTTAGTAAAGTTTCTTTTATGAATGTGGTGCCCTTGCATTTAGATCATAGATTTTCAGAATTGAGAGTTCTTTTTGGTAGATTTTTTCCTTTGATAAATATGAAGTGTCCTTCCTTATCCTTTTTGATAACTTTTGGTTGAAAGTTAATTTTATTCAATATTAGAATGACTACTCCAGCTTGTTTCTTGGGACCATTTGCTTGGAAAACTGTTTTCCAGCCCTTTACTCTGAGGTAGTGTCTGTCTTTGACACTGAGGTGCATTTCTTGTATTCGGCACAATACTGGGTCCTGTTTAAGTATCCTGTCTGTAAACTGGGGAATTGAGTCCATTGATGTTAAGAGATATTAAGGAATAGTGATTGTTGCCTCCTGTTATTTTTGATGCTAATCTTATATTTGTGTGACTTTCTTCCTTTGGGTTTGTTGAAAGATTACTTTCTTGCTTTTTCTAGGGTGTAGTTTCCTTCCTTGTATTGGTGTTTTCCATCTATTATCCTTTGTAGGACTGGATTTGTAGAAAGATATTTTGTAAACTTGATTTTGTTATGGAATATCTTGGTTTCTCCATCTATGGTAATTCTGAGTTTGCTGGGTATAGTAGCCTGCGCTGGCATTTGTATTCTCTTAGGGTCTGTTTGACACCTGCCCAGGATCTTCTTGATTTCATAGTCTCTGGTGAGAAGTCTGGAGTAATTCTGATGGGACTGCCTTTATATGTTACTTGTTCTTTTTCCCTTACTGCTTTTAATATCCCTTCTTTGTTTTGTGCATTTGGTGTACTGGCTATTATGTGAGAGGAGGAATTTCTTTTCTGGTTCAATCTATTTGGAGTTGTGTAGGCTTCTTGTATGTTTATGGGCATCTCTTTCTTGCAATTAGGGAAATTTACTTCTATAATTTTGTTGAAGATATTTACTGGCCCTTTAAGTTGGGAATCTTTGCTCTCACCTATACCTATTATCCTTAGGTTTGGTCTTCTCATTGTGTCCTGAATTTCCTGAATGTTTTAGGTTAGGAGCTTTCTGCTTTTTGCATTTCTTTGACTGTTGTGCCAATGTTTTCTATGGTATCTTCTGCACCTGAGATTCTCTCTTCTCTCTTGTATTCTTTTGGTGATGCTTGTGTCTGTAACTTCTGATCTGTTTCCTAGAATTTGTATTTCCAGGGTTGTCTCCCTTTGTGATTTTATTATTGTTTGTATTTCCACTTTTAGATCCTGTATGGTTTTGTTCAATTCCTTCACCTGTTTGGTTGTGTTTTCCTATAATTCTTTAAGGGATTTTTGTGTTGTTTTTTTTTTTAAGGGCCTATACCTGTTTAGCTGTGTTCTCCTGTATTTCTTTAAGGGAGTTATTTTTGTCTTTCTTAAAGTCCTCAATCATCATCATGAGATGTGATTTTAAATCAGAGTCTTGCTTTCTTAATGTGTTCATCAGAACTAGGTTCTGATGTTGCCAAGTAGCTTTGGATTCTGTTGCTTATGTTCTTGCCCTTGGCCTTTCGCCATCTGGTTATCTCTGGTGTTAGCTGCTCTTGCTGTCTCTGACTGTGACTTGTCCCTCCTACAAGCCTGTGTGTCAGTACTCCTGGGAGACCAGTTCTTTCTGGGATGAAATTGGCTATGGAGCACTGTGGCACAGGGTCAGCTCTGGGGTACAGACAAAAACCGGAAGGATCCTGTCTCTAACTGTTCCTTGGTTCCTGAGTCCTGATGGCTCTGGGCGGGTCCCTCTTGGGTCAAGATTTTGAGCAGAAATGGTGGTCTCATCTGTGCTCACAGGCTTATCTGCACTCCTGGGAGACCATCTCTCTTCTGGATGTATTTGGGTATGGAGTGCTTTGGCACAGGATCAACTCCAAGTGCAGACAGAAACTGGAAGCTTCCAATGAATCTTTTCCCACTTATTCAAACAGCACCAGAGGGAAGCCAGCAATGGAAACTACTCATTGCTTCTCTGTATCTGCAAATACGTATATATATATTTTAATGTTACTCAACAAAAAGGAATTTAGTGTTGTTATCCTTCTAGTGAATTACTAAATGCTCCTCTCCATGTGCCAAAACATTTCTGTAGTTAAAGCCAACCCCACAGGATATTCTTTGCTTGTGCCAGCTTCTTCTTAAGTGAGAGTTGCATGGCATTCTTTGCCTGCCTGACTACTCCCGAGTTATGTATCAGCTGATATTGCAGTTTGTCACCTGCTGGTTGTGATAAAATACTCTGACCAAAACAGGTTAAAGGGGAAGACTTTAGCCCAGTTCAAGGTCAGCCTATCACAGTAGAGGAATCAGGGAGCAGGACTATGCCCATCCTCAAAAGTGAATCAATACATCTCCTTCACAGGCAGGCTAAGAGGCCTGTGTTACAGACAAATCTAGAGTCTAACAAGCTGACAGCAGTAAGATTGTGTCTGCTGCTTAAAACCTGTTTCTTATACACAGTATATAATTTGGCTTCATATATTTATGCATTAAACTGTTTTCCATGTAGAATTTATATTTTATATTTAATATCTTTTCTGACATATTTGAGATTAAATCTTTTATGATGTTGGTAATGTTTTTTGTTTGTTTGTTTGTTTGTTTCATCTGTGGCTTGCCCCATTACTCATTTTTTTTTATCTTTATATGAAATTTTATTTTTATCGTATGTTCATTGACTGTCTCTTTAGATATACATTCTTTCTTTTTGCTTTCTTCAAATGTTTTCCTCTGGGCTATTGAAAGTTGGCTCAGTTGGTAAAGGTGTCATCTGCCAAGCCTGAGGTCCTGAGTTTAGTATCTGAGAGAGCTAATGCCAGTAAGTTGTCCTCCAACCTACACACGCCAGCTGTGGCATGCACGTGAACACACAAGTGCTACACACGGTCACTTTAGAAACTTAAAGGCTTTCCCTTGAGTCCCTTGAGTACTCTAATTATTTTAAATAGTACAACATCAACCCTTAATTTGTTACATGCTGTCATAAGATAGTATTTTCCCACTCTACCAAAAATGCAGTGATTTTATAAAACTTTAATTCAGTCATAAACCTTGGATGTTTACGTCCTAGCTACTGTGTCTGTCTGTGCACATTAAAAACCCTATAAGTATTATCAACATTGAAGAGCAAATGTTTATTCACACGTACGTGTGCATACTCTGCGTTCTAGATCTCTTCTTTCCTTTCGGCTGTTTGTTTGCTTGTTGCTCAATCCATGATACTATATTTTTGATATTGAGAACATCCTTTGTGTTCTGTCCATTGTACTAAATACACGTTTAGTTTTACAAATCTCTGTGGACATTTTTGAAAATGTATGTGAATTGTTAGTATTCTGTATGTGTGTAGCGTCTTCAGAACCTCTGGCACTGAAGTTACAGATGGTTGTGAGCTGGCCTAGGTGCTGGGAACTGAGCTCAGAACCTCAACAAATGAACTCAGGTTCCCTGCAAGAGCACACGTGCTTAACTTAACGGCTGAGCCATCTCTCTGACTCTGGCCCATGTTCAGTTTTTAGCTTTTAGAAGGAATGATTTGTTTTTAAGGTTTTCACAATGCTTTCAGAGGATATAAAATAGTCAGCCATAGCCTCCCTGCCTCTTTGAGAATAATTTTCCTCTCTCTCTCTCTCTTTCCCTAGTTTTCCACATCTCCTTTTCCCTCTTTTTCCTTGCCATTTACTTTACCGGAAAATGTTCAAGCACCATACTAATATTTATTATTTTTGATCATTTCAACCTTAAGTACATAGCCCCTGACCCTTTTAGAAATTGTTCAGGTAAATTTATTCTTTTTTCAGTTTTTTACTATACTGCAAGAAAATATATTTTTCTTTGGGACAGTTTTTATATAACCCACACATGTTAGACTTCCCTTCACACGTTCCAACTTTTAAAACTTTGTGCTTTAATATTAGCTCAGAACAGTATTAAAATCTAATTACAGATGACTGGAATTTGGCACCTAAGGGTTCAGCATAAGGTTTCATTTTAAACCATTTTGGTGGTGCTTAGAGAAACAGACTCTGATCAACTGATCATATTAAATTGTCAGTGTCAAGGCCATTGATTTCTCTACTTTATCATTACTATTGCTTATTTAATATTGCTTTTACATATTACTCACAAGTAGTCTGAGCACATTATCAATTTGCCATGATTACATTGATAATACAGTCTTACTTAAATGTGCATTATTCATGTTAATGGACCTTATGTTTCTTGAACATAGAAAAAAATCCATTTCTTCCTTAATTCAAATACAAACAAAAGTTAAGGTCATGCATTCTAAATATGACTTATGTTGAGTTGTCTCATTTTCAGTCAAATTGTCTCTAATGACTTAATTTTTATTGTTGCTTCCTCTGCTGGGAATGGGAGGTTACTTGCTGGCTGCCAAATTATCCAGGTAATAATAAAAATAAATATTTCATAATCCTTTAAAAGTTTTGTTCATCCTGAAATAAACTTTCTCCCTTCCTAGAATGTCTACCCCTATCAAAGCAGCATTTGCGATTTGTAATTTGGAAAGAACGTTTTCCTCCTAGATATGGAGAAAAACCAGATATACCCCTCCTACCCAGCACCAGCTGCTGGACAGAATTCTCCAACAGAACTCTGCAGTTTCCTTGTGCTTGCCTCTCTCTTCTGCTACTGCACATGCCCCATTTGCTTTTAGGAAAGTTCAGTTGCCATCTAAATAACATCAAAAGAGAGACTGGGGAACTAGAATGACTTACAAGTGAAATCCTTTCCCCTAACAGAGAGAAGGGGAAAAGGACCACCGGGTGCGTTTGGCAGTTGGAAACGGTATGAGCAGTGATGTGTGGAGACAATTTTTAGACAGATTTGGAAATATTAAAATGTGTGAATTTTACGGAGCTACTGAAGGAAACATATGCTTCATGAACCATACTGGGAAGATTGGATCTGTTGGGAGAGCAAACTTCTTCTACAATGTAAGTATAGTACTTTCTCTATAGATAGGATGTTGAGGTCCACACTCTTGTCTAGAGTGTATACTTCCACATTGTGAAAAGTCTTATTATGCTTTTGAAGCTGAGAACATTTGCAAAGGCAATGGTGGCTGT
>JANHMN010000013.1:29064386-29085567 GCA_030674055.1 Rhabdomys pumilio | reverse complement strand
GCTTGCTGCTTCAAGAGGAATCAACTTCCAACTAGAGAGATAATGTTATGAGTGTGGGAGAAAGTGCAGCAGTGTGGGCCTCCTGTGACCCTGCATGGTTGACGACAGCTGCAATCCCTGCCACTTACTGCATCATCTAAAGAGACAGCATCCATTAATGTGACTGATGTAATAAAATAGAAATCAGGAAACAATATTCCAAACAAACTCAAATCAAAGTTAGGAGCAGCCGTTATCTTTTCCACAGTGATTTCACCCGGGGAAATAATTTGGAAAGGTTAAACATAAAACCTAGTGAAGACAAAAGCCTTGAAACAAAGGGAAGTCCAGATATATACAGAAGGCGGATGGCGAGATACAAGTCGCATAAAAATAGTAAGTCCTTCAAAATGGCCAAGACATGCTTTCAAAATGATGTTTTTCCATTAACTCAGAAAAAAAATATCACAATCTTTAAAAGATAAGAGCTCAAATGAGAGGAGTTTTCAAGGAAAACAGGTCAGCAAAGGAATTAGAAACTAAACACGTTCAGCTCAAAGGAGGGGGAGAGAAATGAAGAAAAAATGAACCCATAATAAAAATGAATCGCATGTTAAAAGTTTAAAAAACAAAACAGACTGTAAACATCGTTAGGGAGAAAATGACTAGGATTAAGGAGTTGTGCCCAGTTCCAGCATGCGCTTAACGGTTCTTTCAGAAAAGAACTGGTCACAGGGGGAAAAAAATGATTCCTTTAACTATACTAGAATACAATGCTCGTGAAGATTTGAATTTTTTCATTTTACATTTTTCTTGGATATTTTATTTATTTACATTTCAAATGTTATTCCCTTTCTTGGTCTCCCATTCCCAGAAACCCTCTATCTCATCCCCCATCCCCAGGCTTTAACCAAAGAACATACGATGTTCCAGAGAATGAAACTATGGTGCAGAAGAATAAACAGGAAATAATATACTAGTGAAATGAATGAACAAAGTGTAAAGAACCAGGTCATGCTAAAGCAGAGGTGGAGGGTGTGGGGGAGAGATGGGATGCACAAAGCATAGGTTGGTTGATGGCAGGGCATAGTGCAGGCATCTCTCAAATGCAAAGAGAATGCCGATGGCCAGACAAAAAGAAACAGAAATATCTTCATCCTTGATCTAGGGATTTAGTAATAGTTAAACTGCTCTCCCAGTATAAGAGCAACAAAGGACTGCTCTAAAACTTTTACAAATAAACAGAGAATAAGATGCATATGTATTGTAAGAATGCTGTACTTCTCTGAAATATGCATTGAAAGAACACATATGCTCGATCTGAAGTTCAAATAAAACTAAGAAGAAGACACCTTCAATTTAAAAAGTTAGATGGTCAGCATTAAATCTATTTATATACAGGAAATTAAACAGACCCACTTTATGTTTCTAAGTGGATTGGAAACCAAATCTGAAAATAAAAATTATGTGTATTACTGACATATATAGGAGATAGCAGAGAGGAGGAATAGGTGGCATTTCTTCCATGGTGGTAAATCCAAGGATATAATATGAAGATAAAATGTGGGATTGTCAAAAAGCCTATTTCTTAATAGTTTTTACAAGCTGTTTAATCATCTTAAGTGCAAGCTTCTCCTTGCCAAGAGCAAAGTCCATGAAATGCAAACTTGGAGCACATTCATAAGACCATCTACATTTCTGACGTCATGTGCACTTCAGGAGCCTCCAAGATCACCCTTAGGGTTGACACTTGACAAGGACTCAGCTCACTGGTGGCTGTTACACTCAAGGTTACCGCTAAAGGACAAGCTAAATGCAGCCAAGGGAACAGCTCCCGGGCAGAATTCAGGAGAGTATCAAGGGCAAGGCCACATGTCTTCTCTCCAATCAGAACAGCTCCGCTGCCCACAAGACTGCCCTCCATTTCCTCCTGTTCAGAATGCAGACATGTAGCTCAGCTACACCACTGTGGGTGTGGCTTACAGATCCCATTTTAAAATCTCCTCGTTGTTATGTAGTTGGCCTAAGCATCCCAGGCAAATGAGTGCATTCCTAAATAGAACAGCATAGCAAGGTCTTAGAGACAGCCAGTAAGACATGGAGGATGAAGACCAGGCATCATTTTCAAGGCAAAATCCTCAGATACAGAGACAGACAGCCCAGCTTCTGTGTCAGCTCTGCTGCTATTGGACTGAATACCTGAGTGAGTTGCTTTTCTTTGGCTTAACTTTTCCTCATGTGTTAACCAAGAAAATGACTTTTGGGTTCCTTAGCAATATAGACATTTGTGTATCTGAGTATAGAAAGGCATGTAGGTGCAACTGGAGAGATGGCTCAGTGGTTAAGGGCACTGGCTGCTCTCCCAGAGGACCTGGGTTCAATACCTGGCATCCTCATAGTGGCTCACAAGTATCTTTAGTCCAGCTTCAAGGGATCTGATGCCACTTCTGGCCTTTGTGAGCACTACATGCACATGGCACACAGACACATATGCAGGTGAAACACCCACAAACAAACAAACAAACAAACAAACAAAAAAGAAAGGCATATAAGTAGAGAGGGGACTCCTGGAGCTATGGTACAGCCATGTAACTGTGAACAGAACAGTTCAGAGGAAAACACTTACCAATATTATTTTGGACAAGACTTCATACAACTATGCTCTGGATACGTGCACCAAGACACATGCATATGATTTAATTTGGATTTTCATGTGTGCTGATTGTTTTTATTTGTGATACTATAGCATAGCCATCACTGCAACTTCATGGTAACCTCGTAAAGATAGAAAGGAGGACATGCCTCTAGTCAATCACTTATGCTTTCATCCAGACTGCTTTTTTAGAGATAGTATAATGTATCTAACATTACATGGAGTGAAAAAATTACCTCTGCCGACAAGTCCTATTTATCTGATAACAGACTCACTGACAGTAATTGATTATGAAATTACTCTCACCTGGTGTACACTGTTGGCAAATTAATTGAAAATAAATACCACCAAAATGGATATCTGAAGTTGCTGGGAAAGTGTTTCAAAGTATAAAATGAGAGAGAAAAGGGTGAGAGAAAGGGCTCTCTTTCTTCCCTATTGGAACAAGATAATAAAGGCTGAACTGAATGTCTGGAATCTTTCCACCTGCCATTAGGCAAATATAGCAATATCGTGTTATCAAAGCAGCAAATACCAGCACGGTATAAACATGCATTTTAATAAAGAACTTTTATGTAATGAGAACTAGTATGTTCTTTGCAGCCGCTTTGATGATCCCTTGCTTTCAAATGAGATGACATTAGTCACTCTCTCCTATAGCATTCCAGTGCTTAAAGAGAACTCTGAAGATCTTAGCACATTGGCTAAGACTAAGTGCTCAGTTGACATTAGATGCTGTCATTTAAACTGAATTAAAATGATGAATTGTGAAATGGTGAGAGAACTCATTGGATTAAAGTGTCCTCTTGGATGTCCACATGGCCGAGGGAGAGAATCAACTCCTAAAAGTTGTTTTCTTACCTAAACATACACACACACACACACACACACACACACACACACACACACACGAATGCACACTCACACATGCACACGCTTACACACACACACATGGGCACACACACCTACTCACACACATACATACATGATGGCATAATATACCCATACAGATACACAAACACACATCCACACTCACAGTAAATAACTAAATATAAAACTAAATATAAAAACTTTAAAAACTTCAGATGTTGAATTGTGATTCTGAGTACATGCTGTTTTTATTAAGGCTAAAACATCAGATATAGTTCTACTTATACTTTGATATTAATATATTTACCTTAGTGATTCTATTTTTTAAATTTACTTGTTATCCTTGGGCACTTTTTAAAATTCTTATTGTATAGTTGTTTTTTTATCTTTGCCCCCTCTTCTCCTTCCTCATTTACCAGCCCATGTTATTTTGTCTCACTCCAATTTGTAGCTTACATATTAAATCTATTTTCTAATTCCATTTAATAAGGCTACAGAATTAAATGGCAAAATCCCCTCACTTTTCTTATAGATAAAATGAGGGGTTGAACTAATCAATTTTTAGTTCTCGCTCAGATCAGACTTGATGGAATGATGCACAGGTGTACATAGCATCAGCATGATACTGTGATGTGGCTACCCCAGGGCAAGGCACCTGGGACACAGGGATGAACATCTATCAGAACCCTATGAAGATGAGGACATCCAGTTAGCCTGGCTTCTGAACTGAGAGGGACATGCTGTCAAAGTCATCTTTGCCACAGTGATAGGCAGACTATTACGTGTTAGCTTAAAGGAGTTAACTTGACAGGTCTAGAGTAAAGCCAAACAGTTCAAGTTACTCTAGTTTTTAAGCAGTTGGTCATATTTCTGGAGGCTGAGAGGAAATCAACAGTAACAAAATCCTGATATTCATACCTCATGTCTTAGTTCTGTTTAAAACTTCCCTCTAGAGAGAATGTTTTCAAAGACTGTGAAATGGGTCCTTCCGCCCATGGTTAGAATAATGAATGAATCAGAGCCAGGTACCTTCTGTAACTCACTCTCACTCCTTTGAGGGTAAAGCCTAGCAGTGTTAAGGTGAAACAAAGCTAGAGGAAATGAAAATGAGTGCCAGTTAGAGAGGTCTGCTTACGAGCGCTTCCCACTTCAATTTTCAAAACTTTGTTTAATTGTTTTTTGTCAGTAAAAAGATTCCTCGTGTAAATTGAACATAGATTCTGTTAGCAGATCCCGTTCTTGCACAAATAGCCAAATGCTCAATTTTATTCTTCACTTTGGGTTTGCAGCTTTTCTTCTCCTTTGAGTTGATCAAGTATGACTTTCAGAAAGATGAACCACTGAGGAACGGACAAGGCTGGTGCTACTGTGTGAGAAAAGGTAAGACGGGTTATGAAATCGTTGTCCTAGGCAAACAACCTGAGTCCACAGGTGCTGAGTTCAGGAAAGAACGACTGTTTGGAATGTGACTTATCTTGTAGTGTGATGCTTAACTGTTGGATGTTGAGCCCTAATCAGGTTGTAAAATAGTTAAGCGGCAGGCATCCCTTTGGCTTTTATTTCTCCTTATCTATATCACATGTCACCAATAATACTAAATTAATATTTTGCCCTAGGTACAATGAGCAGTCAGGCCACCTCTGCTTTACGTTTTGGTTTTGACACTTAGGAACCAGGCAGCTGCTTCCAGACTGGCTGATCTAAGACTCATTTCCTTCCTCTGCAAATCAGTGGTGACATTATTTATTTCATGAGGCTTGTGTTGACAACTAAGGGATGTATGTGTACAAACCTTTGTGGCTTCTTCCTTCCTCTCTTCTCCCTTCTATTCCTCTGAAGGTAGACTGTCTAAAAAATTCAGTTTAGAAATTTTGATGAAAACCAAGGCCTCAGTTACCTGCAGATCATCATTGAAAACAGAACATATAGAGCTGTGCACTTAGAAATGAACAGATACTATCTATGTAAATGTAACCCAAATTCCAGAATGAGGCAATACCTAATACTGCCTCAACCTGCACTAGACATGACTTCCTGGATCTTTGCTTCAATGTGATAATACAAGTTGTAAACCTGCTTTTCTTTTATTCGTGTTATATTTGTCTGACTGCTACTGGAAAGATTATAAAAGAAAGTCTTAATAATCACCCAAGCTTCAGAATATCCAATGTTGTTGGATGTCTGAGAAGATGACACAGAGGTATTGCTCTTGTAGAGGACCAGAGTTCACTTCCCGGTACTTGTGTCACAGGTAGACTCACAACTGCTTGTAACTCCAGCTCCAGGAGGTTTGAGCCTTTGGTCTGTGAGGGCACCTGTGCTCAACTGCACTGGCATGTACAGACACACACACATTCACACACACACACACACACACACACACACACACACACACACGCACACACACACACACACACACACACACACACACACACACACACATGCACTCACAAAAATAATAAGATTAACATTTTCAAATGTTTCTTAATTCAACTCCACAGACATTCTCCAAGAGAAAAAAAAGATGAGGGCTGGAGAGATGGCTCAGAGGTTAAGAGCATTGGCTGCTCTTCCAGAAGACCTGGGTTCAATTCCCAACACCCGCATGGAAGCTCATAACTGTCTGTAACTACAGCTTGAGGAGATTCAGCATACATGCAGGAGTATCCTGCTACACAAAACACCAGTGCATATAAAATAAAAGTGAATAATGAATCATTTAATAAAAATAGGAAAAGTAAACTTTTGGAGGATTTGGAGAACTGGAGGTCTTTCTTAGCCTGTTGTTTAGAATCATCATGAGATCTGAAACCAGAACTTAAATCTTGGGATGGTGCTTATGTAATTTTGGCAATTCTAAAAATGCTGACTGAGCTCACTCCAGAGTCCTCGTGATGAGCCCTTGCACTTTGTTTTGTGTTATAGCATTGTCCCTTCATTATGTCAATTATGCCTCATCGGGAAAGACATGAACACCGTGACTTGTAAAATATTTACAATAATTTGTCAGAGGAATAGCTAGGACCTACACCCCAAGAAGTAAAAACAAGCAGTACAGTTTGTGAGGAAGAAAGGAGTCTTTAAAAATTCTGAACTATTAAATGCAGCCTGACAAACTTCACAGAGTGTGTGAGCCTTTGAGGGCGTGTGGACCTTGTTCTGAAATGTGTACTCCAACTCCTCCGTGTGACGGCGATGTGACATTGGGCAGGTTACTTGGTATGCCTCCCTTTCTGCACTGGTAAGATGGAGCTATCATGAAGACCTTTCTTAGAGGCCTTTGCTGACAATGAGAGGATGCAAATGCAGGGCTCTAAGGACAGGGATGCTACGGTGATGTGTGCAGTGTAACTGATGATGCCAGCAGTGGCGGGGCTAGTGAGGATGAAAATGATGAGAAAGAGAAGCAGTGGAGCTCTGCTGGAGCAGAGTGTGTGTCCTTATCCACAGGGAGGTAAGGGGACACAAATACAGTGTACAGTGGCTGAGAGACAGGAATAGTCAATAGCCCTGTGACTACTTCATCCATCGCTGCAGCAAATCCAGAAGAACATACACACAGACCTTTAAGGCTGCTACTGTGATCTCTGCTTTCCTTTACCTTAAATGTAACCTTGCCATGCCGATCGATTGCCAAGCACAACCTTGACTAAATAGACCTGACTACAATAATGATTTCAGATAAACGTCTAAGCATGCGGGTGTTGTCATGAGGCAGGAGCGCTTTCTAATGCTCTCCCCTGTCAAGAAATTACAGAATAAACCAATAGCTGGCTCAGCCTACTTCATGGACTCTTTGCTCCAAAGGCTTCATTTTGAGTTCTGTACCTATTTCTTTTTCTGATTTCAACTGTTGATTTCACCCTTCTGGGCTTTAGTTCTCTTAATAAAATTAGAATTGTAATGCCAGTTTCAAACAATTGCTCCTCAAGATAAGTGTAGTTATAATGGCAGAGCAGGTGTGGTCACTAGTATATAGTGTTATTACCAGCTTATTAAAATTGTCTGGCTATTTGCTCTCAGTATGACCTGAGTTAAAAATCTGTGCAATTCCAAGAGACACTACCCTTCGTCTGTCAACCCAGAGTACAAGAGAAATTAAATTCACATTTCATTTCCATGCGATCCCTTCACTGTTCATTTTTGCAAGGCTGTTTGTGAAAGGATATGCTGGATGCAGGCACCAAGAGGAGATGCCATTGAGTAGAATGGAAACAAATATAAAGGAAAATAGGAAACTACAAGGCTGGGTTTCTTGGCTATACCTTGGGTGTGTGTGTGGTGTCTGCACTGATCACTGTTGGAGCACATGGCTTCTAAAGCGGCCCTTTCTCTTGCAGGAGAACCTGGTCTCCTCATTTCTAGAGTCAATAAGAAGAATCCCTTCTTTGGCTATGCTGGCTCATACAGGCACACGAAAAGCAAGCTGCTTTTTGATGTGTTTAAGAAGGGAGATGTTTACTTCAACACGGGAGACCTAATGTTCCAAGATCATGAGAACTTCCTGTATTTTTGGGACCGTATTGGAGACACTTTCAGGTAGGAATGGCATCACTGGATGCTCATTTGGCCCTGTACCAGTGAATCCCTCTTCTGTGGAAAGTAGAAGCTCTTTCTCTTGTTAACTCTGGAAACTCAGGGTCCTTTCAGCTTCACGATGATTCCCCGCTCAAAGATGGGCTCACCATTTGTTTCTAAATGTACTATAGGTTTAGTTCTGGTGTCAAACTCCATAGTTGTTCTTAAAAAAATAAATAAACTAGCCTATACCCAATCAGTAAACTTCACACTTAGGATATAATAGTAGAAGTAGCACCTGAAGCTAGAGTTAGGGACATACTGAAGAGCCGTAGGGTCTAAAGTCATTTCTTTTGTTTTGTTTTGTTTTGTTTTGTTTTGTTTTGCAGGTATTATTCTTTCTTTTTTTCCTAATTAATTCATTTATTCCCTTTACATAATAATCACAACCCCCTCCTACCAATCTCCCCTTCATGTGACCCCTCCATGTAAGCTCCCCTCCCCTTCTCCTCGGCTCTCCCTACACCTAATACACCGCTTACCCTTCCCATCACCTCTGCCACACAGTTCCCTCTCTCCGTCCACTTCTGAAGACAGTTTCATTTCTCCTTCTGAGTGAAAGTTAAGCATCCTCCTCCCTGTGCCCTCCTGGCTATTTAGCCTCTTTGAGTCTGTACCGTAGGTGTCCTGTACTTTATGGCTCACGTCCACTTAGAAGCGAGTGAGTACGTGCCACGCATGTCTTTTTGGGTATGGCTTACCTCACTCAGGATGCTATTTTCTAGTCTCATAAATTTGACTACAAATTTCACAATGTTCTTGATTTTAATAGCTGATTAGTATTCCATTGTGTAAATGAATCACATTTTTTTCCTTCTTCCTTATCTCTTATTTCCCTGTTGGAGGTGGGGATGGGAGTGGAAATGCTATATCATGCATGTGACTTTTGGGAGTTGGTTCTCTCCTAACTATGTCTGTTTCAGGGATTAAACTCTGATTCAGTGGCAAGTGCCTCACTACTCACCAACACGTCTCACAGGTCCTGAGATGATTCTTGATGTAATGACAAAATACTGAGACTGAGACCGTCCACTCCCGTTTCTTTTAACATTTTATTTTCTAATTTCTCAAGTTTGTCTTAGCCTACATAAAATTTTATTTTACTTTGTTATTCAATGGCTATAAAATAGGATCATAGAGTAAGTATTTAGCATACTTGAGTGAGTAGACAAATAGGGAATAAAAAAGAAGTATATTAAATTCTCATCATATAGAACTGTCTTCGTTAAAATAGCAGAAGTGGAGGTTTTAATGCCCAGGAAGTAAAGTAAGTTAAAATGCTGATGTAATTATAGTATTTCCTTTAATTCCTGCCTCCAAGGATAAAGTTTTAAACTTAATTTTTATTATTGCACACAGTAGTGATTTTGTGCTGATAAACTCCTCTTCTCATCAATTCGTTTGACAGCTCTCTTAAAAATATTTTACAGTGAACAATTTATACCCATAAAACTCTTAAGTTATTTTAACCAAACCACAGCTGCTGACTTTATTGAACTCTGAAAGAAAAGCTTTTGTAGACGTGGCTTTTGCTTGGAAACTAGTTATTTTGGGCCACTAGGTGTTTCACAGAGCCAAATGCAAGTCACTGAAACTGAAAGCAGGAGCTATCTCTTCCAATGCCTGTGCTCTTAAGGATCCCTCTGTCATTTAGGTGGAAAGGAGAAAATGTCGCAACCACAGAGGTCGCTGATATGCTTGGGAGGTTGGACTTCGTACAGGAAGCAAACGTGTACGGTGTGCCTGTGCCAGGTATGTGGCTGTGGTCGGCTTGGAGAATTGTAGACGAGAACGCCCATGCATGGCCTCTTTAGGTTTTTTTTTTTTTTTTTCACTTTCTAAATCAACATTTAAAATTTTGCATATTAAAATTAACATTTAAAAATATTTTCATCCTGCCTTGACAAGCAATGCCCTTGTATACGCTAACAAACTTTATGGACACATCAGAAAAAAGGGTATGGATGGATTTTAATGTTTTTGTGTGTTTTGAAAATAGTTGAAGCTGATCTTTCCAGTCGTCTCCCTTTTCTGTTATGACACGCGTTGGCTTATTCCACTCAACAGGAACATGTTCTAATTTAAATGTTTAATAATACCACGTGTGCCTGAACTGTGTCCTTTTATGAAAATGGCAGCATTTCCTCATGAATGCTGTGGGGTAGAGGGGAGGCCAGGGGTTGAAATGTCTTCTTAGCAGCAGAGGAAGGAGACAATAGACTGGAAAACTGTCCCTGAGGTCTGGAGAAATGGACCAGCCTGCTGACGTCTGCAGACCACATGGTGGGCAGTAAGCAATGTGAATTTAACTTTCATTCATTTTAATTAATAAAAAGAAAATAGCCATTTCTACTTCTCTTAACTCCAAAAACTCCCCGTGATTTTTTTTATTAGCGATTAAAATGCACATTTTTGCTAGGCTATAGTTAGCTCTCCCTAAGTTTTCTGTCTTAGTATTTGTGTTGGTAGGATGAAAATTTTATGTATAACTTATTGTCTTCCATCCAGCCTGTCTCGTTTCTGTAGGACAGACAATGAAAGACAAGCTGTGCTCATCCCTGCAGTTCAGTTACTTCTAGTTATTAAATCATACGTGAGGGAGAGACACAGACTCAATTTACGCTACTGCCCTACTGTTACCTCTGGAACAGAATGTAGAATGGGTATCTCTGTGGCAGTCTGTCTGACAGGACTGATTTTGAAAACTCACCTAGTAATACATGGATTTGATTTTGACCTTTCCCAGGTTATGAAGGAAAAGCGGGAATGACTTCTATTATTCTGAAACCAAACAAATCTTTAGACTTAGAAAAAATGTACGACCAAGTGGTGACATCTCTACCAGCTTATGCCTGCCCACGGTTTTTAAGAATTCAGGTAATTTTACAACCTCAAAATTTCTTGTCACAGGTAGGAGCCAGAACCAAGAGGTGAGTCAGTAGCAAAGTACTCTTCTCTCCTTTAGAGAATGTTTTATTTATATTATTTATTTATATTAGATATAATATAAATATTTATTTATATTAGATAACTTTAAGAATACAAATCAGAGAAATGTGGAGTTGATGCTTTGGGGCACAGTGTTTGAAGCTGCATCTGAAGGAAGCATGATAAAGGGCTGGGGTTTTTGTCCTGATTGTGGAGTTGTCTCTTTCTCTTCACTCGGAACCTTAGAGCAAAGTGATGCTCTCAGTGAGGGTGGCAGGTCAAAACTGTTTCTTGCACATATATTCTGAAGATGGTTGGAGCTATTTGCCTAAAAGTGGATATCACTGGGTCAACATCAAAGTGTTAGCATGCAGATATTCCATGTATCTTTTACCTACCTTAACACAGGCACATCTGACACAATCAGGATAGCACAATGCAAGATTACTATCAATTTGCCCATATTACTTATGTACTTACATGTTATCTCCATTTCTTTCCTATACATCATCTTCTGTATAGCTTCCATATAACCTCTTTCTTTAATTGTTAGTATATTAATATAGCATGATATATATTCCTAAATATATAAATAAAAAATATATATTAAATATAATATATATTCCAACAATTACATAATATATATGTAATTATATATAAATATATAATTACAACCTGCTCAGCTGATATAATGTTATCCATGTACATATTGTTTCAGGGCTGACCATTTGGTGTTGGTTAACCAATTAGGGGACTCCTTCTTGGGAAAGCCTGTTTCATCCGTTCCTCAGCATTCCTTAGTTTCCTATAGTTCTTAGTCTAGGGTTGGAACCCTATGAGATTTCCTCTGTCGATATAATTCCCGTTCAGATCTTGCTTAGGCAGCCATGTTGTTGAGATTTCATAAGTATAGCTTCCCCGACATTTCTAGGAGATATAATCTCTTAACAGACATCGTGTTCCTCTGGTTCGTACAATCTTTTATTGATTGATGTTGGTCATAGGTGCTGCAGTACAGAAAGAAGCTCACTAAGATGCTAAACCTTCCTTTCCGGGAGTTCTGCCTCTTAGAAAAGACTGACACCCAGCTATCTCACTCCTGTTACTTTATTCAATCATTGTACAAGGCTAATTGGGGCTGGGAACGTTTCCAGCTATCAAAGTTATCTTGCCCTTGCTGCTCCTGAGAGAAGACAACCCATACAAATATTGTTCCCTTTTGACCATGGCTATCCACAGTCAAACGTAAGAACTCCAGGTGTGCCAGAGTGTCTTAGGATCAAGGTTTGTACAGCTGCACCTCTCACATAGCACCAAGTGAAGAATCTCTAGAGAGACAACATTTCTTCAAGGTTCAAACAGTCACAGAACAATTTCTCAGCCTCTACTGAGTGATCCAAACATAGCAAAAGCTGTGCTCAAACATTTCACTCCAAGCCAGATGCAAAGGCTTTACTATACATTTCAGTTCCTGACACTAAGGCTTTACTGATGCGTATCACACTACAGCTTTTCTTCTTCCTCTTTTGAAAATGTTCTCTGAGCATTAGGTGCAGGAGTTGTGTTGTAGATGGGGCAGGTGACCCTGGGTACCACATGATCACTGCTTTGGCACTGTGATCAATTGTGGCTGTGATGGTCTTCATCTCTTACAAGAGATGTTTCTTTGTTGAGGGGTAAGAGCTACACTTATCTGTGGGTGTAACTAAATGTTTGGAATGCAGGTGGGAATTATACTGGTTTTAAAAGGTGGCAATTGATATAAACTTTATACGATTCAGGACCTCATTATCCCTGAGTAGATGGATACACTTCTAGTACAAGGCATAGTTTTCCTCTTTTTGAGAAGTTCTTTTATTTTTTTAATTGGCTATTACATTTACATTTCAGATTTTATCCCCTTATCTCATTCCCCCCACCACCCAGGAACCCCTTATCCCATCCCCCTTCCTCCTGCTTCTATGAGGGTGTGCCCCCACCTACTCCCCACTCCCACTTCCCCACCCTCAAATTCCTCCCCGCTCAGTGTTCAGCCTTCATGGGACCAAGGATTTCCTCTCCCACCTATGCCCAGCAAGGCCATCCTCCCCTACATGTACATATGGAGTCATGGGTCCCTCTCCCTATGTGTTCCCAGGCTGGTGGTTTAAATCCTGGGGAGCTCTGATTGGTTGATATTGTTGCTCTCCTCTTTACTGAGCCTTTGGTTGCCACTGAAATGTTGAGTGTCCTTATTGCACTCTTGGGGTCACTGTGCCATGCTGCTCCTTGTTGTAGTTCATGGGCCCCTTACTATTTGCTGGTCAGGAAACCCAAGAGTCCTAAAACCCTGTAGACTCTTGTTGTTGCCCTTGGTTGCCTCTCAGAGGTTGTAGATAGGTCCTTATTCCTTAAGAGACCATATACTGTAGACACAGGAGCCAGAGGATCTGAGCAGAAGGCCTCCTTCCTGAAAATTGATTTTATGGTACCAGACGGTGTCATGCAAGGGAGGGAAGGAGTCAATAGCTACACCCATCTGCCTTGTCCTTTGTAGCCAATTCTACTCTTTCCATTTTTTCTTGCATTATCCCATGAGAAACGTATCTTCATGGAATAGATCTAAAAGGTAATATTTTAACACTTTCATCTCAGTGTAACTTAAAATTCACTCTCAGAAGCAGAATATTTTGACATTGGACTAGTCTAGAAGACTGGGTCAGCATTAAACATATTTAGCAAATACTTTAATATCATTTATTTTCCAAACAGAGCATTGTCCATTACAGTTAATGGTTATTATTCATATGGTACAACTAACAGAAAGCCTAACATTCTCAAATCTCAAAATATTTATGTAGCAGGACTTACACTACACACCCTTCATCCTAGCATTCAAGGGGCAGAGACAGATGCGCTTGAATCTCTTTGACTTTGAGGCCAGCCTAGTCTACACAGTGAGTTTGAAGTTAGGAAGGGCTACACAGTAATACTGTACCTCAAAAAAATCTTATAACAAATGAATTATAGTAATAAATAATCTGAGAAAATGCAGAACTAAAACTTCTGACCACTTGAATAAACCAACTGCTCCCTGACATTTCTAACAAGGTAGTTTTGCCTATAACACAAATTTTAAATGTGATAATACTCAATACTGCTCAAATAAATCCAACCCTATCCTTTTGTTCTGTTCGAGAGACACGAATTAGCAGAGCTTCCTGAGAAAACTTGTATCACAAATTTTGCCTTTTGTAACTTTAACTCCTATTACAGTATCATATCGTCATAATATTGTTTGGTATTACCATGAGATAGCATACGTATTTCAAACATGCTTAATTTGTTGGTCACATTAATCATTATTTATGCAGTAAGATAACATTTCAATAAAGTTTACAGATAAATAAATGTTTTTTTTATTTCTAATGTCAAATTAGTACTAAATATAAACATTTTAATTAGATATAAAATATGATAAAGAGATATGGCCTATTTTTTCAACATTTATGCTCAGACATAGTATCTACAATGAATACTAACAACTTGCTCTGGTCATATCTGTAATTATTTTCTAGGACAAAATGGAAACAACAGGGACATTCAAGCTAAAGAAGCTACAACTGATGGAAGAAGGATTTAACCCGCTGAAGATTTCTGACCCACTTTACTTTATGGATAATTTGAAAAAATCTTATGTTCCATTGACCAAAGAGATTTATAATCAGATAATGTCAGAGGAGCTTAAACTTTAAGACTGATTTATGGGACTTTGATGGCTTCCTGGGAAAGGTGACAGAAGATTCATGAGCTTCTTTATGGACAAACATGGAGGAGTTCTTTTCATAAATTGAAAGAAATTGTACATGAAGCATGCCTTTTGTATACCCAAGTGTCCAAGGCCCACCCTTCTCAGCACAGTGAGCCATGAAGTAGGAGCTGTTTGCCTCATGGTGGCGGGGCTCACTTGAGGCTGCTGCTTACAGCTGCTGCCCAGAATCACCAGAAAGCAGCATGAGCTTTAGAGTATGAGGCCAGAGGTAGACTACAGTTCAAAGTACAATGATTTCTGAATGCATTTGGGAAATAAAATCAAACAGGCCATAGTATTACCACCTGACTCTGTCAGGAATGTGATGATTTACTCTGAAGCGGAGATGAGGAAGCAGCGTTCAGCATAGGCTGTGTTTCCTTCTCAAGCAGAATTTCCTTGAGTTTCCTAAGACTTACATTTGCTTCGATTGATATAAACTTAGCTGATATTTTATTAATTTTAAGATTCAGTCAGTAACAAAATACTTGCCTTAATACTGAAGATTTTAAATAATATATAAGTAGTTAACAGTTGAATCATTTAAAATACTTTCTATTATGTAAAGATCCTAGTTTTCAGAGAATAGTAAAATTTGTACTGAGTTTATTTTTATGTGATTTATCTTGTAACTCAATAAAAGCATCTTCATTAATCTGTGATTTCAGTGTCTTACATTTTTTATTATTTATTTTATGTGTGTGGCTGTTTTATCTGCATCTGTCTGTGCACTATGTTTGTGCCTGCTGCCCACAGAGCCCAGAAGAGAGCATCAGGTTCCTCAGAACAGGAGTTGTATAGTTGTGAGCTGCCAGCAGTGGTTGCTGGGAATTGAACCCCAGGTCCTCTGGAAGAGTAGACAGTGCTCATATCCACTGAGCCATCTCTCCAGCCCAGCAATCTTTATTGTACTGTTTTAAAGTAAACTCCAATCAAAGGAACCTTACTGAAAATACATGTACTAATATGTCCTTCCTCTCAAAAACACACTAAAGGGACAAACAAATATCAAACTATAAAAGGCCAGAGCAGGGAAATGGGTGCTCCCACACCCTTTGAATTGTTGAGCAGCCATAGAAATGGAAAAAGATTAGCAATAAATTCCACAGAGCTACAGGAACCAATAATGATACCCAACAGCTGGACTAGGGCAGAGCTCTGGAGTTACCATCACGGTCAAAGACAGAAAGGGCTGCCAGTCTGAACAGAAATGTGAGGAGTTACCTGAAACACAGGGCACAAGGACAGTGCGGAGAGTAGTGTGCCAGAAACTGGGGCATTGAGACCCAGTGTTGCCTTTAATCTAGAACCACAAAACATCCCTTCCATAAGGTGAAGCATCAGCTGTAGAAAAGCAGCATGGATTGGTTGTAGTTTGAGTGTGGTGTGTCTTCTTCTTCCAAGATACCTGTGCTGGTCATTTGGTTTCCAGGGTACAATGTTGAGGTGTTAGAATGTTTCAGAGGCAGGGCATTAGTAGAAAAGACTTCAGTCATTGGGGTGTCCTTTCTTGGATTAGGAAGAATGTATAGTTCCTTTCAGACTCCATTTCATTCTAGGGAGAATAAATGTCTGTGCTTAGCATCGTCTGAATATTCCTCTTTCTATTGTCTCCAATCTCTCATAGAATGACACAGCCTTCAGGGTCATCACTAGAAGCCAAACAGATATGGCCACCTGATCTATAAATTTCAGCCTCCAAAACTGTCAGCTAAATAAATATCTTTTCTATGTAAGTATCCAATTTTAGGTATTTTGTTATCACATAAGAAAACCAATTACATTGGAAGGCTCTATGGAGCAAGATTAAGAAGCGGAATAGGGTGCAACTAGACAACCATAGAACTATAAACCTAGCTCTCCAAGAGAAAGCTTGCCTATTTATGTTATCTAAGAAAACCTGTATACCAATACATAAAGGGGATGAATTGTTTTCCATTAGCAAAAATTTCAGTGACTGCATAAACCTCTAGTAATGTTCACAACCGTTACTGACCTTTATGGTTAAGGTTTTGCTTAGGATATTTGCTTCACAGATTGTAGTTATCCTTTTAAATATTGGAAATGTATTAGAATGTTTCTACTCATTTCTAACTAATTTCTAAAAGCCAGGGAAACTGAATTGTGACAGTAAACAACGTATCCGGGTAGCACCCTGCACCACTGTTCAAGTTCTTTTGCCAAATTTATAGATGTGAGGCACAGGTGTTCGGAGGAGAACCATCCATTCTAGAAATGGAGGGAGGGATAGAGAGCATCCTAAGTAGAGAGAGCTTTGTGGGAAGCTGCTGAGCAGCACAGCAGATGAGGTCACACGATGAAAGAACGTGTGGGAGAAAGGGGAAATGGCACCACACAGCCTAACTGTTTCAAGGGCTAAAGAAGCCAATGCTACAGTAAACATATACAAAACACAAGATGGAGCGGTGTGTGATCAGGACAATGGGTTATAGAAAGCTGCATCAGCTGCACTTACATTGACTTTGTGGAAAACTTTCCTGAGCACACAATCTCACTCCTGACTGAGGAAAGCAGCAAAAACCAACACATCACTCAGATGGACAAGTTTACTCAGGACAAAAGCAAATCCTAAAAAGGGTTCACTTTTAAAGAGAAAACAAACTTTATTGATTCTATGTGCATTTCACAGGTACTTCAATTCTGTACAGCCTTTGGACATTAACATGTCACCAGGAGGCAACCTAGACCAGAGGTATCCACCTGGCTTTTGGTGCTGCCAAAGGGACAGACAATTGATGCGGCCCCCCAGTGGCAGCACAGATCAGAACCCCACTATGATCCCAGGTGGCATCACTGGCTACCCACATCAGGCTGTTCCTCATCTCAGTTCCACCTTTCTTCATTGTACATTGTACAACCTCCTGCTTCTCCACCACTTACTTGCTCCTCATAGTGGTGCCTGAGGTCTCTGAGAGGGTTCATCTCAGGAGTGGTCTCAGGAGTGCTATATCCCACTCATGTAATATGGCAGCAAACAGAGGTCATCTCTGGCATTGTTTGGCGCACTCCCCTCAAGGCCTGCAAGATGACGGTCATCTCAGGCAGGCTTTTGTCAGGGATTTAGGCTACTAATCATTCAGATGATCACAGTTCAGAACACTGAGCATAAACACAGCCTCTCTCCTCTCTGCCACCTACTGGTGAAGATGTGGCACAGCAGTCACACCTGCAACACCTCCAAGAGCAAGGAGGATTGACATTTTTAAAGTGCTAGGCACTCCAAGAAAATAAACAGAACCATCTTCATAGTTTATGGATGAATAATTGCATTAAAATTAATCACAGCTATACGTCACAAATACAAACTTTCCCAAAAATGTTTCAGAAGATTTCCAATGTGAATGTAAATACAAATCTGAATATAAAGATATAGACAGATGTTTATGAGAGAGGGCAGAGGTAGAGGAGAAGAGGAATCTAGTTTAGTATCCAGTGATTTCAAACCACTAAAATTTGATAGCTAGAGTATTAGTTACCAAATTACAAAATTTTGGACAACAAGAGAATATCTCAAAATTTAAGTATATTGTCCACATGAAATAATAATAGCCAAAGTTTGTCTGATTTATCAAAACTAAGAAGCACAAATGAAGGTAGAAAAATACTATATTTTAAACACTCAATGCCAATGCTTCTCAACCTGTAGTGACTGCTTCGGGGGGAAGGGCCAAATAACTCTTTAACAGGGGTCACATAAGGCCATCCTGAATATCAGAATTACGACTCATAACAGTAACACAACCACAGTTATAAAGTAGCAGCAATAATTTTATGGTTGGGTTCCCCATAATATGTGGAACTGAATTAAAAGGTCACAGCATTAGGAATGCTGAGAACCACTGACCTGAGAGTCAAGCGAGAACTCTATATCCAGTGAAAATGCTTTCTAGGAACGAAGGTGAAGTGCTGTGGTCTCGGTTATAGCACCTTAAAAACAGCCAGGATGCTTTGTCCTGGCTCTAGTATTTAGGAAATGCTAAAGCAGGTTCTTTTAAGACCAAAGTAAGATCTTGCTAAAAGGAAATTTCTATCTTCAGGAAGGAAGAAATGGAGGCATATATTTGGATAGAATTAAAAGAATTTTTCATTTCTTCTTTCAGTGCAAGGATTTTGGCTCGATGGGATTAGGCCTTTGAAGGGTAAGTTAGGACCCCAGCCTCTTCCTCTCTCTGATTTCCAGCTGCCATGAAGTCAGAACCTTTACTCCAGGGCACACTCCCAGCCTGGGGTTCTGCCTAGCAACTGGCCCTAAAGCAAGAGTCAGTTGACCAGGGTTCTAATAAACTAAAGCCTTGGGAACAAGAAGCCCAAATAAACCTTTCCTTCTTTCAGTTGACTTGTCTCAAGTATTTTGTTACAGCGGTTAAAGCTGACTGGCAGAAGTGCCCGCTGATGCACAGTTGAATGATGATACAAAGGGGGCGTCACTTATTGTAAAACACTTTGACAAATGGAAACATTTGGAAGGAAAATTTTAAAGTATTTCAGTTAAGTGAGAAGCAAGTATAATATTAGATATGAATGGATAACATTTTATTTTATAAGCTTTATTATTTTAAAAAACCTTGCAAATAAATAAAAATATCACACAGCAAAATTAACCAGACCCAAAGTTTACACACCTTGAACTTCTATACAGTTAGAATAGGAATTAAGGAAGAAGCTGTATTGCTTTGCATTAAGTTGACCTTATACTTTCAGTGACATGTATATGTATATGATGTATATGTATATGTATATGTATATGTATATGTATATGATGTATATGATGTATATGATGTATATGATGTATATGATGTATATGATGTATATGTATATGTATATGTATATGTATATGTATATGTATATGTATATGTATATGTATATGTATATGTATTTGTATTTGTATATGATGTATATGTATATGATGTAGATGTAGATGTAGATGTAGATGTAGATGTAGATGTAGATGTAGATGTAGATGTAGATGTAGATGTATATGATGTATATGTATATGTATATGTATATGTATATGTATATGTATATGATGTATATGTGTATGTGTATGTGTATGTGTATGTGTATGTGTATGTGTATGTGTATGTATATGTATATGTATATGTATATGTATATATATGATTTCATTTGAAAAGTAAATTTTACTCTCATACTTTTTTAAGTCTTTTTTAAATTGTCATTAATTTTTTCAATGTATTATACTTACCCAAAAATTCATCAGATTTTTGACTTTTTCAAGAATGAGGAGCACTGACGAGAACGGCTTCAAAAGTCTGATATCTTAAATAAATATTAAGTACCAGCCTTAACTTCTTGAGGAAAGTCAACCTGCTTGCTTAATTCTCCTTAAATTTTAGTAAAAATTTAAGTCAAAAATTTTATGTGACTTAGTCACATTCCTAACACTGCTTCTGAACCAGTGAGATTGCTCGTTGAAGTGCTTGTCCATCAATAGCAAGGGTGGGCTCTGTCCCCACAACTCATGTCAAAACCTAGGTGTGGTGACATTGTTTATAATCCCAGCTCTAGAGAGGTGGAAACATGGCAGATTTCCAGGTTTTTCTGGCTTGCTAACCTAAAGCCTCTAGGCCAGTGAAAGATCCTATATCCAAAATCAGGAGTGGAATGGAGGGTAAAAGATCCTAACCCACTTCCAGATTTGAAAATGTAACCAAAACCCACCAATCCCTGAGCACAAAAGTCCACACATCCCTGAGCCTGAAATTCCACCAGTCACTGGACTCAAAATCTGAGCAAGCCAGGCTTGGCTTGAAATCTCACCAATCCCCACTGTACTGGCTGGTTTTGTGTGTCACCTTAACACAGCTGGAGCTATCTCAGAGAATGGAGCCCCCCCTTGAAGAACTGCCTTCATGAAATCCAGCTGTAAGGCATTTTCTTAATTAGTGATCAAGGGTGGGAGGGCCCATTGTGGGTGGTGCCATCCCTGGGCAGGTAGTCTTGAGTTCTATAAGAAAGCAAACTGAGCAAGCCAGGGGAAGCAAGCCAGTAAGTAATATCCCTCCATGGCCTCTGCATCAGCTCCTGCTTCCTGACCTGCTTGAGTTCCAGTTCTGACTTCCTTTGATAGTGAACAGCAAAGTGGAAGTGTAGATTGAATAAATCCTTTCCTTCCCAACTTGCTTTTTGGTCATGTTTTGTGCAGGAATAGAAACCATGGCTAACACACCCAGCCTGGAAATCTCCATCCTGGAAAACTCCTCCCCCAAGAAACCTTGCATAAGACTGTCTGTTTCCTTTTCCTACTTAGTTCCGTGCTGCAGAGGCAGTAACCCTCTCATGTCTCTCCCAATAAATTGTGTGTGTGTGTGTGTGTGTGTGTGTGTGTGTGTGTGTGTGTGTGT
>JANHMN010000013.1:29032638-29064376 GCA_030674055.1 Rhabdomys pumilio | reverse complement strand
GTGTGTGTGTGTGTGTGTGTGTGTGTGTGTGTGTGTGTGTGTGTGTGGTTAGTTTTGTGGTTAGTTTTGTGGTGTGACTATGGAGTTCCTTGGCTCCCGACTACCAGGATAGTTCCCTTCATAGCTGTAACACATCCACTGGAAAAGCCTTTTCCATCAGAGCTGTAACGGTTACCACATCTCCTAAAACACCCAAGGTTGTCTGCAGCACTCCACTGGCATGTGTATACATACACACCCTTGATGAATACACACACAAACATATGCATACACACACACACATTCACACATACATACCAATACACACACCCATACATAACACATACACACACACACACTCTTTGCAAGCTTGTCACCAGTGTGACTATTTCACTAGTTAAGGGTTTTAGTGCCATGCCTGCAGCCTCCATACTAAGTAGCCCTGGCAAACATCATTACTGACAGATTAAAGAGCAACACTAAAATGCAGTACTAAAACTGTCTGTGGAGTTTATGTTATGAACTTGCAATGCCTTCCTTCCTCAGAACACTGGTTGCTTGGTTTAAAGTAACTGCCACCTCCCTCTGTAAACTATGGGACTCTAACACTTTTATAGGTCAGACACAGCTTTGCACTTGCTAGCGACACCCATGACATACTTTATCCATGTGGTGAAAAGGGCCTAAGTCTTAAAAGACTTAGGTAACACAACTGACTGTGTGAATAGCAAAGGATCTTCCTTCTCTGCAAAATAATTGCAGTTTCAACAATAACTGGAATCTTGATATGCTTAAGGCCCTGCCTTCAACAAATAGCAGATGTTTCTCCAACTTAGAGTGTGTAACAAGTATTTTTACAACTTTTAAAATGTGTGTTTCTGAGTTTGACTAGATTTGTTGAATCCAGAACTCAGTATCTTGTAAATATTAATTTGTGGCAATACTTTTAGAATTCTAAATTGTGGTTAGTATTGTATCCCGTTTCTTTACCTTGAACTACATTTTCACCTGCCTCTCAAACTTTCTGGCTTGTCTCAAAGAGGAACCAGGCCTACAGCCTGTCTCTGGAAAACATGGGACACCCGTTCAGGTTTCTATGTTATCTAGATGAAATCTGGGGTATTCTCTTGTAATTTACCTGTTTGTGAGAATAGGTAGGGCCTACAATTGGGGGGGGGGGGTCTTGTTGGAATTCCAGAGAACAAAGCATTGGTTAAGTGTGGATAACAGCGCCATTAGCAGCAGGCGATGAAATCAGCTAGAAGAAAGTTTTGTGAACTCAAAGACAGATGATTTAAAGTCATTCAAAGGACTCATGAGAGAAGCTACCTTTAAGGATACTGCAAAGCCAAACATCTGTGTTATGGGCATTCTGTAAGAAGGAAAAAGGAGATATCTCAGTTAAATAAATGGCATCTGAAAACTAGCCAAACCCAGAGAAAAATATCAGCATCCAGAGCCAGAAAGCCCTAAAGACATAAAAGGAATGCCCTAATCATGTGGTGATTAAATTGTCAAAGTTTAGACAATTTTGGAAAAATCATCATAGGTAAATGACTTACTAGGTACTTGGGAACCTGCCTAATACTATTAGCAGACTTAGGCTTTTTTGTTTGTTTGTTGGTTGGTTTAACAGAAAGTGTGCAGTGTGCAGGCCTTTTCGGATGATATATTGAAAAGTCTGAAAGAAAAACTGCCTATCAAGGACACCCTACTTGACAGACATATTCTTCTGAAATGAAAGTGGGATACTTTTTTTAGTCAAACAGTATCTAAGGAATGCCATCACTATTGGACCTTTCTTCTAGGAGAATTCCATCCAGTTAAAAAGAAGAGATGCTAGGGAGTTAGGCAGTGCCTCGAGAATATCCAAAAGCACAAGATTCAGTGGTAAAGATAAGTCTCTAGGCAACATGATAAAATGGCGATAGGCAAGTTACCTTCACTTCTAGTATAGACTTTTAAAAAACACAAGTATCAAAAATAGCTTTAGTAAAGTTGTATTAATGGAGCCCCAATTTAAGTAGGTATGCATCATAACATTGAAAACATCTCATGTGGAAGAGAAGTGAAAAAATATAGGGTGTCCAAATGCAAGAAGTTAAAGCAAGCGCTACAATTACAACCTACTTTTCATAGGCCATGCTACACACAGAGATAAGATCTGTAGATGTTATACAAAAGAAAAAAGAGAAAGACACCAAAGCCCATCAGCACACAAGTCAGTGAGGTACAGAGAGCCAGTAGGAGAGTAACTCTAGAAAGTGAACTCTAACACTGGTGCGAAGAAGTGTAAAAGAGCAGGAACACATATGTGCTTATCAATAATCCAAACGTAGATGTGTTAAACTACCCCAGCGAAGCATGCAGATGCATAAAGCTTCCAGATTCAATCGTACATCAGTCATCAACATTGCACTCTTTATATCCAAGTACACGTATAGGCTGGAAGTGAAGAGATAGAAAAAGAGATGCCATGCATAACATGGAAAAGAGCAGGGGTGCTATGCTTCCCTAACGTAAAACAGACCCACGTTACAAACTGCTGCTAGAGAGACAAAGTGAATAAGCAGCACTAAACAACCACGTCAACAGATACAGCAATTATAAACATGTATTGTCTGACAGGAAACCATTCACGTCAATGAATACTGACAAGTTTAAAAGAAGAAATTGGCAGTCATAGGACAGTAGAGACTTCAATACTCCACTGTCAACAAAGTATAGAATGTATAGCCCTGAGTGGCCTGGTCCTTATTATGTAGCCTAGGCTGACCTTAAACTCCTGACAGTTATTTAGCATCAGTTTCCAAGGTGGCAGAGTTACAGACCTATCTTTCCACACCTGGAATCACGTTTTAAACAATGAACTTCCACATTTCATTAAGCAATGTGTCAAAAGTATAAAAGAAAATGGGCACAAGACATAAATACATAAAATTGAAAGAAAATATTTCTAAAATGTATAAAATATTGAGTTATAAAATACATAAAATATTGTATATGGAAATATTCCACAGTTACAGGAACTCATCAAGTATTATTTGCGCCAACTCTTATCAGATTGGAAAAAAATCAATAGCAAATGTCAAGAAAATGGAGAAATTGACCTTTTATGCTTTGCCTATGGGTCATCACACTTTATAGTCCAAGTAAGTCATCTTATCCATTTCTATTGTATTGGTTCTTTTTCTGTTGCTCTGATAAATCACCATGAGCAAGGCAGCATTAGGAAGAAGTGTATTTTGGCTTATGGTTCTAGAGCGATGCAAATCCATCATGGCAGGCAGCAAGAGGCAGGCATGGTGCCAGGAGCAGGGAACTGAAAGCTCATAACTTCAGATTCAGGCACAAAACAGAGAGCCAACTGGACATGGCAGGAAGCCCCCATGATGTAATTTTCCCAGCAAGGCTTCATCACTACTTTAGGGTTTTAATTGACTTGAATCACAGGACATGGTAGTACTAAGTGGTGCCCCAAACTCCTGTACTCCAGACATAATCTTTGCTACCTCCATTGTGAAGAGGCAATCCAATTTCACCATGGTAATCTGGAGCTATCACCCCACCTAACATTGTTATTTCTTTCTTAACCTGTTGGTTTAGGGGCATTAGAAGCCCAAAATGACCAAGAGAAAATTTGAGCTTCTAGTTCAAGGGAATATTTGTTGTAACTCCTAGCAGGAGCTGTGCCTCCTCTGGAACCAAGACTTCTAGGCCAGCAGAACTTAGGATTGTAAGGCCAGGAGGCAAAACTTTACTAGTGGGTCACTAGGAGTGACTATTTCCTTTTCCACCCTTTGATTCCTGGACTTGTAGATCCTGGCTATGGAAGAAACTGTACAATATTGGATGCTGGTTCAAAGCATTTGCCCTTCTGTAGAACCGTGGCCCAGCCCTCCATGCTTCTGCCACCTAATTGTTGCTGTAACTGTGTCTTTAAAAGGCCATTCCATCTTTGTATCAGGTCAGCTGCTTCAGGATGGTGAGGAACATGGTAAGACCAGTGGACTCCATATGATCATGAGCCCACTGTCACACTTCTCTGGCTGTGGAATGAGTCCCTTGGTCAGAAGCAATGCTATGTAGAATACCATGACTGTGGATAAAGCATTCTATAAGTCCATGGATGGTGGTTTTGGCAGAAGCATTACATGCAGGAAAGGCAAATCCATTACCAGAATAAGTATCTACTCCAGTAAGAACAAAACATTGTCCTTTCCAATTTAGGTAAAGTAATAAAGTGTTTGCCATCCAAGCATGAGGACCTGAATTTGATTGAAAAGGCCTAGAGTGGTGACACACGTTTCTGTTCCATATCCTAGGAAGGCAGAAGCAGGTGGATCTAGGAGGTTCAGTGGCCATCCAGTCTAGTCTAACTAAGACAGTGAGAGGCCCTGCTTGAAAAAACAAGGTAGACAGACCCAAAGAACCTGAACAAAGACACCAGAGGTTTCTACATGAATTCATCCATGTGAAGCTGTGCATATGTGTATGTGTGTGTACACATGTAAAGATGCAGCATACAGAGAGAGAGGGAGGGAGGAAAAAAGAGGAAGAGGAAGGGAGTGAGGGAAGGAAAGAGGGGTAAGAGAGAAAGGAAAGTTTTAGTCAAGATCCAATTTACCAGGATAGAACACAGAGAAAAGCCTCCCCATCTTAATTAAAATAGAAAAAAAATAAGTAAAACACACCTAGCATGCTTAGTAAATCATAGAATGGGAAGTTGTAAGAGAAATGGAGCCTTCATCCATACCCAGTTCCTTTGGCTTTAGAGAACCGGCATATGAGAATTGATGAAGTTATTTCAGAAGCAGAACAGCTCACATGACTCTATTGTGTTTTCGAGAGGCTTAGTGCCTAAGAATGAGTATACTGGATGGTTTTGTATGTCAACTTGACTCAGCTAGAGTTATCACAGAGGAAGGAGCTTCCCTTGAGGGAATGCCTCCATGAAATCCAGCTGTACAGCATTTTTTCAATTAGTGATCAAGGGAGAGAGCCCAGCCCATTGTGGATGGTGCCATCCCTGGGCTGGTAGTACTGGATTCTATAAGAAAGCAAGCTAAGCAAGCCAGGGGAAGCAATCCAGTAAGCAATACTCTTTCATGACCTCTGCATTAGCTCCTGCCTCCAAGTTCCTGCTCTGTATGAGATCCTGTCCTGACTTCCTTTGGTGATGAACAGCAATGTGGAAGTGTAGGCTGAATAAACCCTTTCCTTCCCAACTTGTTTCTTGGTAATGATGTTTTATGCAGGAATATAAACTCTGACTAAGATAAATGAGGGACATTTCAGAGAATAAAACTATGAACATTTAAGAACCAAACACAATAATGACTATTTTAGAGACAGTTGCAGAGCATCAAATATGACTCCTTCCTCCTCTCTAAATGTGTTTAGCTGTTCTAAATAACTTAGACCTAATGTTCAGGAAAGGGAAAGACCATAATTGTCTGAAATCAAGTTTTGCTATAAACTTTTGACATGGGAATTAAGCTAACTGAGATCCAAACTCAACCTTATATTTTCTGCAAGATAACTTTACGTTCTTAACATACAAAAGTCTTTCTAACTAAAATGATTTCAGTGTATGGATGCTCAGGTGGTTGACTATTGGCTGTACTTCTAAGGGTCTTCTCATGTGAATCCCAATGCAGATCTCTTGGACTGAAATATAGATATTTCTCTTTCAGTGCATTTGTGAATTGTAACTTGAATCAGTAAAGCAGCCTTGAAATTGCAGTGGATTCAAGGTCCTTGACGAGAGAAGAGAAAGTTCAGATGGTGGAGGAGTCAAATTATGAAGTTGCATGTTTACTTGTGTCACCAAATTTGAAAAGGACATCATCATTTTCACGAGACTTTTTTTCTTAAATGTATTTATAAGTAGAGGTCTGAAGAACCAGTTTCTATAGACATGAGTTTTTTAAATTGTCAGTGACATAATGACAAATTAAAGCAAGAGTTCCAAATAGTAAGAGCTATAGTGTACAGTATTATACCACCATGTAAATAAGCTAAAATATTGAAAATGGCACATAAAAGTTCTGCCCAAAAAGTAATAACATAATGAACAAATTCCTCTCAGATCAAAGTTCACAAAAACAATTGTGATACTTTTCCATATTAGCCGGGAAATCTTTGCAAGAAAATACATATGTATTAGTTCACAGCACAAACAGTGATTCTATGAGCTGGATATCAAATATCTTGGTTATCAATGGACAAGTCAAATCATAGGCTTACAAGGAAAGTATATGATGGTCAGTTGTTCTTAATCAACATAAATGTGGCCGAGTTTGTTACTTTCAATACAGTTCATTAAAATCCAAATAGAAAATGCTTGAAACTCTTATAGCAACTAACATATATTATGATTAAATTATCACAGCCTATGCCATATGTGCTGATTTAAAACCTGGAGACATTTAGAGCAAATTGAGTTATCAGCAAAATGAGTGAACATTTTATAATTCCTTGAGAGGACTAAAACTATAAAAGCAAACAAGTTTCAAAGTAGGTGGTTCTGCTCACACTGGACTACAATAACACAGAGCTAACCTAGGTTTTTGTGAGAAAACTGTTAGACAAATCCTGAGAACATTCTACAAAATGGCTGAAAAACACTGTAGTAGGTAATCAAGGTAACTAAATAAAACATATTAATGTAATGTCATATCCTGGATGGGATTCTGCAACAGAAAGGAAAATGAAGTAAATGCTAATGAAATATGATAAAGAAAGAATTGTCACTCATAATATCATCAGCATCCATTTTTTAATTGTAACAAATATACCACACTAATTTAAGATGTTACAATAGTGGAAACTGAATATGTATACAGGGAAGCTGCCTGATTGATCCAAATTTTCTACCAATCTAAAGACATTTTAAAGTAGAAGTGTATTTTTAAAACTTTGCTGAGACCAGTGGTGTGGTTTAGTGGGTAGTAGCACTTGCTCAAGTCTGCTGACATGAATTCAATGCATGGAATCCATGTGGTAGAAGGAAAGAACCAATTTCTACAGATTGTCTTCTACCCTCAACACACCCACCATGGCAAGAACCCACTAAATACACATGTTTCTTACTAAATACACAAAATGGATGGATGGATGGATGGATGGATGGATGGATGGATGGATGGATGGATGGATAAATTGATTTTAAACACATACACACAGAGGGGTGAGAGGGAAAAGAAGGGGGAGAGAGAAAGGGAAAGGGAGAGTCAGTCCCTATTATCTTTTCAATCTGTGACAATTCGGACATAATTTTGATAGTGCCCATTTAATATATGTTCATACAATTGACATAAAATCCATTTTGGGGGGTTTCAGACACTGTTTATGTCTCTGCGAGATCTTCAGCATGCATTGTGCTTCACACTTTACCCATTTTGTATAGCAGCCACCCCAGTGACGCATCCCAGTTCTCTTCTATAGAGCAATGAAAGAATCAGAGGTCAGGGCTGCCACTGGAGTAATTTGCTTATAGATCTTGACAACTGACAGAACAAAGAAGTACACATGCTTAGATGAGCCTGTATGTAAGCACATATTTACAAACATTTACATATATCCACCCATATCTATATGAAGATAAATATGAATCAATGCTTTGCATATCCACCTCTAAGTCATGACCATGTGAAACACAAAAATATTCTTGGCGTATTTGTACATGCTTTATTGACATGGAGTTTTATACTGAGCTATATTTCCCTCAGAATGACTATTTCAAAGTGCAATATATGTTTAGTGTCTCTGTAAAGAGATTTAGAATATTGATACTTGAATATATATTTTAATTTATATGGTTTTAATTTAAAATTATCAGAAATGAATGAATGCTAGGATACTTAATTAAACAGCAATTAAAATTGTTATAATTACGGATGACTTTTTAAAAAGACACATTATAAAAGAAACATATCTGCAATTGGAATTGTATGCAGGTTATGTGTTAAACAATTTCATAATTGTTATTTTATAGTAGAGACATTATTTTATGATTCTACACAGTCTATAAGACAGTGAGATTATTCTTTTCTGCTGATTTTTAAAAGATTTATTTATTTTATGTGTGAGAATGTTTTTCTGTCATGTATGAACGTGCATCATGTGCATTCCTGGTATCTAAGGAGGACAGAATAGGGCATCAGATCCACTCAAACTGGAACAATGGATGATTGTGAGCCACCACATGGATGCTAGGAACTAAATCTGGATTCTGCAAGAGCAACAAGTGCTCTTAGCCATCTACTTATCTTTCCAGCTCCTGCAGTGATTTTTTAATTTTTTTTTTTAACAATCTCTGGTCAAATACTCGGGTATGTCCACTGATCAACACATTGCATATTCCTCATTGTATACACCTAAAATATGACAGAGAATTTTCTTTTAATGAATAACATCTGAAATTTTGATTTGGTTTTATCTGGCATCTAATATTATAGCTTACTAATTCTACTCTGATTTCAACTTAAATTTCAAAAGTGAAAAGAAAGTAGAGTTAGAATTTTGTGTTTTATTACAGTTTTCTTATTAAATAGTTGGGTGGTTTGAGTACACAACTCTAAAGCCTTATTGACTTTATTTGTAAAAGAAAGACTTATTATAAACTTACTTTGAAAATGTAGGAACCAAATGTGACATATTCAGGTCTTGGTTTGAACTTAGAATTCACTGCCCCAGGATGCATTTCAGTTTGAGTACATTCCTTAGTCAGAGGACACTTGCTGGATTAATATTCAAAAGAGGAAGGGAGAGGCTGATTAACATTCCTCAGACCACACAGGGAAGGGAACCCACCTGCAGGTGAGGAAGGCCCAGAGCACCAAGACATATTCCAGGAAAGGGGCCCAGGATAGGAGGTAGTCAGGAAATTGAGCCCTTAATGTAATAAACCTGGGCAAACGGAAGACACTCATTGTTATAAAAGTAATGTGTAAATCTGAGTCATCTATAGACCGGACCTGAGAAGGTCAGCCTTTGTGGTTGCCCTTGTGAGCTCTGTATAAAAGCTGCCACCAGCTTTGGCTTGGAGTTTCTCTTGTCTGTGTATAGAAAAACCCCCGTATACTGGGTAACATCTTATCATCAATAAACCTCATGTTATTGCAGCGAATCCCAACTGTGAGTGTCTCTGGGGAAGCATCTAACACAAATGCAATCTGTCGCATTATCAGTCTAGAAGGTTTAGAATATGTATATATCTGAAATATATACAGAAATAGAGATTTTGAGTTAGATTTTTAAAAAGATTACATCAATTTAGAATACCAGCTACATATGTTATAGGCATAAAATATACATCTGTGTAATCAAATACAGTAATTCAGAAAATTATTATGCAATAATGACATCGGGTTAGTAGTTTTCTTGTAATTGCAATATGAGTTTTCCAACGTTGTTTTGTTGTAGATAAAATAGTTTGTCCTCTGGAAACCAGTGAACTTTTTAAAGGGCTCTAGGAAAATGTTTTTTGGTAGAATACTTTTAAAACTGAAATGTGTTAGCTTCAAAAATAATTAAAGACTTGAGATCTTGCCAATAAATTTATTTTAAAAGTCTGTACACATTTTAACACCCAGATATCCTCTCTTCTCTGTTTGTATAGTTTTATGTGTGCCCGGAGTACAGACTTGTAAATAAAACACATTTTGATTTAAACCATAAGTACAACAATGAAAACAAGGTACTGTCACAGCAGCAAATTAAAATGGAGTGTATCAGTGTATCTGTGCTTTCCAGCATAGTACTTGCACACAGATGCCATCAAAGCAGTATCTGATTCATCTGCAAGCCTCTCTCCTTTTCAAGATATGTTATGGTAATGGAGTTTCAGGATGCATGTCTACATGTCTCTGGCAAATGGTGAGAGCAGAGAGATGGTAAGGTGTTGGGTTGATTTTTCTAAATTGAGCTAGGTGCCATAGATGGAGAAATTCGGAATGTCTCTAAAATATGGAGTGGCAAAGGATAGGCTCCATCTCTGGGGCCAGGGAATTCAGCTCCACTGGCACTCTGATTTTAATACTTCTGACATCCAGGGCTGCAAGGTCTGTGCTCTTACTAGCAGTAAAGTTTGCAGCCATTTATTGCAACAACTACCATTCAGAATGATACCAGTTTCACAGACAAAAGATTATTACAAAAGGAAAACTTTGCTAGCTCAGAGAGGGCCTATCCCATACCATTACTGAAGTCCTTTTAAAAAATGACTGGTGCTTTCATAGGAATGTGAATGAAACTATTGAACATGAAGCCACAAGAAGAGGTTCTGAATTTGGAAAACATAATACCTCAGGGTACATTGTTTTCTGCCCAAACTCTGTTAACTTACCCTAAAAATCTCCATGGTTTTCTCTAGTTTATCAAAAGAAATCCATCACCTCAGTGAAAGTTACGAACCACAAAATTAGAATTAGGATTATAGTTTAATATTTAGTTTTACCAATTGATCTATCAAATGGAAGACTATAGTCATCTTACATTTAAAAACTTGTATTTAAACAACAAATAGAAAAAACTAGGAGTGAGTAGAAATATGCACATACAGAGAATGCAGGACAGGTAAGTGAGTTTCTGGACTGCTCCCATATCTGGGCTATGCATCTGTAACTACAGGGAAAGGCTTCATTAATCCTGTTTGTCTGGTTCATATGGGCATTGAGTTATTAACTAGTAAACTATTATATTTGTGACCAAGTCCTTCATGACTATTCTGGCTCAGTGTTCACATCTTCCCCATAGACTTCAGAGGCTCATGAAAAGCTAGGTGTGAGTGACCCGGCCTTTCAGTGCTGGTTTCCATTTATCTGCATCTAGGAAGTAGGGTGTTGAGGAAGGGATGAATCCATGTTTAGTGCAAACAGGGCACTTTGCGCTTGTGCCTATTGTAAGGCAATGGTTCTCAGGTGTGGCTTTGGACCAGTAAAATCAGCATCACTCAGACAATGTTATAACTCACTTCCTAGGCTTCTTTCTGTACTTACAGAGTCTGAAAGTGAAGAGCTGCCTCAGGCGTGTGTTTTAGCAAGCCCTTTTAGTGTTTCTCACACCATTGATCACTAGATCTACACAGAGGGTTTATGTTGGTTTTCTTTCTGGAAACAATGCTCTAACTGAAAGTTTCCTTTTAAGGTATGATAAAGAAACAGAAGAAAGGAGGAAGACAAAGCAATTAAGGGGTGGCAGGATGCAACTTTGATTTTTCTCTTTTTCCCTTAATAAATTATTAATATATCCCGTCCCTGTTCATTTGTGACTACAAATAAAATGTCTTTCCTGTGAACAGGTGTCTTAATTAGCGTTTCATTGCTGTGAAGAGACACCATGACCAAGTCAACTCTTACAAAGGCAAACTTTAAATGGGGCTGGCTTACAGTTTCAGAGGTTTAGTCCATTATCATCATGGCAAGAAGGATATCGGACGCAGTGCTGGAGGAGGAGCTGAGAGTTCTACATCTTGACCTGAAAACACCCAGGAGACTGGAATTCCACAGTGGGAAGAACTTGAGCAGAGGAGACTTCACAGCCCACCCCCAGAGTGACAAATTCCTCCAACAAGGCCACACCTACTTGAACAAGACCACACCTTCTAATAGTGCCATTCCTTATGGGCTAAGAGTTCAAACACATGAGTGTATGGGGCCAAACATATTCAAACTACCATAGCAGGCTTTTAGCCTAGGGACCACTGTGAGGTTTTGGAAAACCCTGGAGTTTATAAATTTCTTAGTCATTTACTGAGCAACGAGAGTTTAACCACCATGTGCAGTTCAGGTTCAATTAATTTACTATAGTCTCAAAGGCTGTTTTATAAAAACAAGCAAGATCATCAAAGTCAATTGACAGTTAAGAATGATGCTTTGGTTAGAAGTTCCTTTACATAAGTGCGAATGAATAAAGCACCCAAACCTAACAATTTCTTAGATAGTGTTGTAGAGTGAAAAATTATAAAGACCATTTTATAAAATATATACAGGCTTTTCTTTAAAGGGCATGAAAAATATAGAAAGTTTTTATGCCCCCTAGACCTGAGCAAAAGAATGCAGGCTCACTAGTTCCAAGAAAGAGGAACTGAATGTAAGATTTCAGGCCTTCACTGCCCTGGGATACATTCTGGGAGGAGTACATTATCCCTGAGTCAGAGGACACTTGCTGAATTTAACATTTAACATTTTTAATGTTAAATTTTAAATTTAACATTCCTCAAGCCTCAGGGAAGAGAATCCACCTGTAGGTGGGGAAGGCCCAAAGCAGGAAGACACATTTCTGACCACAAAGAAAGATATAAGTCATCTGGGTGGTTCCAGGAACTAGCTTTCTACTGTTTTTATGTTATGTTTCCTTGGCTACCCCTCCCCACCCTTGAGGTCTTCCCAGTGTTCCAGAAAGCTGTAGTTTAAGTCTAACTAGATGCTCTGCTAACCTAGATAAGCTTCCACCTGCAGGAACTGCCCTCCACCCCCAATCGACTGGTACAGCCTGCTGATGTTCAAAAATTTTAAAGCAACCAATCATGTGTAACCGCGCGAAAATTTCTCCCTTTCCCATGCTATAAAAAGCCCCTCAGCTTGCTGGTCTTTTGTCAAATTCAGCTCCTGTGTGGGCAAGTGATTTGACCTTGGCTGGCCAACTCCCCCTAATAAACCTCTGCTGATTGTATCCAGGTACAGTGTCTTGCAATTTTTGGGTGGCCGTGACTCCCCGAGACTTGAGTAAGTGTCTCCCGAGTTTGGGGGTCTTCAGTGTAACTCAACCCACTCACTCAACCCCAGCATGACCTTTCTTGGTTTTAATCAATAAGGTATTCCTAAATCTGAGACAGCCAGAGAGTAGGTGCTGGATAATACTGAGACCTTTAAAACTGTTATGAATGGAAAGGCTATATAATCTGTCTAAATTACAAATAGCAATACAGTTGGGTGACCATTCACAGTGAACCCCAGGGTCCTTCTCAAAGGCTGTTTCTTACCTGTCCTTTTGTACCATTCCTTTAAGAATGCCCTCCTCTTAGACGTCTAACATCTAAGGTATCCCAGCCACTCTCTTGACTTTAATCAAAACGCTTGAATGTCCTTGAGTGGCTTACACAGACAACACCAAGCTTGTGGAAAATTAACAACTACTTTCTAACTCACAATCACCATTTAAACCATCTTAAATGTACCATCCTTTCTTTCTCATTGTGTTGAATTTGTTCAAAAAAAAATTCTTCTTAAGTTAATCTTCATTGTGAGTGACTATGGAAATTTGTCAACTGAATTTGGATTTAAAATTAATTTTGTACTTTCAGAGTGCAGGTAAATCAAGATAGCTTATATGATTAAGAGCTTGGTAGTACCTCATCTACATGGCCAACTGTCCACAAACATGATGACCTGTGAGCCCGCATCTACACAGCCAACTGTAAACATATTCATTTGTAAACTTTTCATAAGAAACATTTGCTGCTTTCTGGGGTTAAAAATGCCCCCATACTTTTATAGCCAACCACATTCTGTAAGAGATTTTCTTTCTTGTACATGCATCTCTGAAATAATTATGAACTATTTGTTCCATAAATGTAGAGAGAATATCTTGTGTCTATATGGAAGTGGCACCTGTCAATAATAAATTTGATGACCTACAACGAAGGCAGGAAATAGGAGGTGGGACATCTGGCAAGCATAAAGGATTCTGGTATAGTGACAGGCACGAGATTCAATAGGAAAGATGTGATAGACAAGACAAACACATGGTATCTGAGCATAGGTAACCAGCCTCAAGGCAGAATGTAGATCTGACTAAATAGGTTATTTTAAGTTATGATGTAGTGGCAGTAGAGCCTAGCTATATGTCCAAGGTATTAGTAAATATATTTTGTGTCTGAGTTTTATTTCTGAGAACATGGGGCTGGGAGGAAGGTTTACCTAACTTCTACAACCACAGCTGTCCTCAATACTAACCTTGGTATTTATCAGTCTTTGGTCATCTTCTGTAAAAGAGAAGGAGGGAAGGAAGGAAAGAAGGAAGGAAGGAAGGAAGGAAGGAAGGAAGGAAGGAAAGAAGGAAGGAAGGAAAGAAGGGAGGGAGAAAGGGAGGAAGGGAGGAAGAAAGGAAGAAAGGAAGGAAGGAAGAAACAAGGGAGGGAGGGAGGGAATGAGAGAGGGAAGGAAGGAAGGAAGAAAGGAAAGAGAGAGAAAAGATTTACTTTTCTCAAAGTCCCATTTTATTTCTTACATACCAGAATTTCTCAAGATTTCAGCTGGCCACATTTCTGATCCCAATGGCTGCCACTACTGATTTTTTTTTTAACTTAAGTACTCAAATCAAAGCAGTAACCTAGTTTTTTATCTGATGGAGCCTTAAAAATCTCCTTCTTAGCTATCTCCCTCTATGCCTCCTCAACACTCATTGATGCCTTAGTAGGTCATACTTCATATTCAATAGTCATAGCCCTTCATCTGTATCCTGCACATTAAGTAGATTCTACACAAACCCAGATCACACAAAGCTAGAGGTGTTAAAAGTGATTCCATCCATCTCTTGCTTTTTGAACTACACATTTTTCATTCAAAGCAACCGAAGTCTTCTGTGTCACTTAAGAGTAAGCTTACTTAATTTCTGTGAGCTGTCTCCATGTGTACTGCCATCTGGCTCTGTTTTCATCACCAAGAATAATCAAGTACAACTGAGATGAGAGGCATAGTCACATTAGCTTTCCAACTTCAACATCATCTGCATAGTAGGCTAGCTGCCAGCTACTTCATAAGAGACCCAAGAAGCCAGAGTGGTTCCTAAGAAGCATTAAGAAAAAAAGAGAGATTTGTTGTCTGTGTATCCACCGTCATTTCCCCACTTTCAGCTGTGTGATGCCCTTACACCTTGCTTCTAGCTCCAGGGTCTGCCTGGCAATGCACATGTAGGATATTCCTCATCCTAATTCTATTACTGCACTTTCCATAGGCTTAACTTGGCTAAGGAAGTTGGTGCTAAACACGGTTGTATAATCCACATGCTCATGTTCATGGGATTGTGTCTTGTTGCAATACATAGAATCAACCAATTGAACCTATAAGAACCATATGATACAACTGTTTGAACTCAGAGGTTCAGTGGCTTTTAATGTTATTTTTTTAACTGTTTGTTAAAATTAATTTTAAATCTTTAATAATTGGCAAAAATAATTTTAGCTATATTAGAAAAAGGCAAAAATGATTGTACTTATATATGTTTTAAGAACAAATTGCCTCCACTTGTGGCAGCAAACTAAGTGCTTGAACCTATCTTTCCACTAGGAAGATTCAAGAGCCTGCATAAGACATGTTGTAAATTTCATGCCCAAAGGGATCTAAACTAGCAAACGGTAGAGATGCCTGCACACTAATTTTCATTGTGACAATATTCACAGGAGCCAAGTTATGGAATCATGTTAGGTGTTCTTTGACAGATGGATAGATAAAGACAATATGGTATATATACACATGAAATTGTATCCAGGCATGCCACTAGAAAGAAAATGGATTACTATACTAAGCAAAGCAAGTCAGTCTCACAAACATAAGCACTGTTTGTTTTTCTCATATATAAAACAGCTGGAGGGGAGATGGGATCAAGAATGGAAGATAATGAGTATGATCAAATTTCTTTATAAATGTATATGAAAAAGGTGTCATATGAAACACTACTTTATCACAGTATGCTAACTAAAATGCAATAAATGTACTTGAAGAGGCTAAGATTTATTGAATGAAGTAAAAGTAATACAAAGAAACTAATCAAGCAATTGAGGATCTTTGACCCCAGGGTCTTTGATAACCCCAAAATGGTGGCAGGAATACTGAGCCTTGCTGAAAGAGTTCTTATTCGTGGTGCAAAGTCTGAGCTGCAGAGCCAGCCTATTATGAAGAACCTTATGTGTAGTTAATCCAATTTACATTCATCCCTGTCTAGCTTACAAATGAATGAGGCTCAGATTATGGTTATTTTATTTGGGTTTGACAGTTCCTAGGGGGCAACTCTAAGCTACTCTTCTAATTGCTTGTTGGGCTGTAGTGTGCATGGGCAGGCGTGAGTCCTGTGGATTGAGTTGTGGGTCCAGTTTCTGCCATGGCTCAGAGAAGCAGAGGCACAGGAATTTGAGTGTGTTTACTCCACATCAGTGCTGGGTGGATGATGGACTGTGAGAAGCCACAGGACTTCAGGGGTGAGAGAACACAAGAGACCTTCTTGGGTTGAAGGTACCTGGGCCAACGTGACTGGGAACTGACTGGATTTCCGGCCCTCGGACTCCCAGGTGCTATTGAGAGGCTACGAAAGGGCCTAGACTGTGGGCATAAAGGCTGGATCAACCCACAGCCAAAGTGGGGAAGGGGAAAGATGAGCTCTGGCTGTGTCCCTTGGGGAACAGACTCTTGGTCGTGGAGACTCACTTGGCTGGGTCAAGGCAGGCTCGGCTTGCCTGCTTGAGTTGGTGGTCTCTGTGGCTGGAATGAAGAGAGGTCGTTGATGGGAGATTAGACCTCAGCTCTGTAGTTGAAGACCTTCTTCACAGTTCCCCACCAGAGACCCCAAAGAAGAGAGATAGTCCATAGTCTTAAGATATTTATTAAGATATTTATTAAGAGCTTAAGATATTTATTGTCAAGGCAGAAAATGGATGAAGCTATACCCTGGTATTCTCAAGGCAGGCCTGAGGTTAAATACCTTTTGCAAGGAGGAGGGTCTGGGAAGGAATGTTTAATTGGCTATGCCTTCTGGCCTTTAGGAATCTCATTAATATGGAGATATGTCTTGAGGCTCTCAAAACATGAGAGGCCTGAGTCATGCCCTCTACCTGTGCTACCTGACCAATGACCAGAAACCTCTCTGTGGGAGGGTTAGCTATGTAGCTATGTGAAAGGAGCCAGGGACCCAGGAACAAGGCCAAACTCCTACCTTACCTGAGGGTCTCCAGGGTTCAAAGCCTGCTTACTAGGTACCCAGCTGCCTCTCACAGCCCCACAATTGCTGGCCTGGCTACTTCCTCAGCAGTGTACTCCAAAATGCTTGCTTTTTCTCTAGGCCATATGTTCATGGTCTATCTCCTCTCATGGTGGCCCCTCTTTGTGCTCTTTCTTCTTCTCTTTCTACCTGTGACTCCCAGGCAAGTAACTGAAACCCTGCCTACCTCTATTTCCTCCAGTAATTGACTGTAGCCATTTTTATTCAACCAATAATTTTAAATTAAGGAGCAAAGTTTGTACAACAAAAGCCAGTATACATGAGAGTTCACTCACCTTGAGGCAACTAGATGTTGATATACAGAATTTAGCATTACAATACTTAGCACCAGATCAAACCTCAACACTTATGAATCCACAATGCTTTAGATTAGGTCTCAAAAAGCAGTGGTTCTTAACTTGTGGGTTGTGGACCCTTTGAGGGGTCAGAGGACCCTTTCACAAGAGTCACCTAAGACCATTGGAAAATACAGACATTAACATTATGATTCACAACAGTAACAGAAAGAATAATTTTATGGTTGGTGGTCACCACAACATGAGGAACTGTATTAAAGGGTCACAGCATTAGGAAGGTTAAGAACCACTGGCTTATAGAAACAGGAGTTAACTGAAAGTGTTCCAATTTTTGCAGAGACTGTAGGGTAACCCCAACTTCAGTACAAAATGCATTTATAATCCACATATAATTACTATCTTTAGCATTTTATTCAGAATCTATATCTTGCCATTTGTCTCAATTTGTTCTGTGCCCTTCCTGTCCCTTTTCTATTTTTGCTATCTGTTTTGCCCTCGTCTGCTTCTCTTGTTTGTTTTTTTTAATAGCTTATTGATGTATAATAGGCACCCAAATACACTTACACATTTAAAATATATAACTTGGTGTTTTAAAGGTTTATGTTAAGGCTGAGAGATGAAAGAATGAAGAATGAAGAAACCTGCGAGTCAACCACAAGAGCCAGGGTTTGGAAATCATGAACCAGGGTTTGGACCTCAGCATCCATGGCAGGCAGTACACCTGTAACTCCTGTGCCAAGGGATCCAACACCTTCTTCTGGAAGTTTAGGCACACACACACACAGAGAGAGACAGAGAGAGAGAGAGAGAGAGAGAGAGAGAGAGAGAGAGAGCAATGAAATAAATCTTTTCACAAATCTGTTTTAAATTGACAAAAAATTATTCAGATTTATGAGATGTGATGTAAAATGCAATAATATTCTGATCCATATGTATAATATAGATTTAAATAAGGTAATTAATATATATAACATCAACAACTTGTGAAGTTTTATAGTGAGAATATTAGCACATCTGCAATTTTAGCAATGCTGAAATAGACAGTACTTCATTCTGATTACCTTTGGAAATTCTATAGTACAGTAGTCACTAAACCATATTCTACCAGTCTGATAATACTCTATGATTCGCACCTTCTCTGTCCCAATTTCTCCTCATCCCCTTTACACTTTGGTGACCTCATTTCCACTCTCAAATTCTGTGATGTTGGTTATTTTAATTCCATGAATATGTGGGATCATGCAGCGTTTGTGCGTACACATCTAGCTTTGTTCACTCGGTTTTGTTCTGACGGTTAATGATGCTGTACTGTATATTATATTTCTGTGTACAGAATTCTTCTGGGAACTATCCTATTGATCCTTTAGCTGTTTTCTTGCTATTGTGTTGTATGAATTTATTACACATGAAAATTGTTGACTACTGTTGTTAAAATTCCTTCCCAAGGACAGACATAAGCAATGGAACCTCTTCCTAAGGTCCCAACCAAAGCATATGTCCAATGAAATTCACTCTAGGAAACCAGAGTTGGCTGGGCTTCCTTACAGAGCATAGGTGACAGGTACATACCAGGGTTTGGGTGCTGCGTCCCCCAACAGGTCAAATCTGGAAGGCCTTACCCAGAGGGCTTCCCTGTAGCTACATAGATGGAGCCTTTCTCCTCCAGCCTTCCCCAGCTCTGTTCTAACCCCTCCCTCAGGCCACTTGCAATTAAGACAGAGTTGCATGCAACTGTAATTGATACTTTATCAATTTAAAGATCAATACTGTAATTGAGCTTTTAAAAACCCAATTCTCAAGGCTATTTAATATGATATTGGGTTATGATCAGAAAAGCTAAATTCTATTTTCTATTATGGTACTTAATAAGATGTATAAACTTGGATCAAATGTCCCCAGTACCCCTTATTATATAAAAGTTTTTACATGACAAAATTTAAAAATTACATTTTGTACATTTTTTTTTTGCTTATAAATTGACCTGTTTATATTAGAAGCATATAAGTAGCAGGACATTCTTTTATTTATTTATTTTTTTTACATTTTTGTTTATCTTTTGTCATGTCATATAAGTTTTATGACAGCAGTAGTATTGCATATTATTTCTCATGTATTCTAGTAAAATACTGCTTAACTCGAATAATTGTCTATTGTTGTATATTAGTCAGACATTGTGATAAGTGCCCCCTTTCATATTCAAGAATATGTGAATAATTCTACTTTCTTTCTATGTATATGTGTGTTTATTTGTGCATACACACGTGAGCAGTTATACATATGTGCATATGCATTTGAAGTCCAGAGTTCGACATTAGTTCTTTTTCTCAGTCATTGTCCACCTTAATTTTAGAGACAGTGCCTCTTCACTGAAAACTAGAGATTGAAACTTCTGTAAGGCTAGCTGGTCAGCAAGTCCCAGTCATCCTCCTGTCTCTACACTGCCTGACCGCCATTTTAACCCTCTCCCTACCTCTTACTGCAGCCAGCCTCAGCACCAGAATTACAGTTACACATCACACTAGCATCTTTATGCAAATGCTAGGGATGTGAGCTCAGGTCCTCACGTGTGTGGCAAGAACCTAGAGACTTAGCCATCCTCCCGGAAATAACTTTTCAGTAAGTATAGCCTAGACGAGTTCAAACACTAACATCCAGAGAGTGCCTGATGACGTTGAAATGCGGACTTTGTAAATTTCAGGACTCCGGTGCACAGCACTTCCCCAAATGGCACACAGGCCATACTTGTAGGCTCTGGTCTAATTTCTGTTTTAAAAGTCCCTTTGCTTTTTCTTTTCAGCAGAGAATTCTCTTTGATGTATTCTATTCTTGGCCCTAGCTTATTTCATTATTTTATAGCATCATTCCATCTCAAGTACAATCCACTGATTATAAGACCCTCACCTATGTGCTCTCATGTAGAGTTATTTTTCAGAAGTTATGTTATTAGTTAATGGGAAAGGTTGTGATGTTTTCCTTCAACCGATATTTTCCATCTTTATAAAAATAATGTCTCTTTTCTCTCTGTAGATCTGTTTCCTGTAGAGAGAATTCTCAGTTGGCATAAAACAGTCAATGTTGGCATCTAGCTGCTGCCTATCCAGTCAGGAATAGAATGAGATGAGAAGAGAGATATGGCTGGTGAGAGATCCTAGCATTCAAAATCTAAATCCATGATGCTCTTCGAGTGTACACGCCTAGACACCAATAAACAAATGTGAGATAAATGTAAATGCTGTCTTGCACTGCTACCTCAATGTGTGTCACATGGACTATTAAAGTCACTTGAAGAGAGTGCTGCTGTGTCTGTCTTTTCTAGGCATTAGCCAAAATGTAGTTTAGGATGAACAAGATGCTGGGCAGTTTCCAGATTCTATTCCTTAGTAAGGCCACAGAAAAACAAACACTAACAAAACAAATCTTAAACAGTTTGTGGCAGTTGTAAATTCTTGAGATAGTCTCCTTTTCTTGTTGGATGTGTCGTGTGTGTGTGTGTGTGTGTGTGTGTGTGTGTGTGTGTGTGTGTGTGTTTGTGCATGCGCGCATGTGTGTTAGAAGGCACTTTACTTGTTGCTAGGTTTCCACATCACAAGTTGCATAAACAAACTGAGAACTGGTGAATTTAACCCAGTTGTTCAATGTATTAAGTGTATGTAGTGCCTTGGATTCTAGAGTAATCTTTCTTGATAAGAGGAAAGATATCTGTATGCACAGGACTGAGAGTATGGACCAACTGAACCCATATGTGTGACCATAATGGTTGTCTTTGGGGCCACTGTTCTGCTTTCTAAATATTTTCAAGTCATCTTTTTCCTTTAACATCATTAAAATTTTTTTGTTTTAAATCATCTTAAAACTATAGTTGGGGGGAGAGGAAGTGCTGGAGAGATGGCTCAGTGTTTAAAAGCACTAACTGCTATTCCTGAGGTCCTGAGTTCAAATCCCAGCAACCACATGATGGCTCACAACCATCTGTAATGGGATACAGTGCTCACTCCTGGTGTGTCTGAAGACAGCTACAGTGTACTCATATACATAAAATAAATAAATCTTTTTAAAAAAACTACAGCTGGATGGGATATTTCCAACCAAGTAATGACCTGGACATAATACTCATTTATCTTCCAAATAACTGCACCAGACAAGAGTGTCTTAAAACCTAGGCTGAATATGTAATATAAGCAACCAGAACTGTTAAGTTACTATTTGGGGGTACTTAGAATTATTATTATGGATTATTTTTTATTGCAATATAACCATGTACCTTGTCTGATGAACGCAAAATTGTCTCAGTCTCTATACTTCTGTTGTTTTGTGACTCTCTATCTGTTTGTCATCTCTTCTTAACTCCTTCCAGCTGTAGTGTGTGTTTTAGTCTATGGCTATGCCTTGTGCTTGTGACGGGTGAGTAGGCTGCAGGGCTCCTAAGTAATCAACACATAAATAGCCGCTGCTATCTATTCTTGAGGTTCACTCTGGTAGATGTCAGGCTGCTCAAAGAGAATTCGTACTGACAGTATGAATCATCTCTATGTCATTTCAGAATGACTCACATTAGCTAATGACTGGTCTTCCAAGGACTGGCCATATGTTTTTGTTGTAAATACTATTAACTGATGGACTGCGGCCATTATGTAAATTAGCAGATATTTAAGCCTAGATGAACAGTATGAAACAGGGGCAGTTGGCAGCATGTCGTCTTTGGCTGCAGGGAAGGTGAACTATCAGAGGCTTAGTGGCTTGTCATTCTTTGATCTGTAGAATACACATTTTCTCTAGGACATCCCTTTGGGGGTCACATGTACTACTCACAACAAAATTATCTAGGAAAAGATTAGTATTTTCCATCAGAGTTACCAAGCATTAACTTGAGTTTCTTTAATTCTAATGCAATATATTAAAGTAGACAACGACAGTTGAAATACTGATGTTTTAGAGTGAAATTAATTCTGACAATCTATAATGCTATGTATGATACTTCTGTAGCAATGAATAAGGTTATATGCAGCTGATGTAAAACTAAATTTGAGCATTCAATAAATATGAACAGGGCTTAATCTCATAACTTGTTATTGAGAAGAAAGTTGAAACCATAGGGAAAATCATTCAATGTCACACAGTCGGCCAAATGTACAAGGGTTTTTTAAAGTGGCAAAAAAAAAAGTTCATACATTTTAATCTCATATTTTGTCTGAAATAATTCCAGTGGGAGGCTTATTTGGCAATATTTTATCAACTTCAGAATCAGAAATTTTACTTTTGTTATGACGTCACTGGGAATCATAGAAAAATCACAGCAGCACTTTCTGGACTATGAGACAATTGCAAACCCATTAACATTCAGATGCTGAATGAATGGATGGACTGGATTACATTCATTCAATTAAATGTTAAAGAACTGTTGAAATAGGCAGGCAAAATCAGTGCTTCTCAGCCTTCCTAATGATGCCACGCTATAATACTGTTCCTCATTTTGGGTGACCCCAAGTATAGAATTATTTCTGCTGCTACTTTACAACTGTAATTTTGCTACTCTTATGAATTGTAATACAAATATCTGATATTTAGGACCCCTGTGAAAGGGTCATTTGACTCTAAAGGGGTTGAGACCCACGGATTGAGACCCGTTGGACTAAATAGATCTATAGACTCAATAGGTGTATCTATTAGACATGTAATACTTCATGGGAAAAATAAAATATGGTTCTTATTCAAATATATTAAGTATTCTCAATGAGCATGTTTTATGCTGATGAATTTGCACAGGTAGAGCATAATGTTTTTCAATATATAGAAAGAATGACTGTTTCTGGGACAGCAGGTAGAATTTTAAAAATAATTTCAAGTTTATCTGTAAGAGTGTATCATTTTAAGAAACTTTAAGTAACAGAATGCCAATGAGGTGAAAAAAAATCAAAATAGTCTCTTGTCTCAAAAATAGAAACAAAAATGGAGGAAACCTGCAAATGGCTGCTTAGATCTTTGTATAGAACAAGTTGAGTTTGTATTCTTTATAGATTCCCCATGTTTTAAACCTAGCACTTTAGAAATGTTTCTTCTAGCATTGTGCAAATTTAGCTCTTTAATGGCTCTAGTGTATGCTATTGAATGTATGAATTTTCACCAAATTCCTTGACAGATTCAAACTATAAGATGAAATAGTTTGCAACACACTTAAGAATACCAGTCTAGCCGGGCGGTGGTGGCACACGCCTTTAATCCCAGCACTTGGGAGGCAGAGGTAGGTGGATTTCTGAGTTCCAGATCAGCCTGGTCTACAGAGTGAGTTCCAGGGCAGTCAAGGCTACACAGAGAAACCCTGTCTCGAAGAACCAAAAAAAAAAAAAAAAAACCAAAAGAACACCAGTCTACGAAGGCCAGACAGTACTCAATCCCAAGTCAACCTGGCTATTCCTGAAGCCCATGTTCTCTTGGTATTGGGTCTATATTTTTCTATGTAATATTCTGTATATTAAAATCACATATAAATTTTAAGATTCACCTCTTTTGAAGGCTTTCCAGCACAGACAGTTAATAAGTCAAAGATCAGTTCTTAATTCAATACATAGAGTGAGACTAATGCTGAGGCTTCTCCTTCCTCTAGCTATGCATATAATTCACATATTTCCATTAGTGGACTGTGAGGGGAAGCAATGAGTGTAACTTGTGGATAAAAGTGTCAAGTGTAGCTTCCCCTCTGTTCTTTCCCCTCCATTTTACCAGACGCAAAGGAAGAGGAGGACACAGGATGACACAGCTGTACAAGGATAAATCTTGGTCTTTGAATCATTACATCTGCAAATCCACCTTATCATCCCTGTTTCATAGTGACAAATAAACATATTGTGTTTAGTCAGTTTACATATTTGGGTGAGTGACTTACAACTCTTTAGTCTAGACTGACATATACCATAGAGTTCATAATTAAATTTTACAGGCATTTTAAAGATTCCCGATATATAATTCCGGGTTGCTTTTTGTAAAGACCGTATTTGTTTACACACTCACCAGAAACATATGAGAGAATGTCTCTTTCACCAACTAACTCATAATATTTTATATACTGGCTTGTTATTTGATATAGTGTTATTATCTGAACACATCTGCACAGTATTTTTAACACTAAAAGTACTTGTATCCCAGCACTGGTGAGCTGTCTTCAGGTTGTATACAGAGGTAAATATAAAATACTAAAAGTGTATAAAAGCAAAAAGAAAAAGGGGGCATGGGATAGGGTTTTTTTGGGGGGGGGAATGGGGAAAGGGGATGGCATCTGAAATGTAAATAAAATATCCAAGAAAAATTAATAAATAAAATAAAATACTATACTAGTCTGACTTCATAAATGAGAGTCATATAAAGAGCATATGTGACTTACAGACCAAGAGATGCAACCCTTAAAAGTCACAACATGAATAATTATGAAAATTCTTTGAGAAAAGTAAAGAATGACTTTGGGAGAGCAAAGGAGAACATGGTTCAGCACAAATAACATCCAAATCAACCCAGGGGAAACTGTCATCACAGAGCTGTCACAGCCCCCAGCACATGCTGACAGACACAGGCTGTTTGATCAAATAGCCTTAGCAAGAGGCAAGATGCGCAGATCAAAAGCTGGGCGAAACAGATGGCTTAAGGCTCCTTAGCTGAAAAGATGTGGGCTTTCTGGAAGGAATTCATAAAGTTCAGAATTGTGGCTGTACAGTTTAGAAAACCCTTTTTAGGACCCAGGGTTGGCTAAAGAAGCTTTAAGAAGGTTGATTATTGGGGTACTATCAAACTCTTCTAGAAGGGTTTGTGTTTATAAGCAAAAAGCAATATGAAATAGCTGCGAAGGCTTACTCATTGCTTGGTGCCGACTCAGGCATGGCAGACTTGATGGATTGCTTAAAAGTCCATTAGTTCAGCAAACACCTCAAGTGCACACAGTTTATACAACATACTTTCCCTGTATTACTCTAAAAGCCCTGCACTTAAAGTGATTCTGTGTACAAAAGAGCGATAGGACAAGAAGTCCTGCCAAGGAGAAGAAAGTAGTGAAATTCCTTGCCCTCAGAGGACGGGTTTAAAGAGGAAATTCTTTTCTGTTGACTTTTATTTTGGTGCACTCTATGGGAGTTCTCCTATATAAATGACCGTGTTTTGTTTTGCTTTGCTTTGCTTTGCTTGGTTTTTGTGTAACCCCCAGTGACAGGTAGCTTTGAAGGTCACAGAGTTTCTGAGCTCAAATACAGACACTGCTGTTTACCAGCCATCTGTTCTTGAGTGATTTGTGTGATGCTGCTCTGTGTCACTTTCCTCTGCAGAAGACAGGAATGTGGAATGTGTAATGCATTTAAGATGTCACCATTGTCTCAGATTACTATGTGAATCAAATTAAACAGTCCATGAAGGAACTTATACTTGGGCCTCCTTACCAGTTAACAGTCAGTAAAGAGCATCTACAGAAGATGAAGCTAAAGTGCTGAGCCAGTTAAGAGTCCTGGAAGCCTAGAATATTTAGTAGGCAATGGCTCAAAGGCCAACAAATGCACAGACTTTGTGCACACTGTGTTCTCTTGGGTTTTCTGCTTGCCCCAGCTCCTGAGATTATTTGTTCTTCAAAGCTTAAAATCCAGTAGTGCAAGGTTTGGGGCATCGTGTGATCAGTGTGACAGGGTTGGGGTAACTTCCTGAAAAGAAAAATGATAGAGAAGCAGGATGTTCCCATCAACTTTTAATAAGATTCAGTTTGGATTTAAAAAAAAAAATCATGCTCATTTTATTTCCCCTTCTAAATGAGAGTCCAGTGTCCTCCCTTGGGCCTTCCTTTTTATTTAGTTTCTTTGGGTCTATGGAGTGTAGCATGGCTGTTCTGTATGTTATGGCTAATATCCACTTAGAAGTGAGTACAACTATGTATGACTTTTGGGGACTGAGTTATCTCACTTGGGATGATATTTTCAAGTTCCATCCATTTGTCTGCAAAGTTCATGATGTCTTTGTTTTTAATAGCTAAATAGTATTTCACTGTGTGAATGTACCAAATTTTTATATCCATCTTTCAGTTGAGGGACACCTAGGTTATTTCTAGTTTCTGGCTATTATAAATAAAGATGCTAAAAATAGCCCTAAAGGGTAGATGGGGGGAGGGAACTTTGATGAGGAGGAAAATGGGGGCGGTCAGGGTCAGGTATGGGGAGGAACAAGAGAGATACCCAGATGGCCTCTATGAAGGGAAATTTACATAGACAAGGGGAGAAGCATCTTGAGAATGTGTCACAGACCTAGGTTAGGGGAGGCACCCAAGAATTGATGGAGGTGACTTTAGCTGAGACTCACAACATTTGGAGATATGGAACCTGAAAAGGTCACTTCCTGTAGCTAGGCAGAAACCCTAGTAGAGTGATAGAGACACCAACCCACCCATAAAGCTTTTGTCCCAAAATTTATCTTGTTTACAAGAATTGCAGGGATGGGGGATGGGGAAGAGACTGAGAGAATGGCCAACCAATAACTAGCCCAACTTGAGACCTATCCCATGGGCAATCACCAATCCTTGACACTATTAATAAACTGCTTGTAGACAGGAGTCTAGCATGGTTGTCTTCTGAGAGGCTCCATCCAGCAGCTGACTCAGACAGACACAGACATCCCCAGCAAAAGAATGGATAGAGCTTGGAGACTCTTACGGAAGAACAGGGGGAAAGATTGCAGCCCCAAAGATGATGAGAACTCGACAGGACTAACAGAGTCAACTAACCTGGACCCTTGGGGATCTCAGGGACAGAACCACAACCAAAGAGCATACACAGGCTGGACTGAGACCTCCTGTACATATAAAGCAGATGTGCTACAGTTTGATCTTGATGTGGGTCCCAAACAACTGGAACAGGGGCTGTCCCAAAAGCTGTTGCTTGTCTGTGGGATATGTTCTTCTACCTGAGCTGCCTTGTCTGGTGTCAGTGGGAGAGAATGTGGCAAGCCCCACAGAGAGTTGATGTGCCAGGGTGGGGGATGCCCAGGGTGTCCGCTCCTGGTCATAGGAGAAGGGGAGGGAGAATGGGGCAAGGATTTAGAGAGAGAGAGAGTGACTAGGAGGGGGCCATGGGCAGGATGTAAAGTGAATAAAAAAAATTCTTGCCTATAAAGGTAGATGTTGGCATCAAAGACATAGTAACAATGAAACTTAATTTGCCCAAGTTTAAGCCTAGAAAGGAAATTATCAGAAATCATTTAAACTCTTCATGGTTAAATTTTAATATTTAAAGGTGTGCAGTTTTAAGATCTTAAGATAAATTCTGTAGACAATAGGATTTTCCAGTTTAGGAAAGAGTTTATAAGTTGGATTTTTTTTCTTTCCATTCCAGGAATCTATTTATTGAAAAATGAACCAGACTCCACAGTGAACAGAAACATCCTGATGAAATACATAGAAATGCTGAAATTCAAAACATAATAAATTACAAACACCTTCTGTCCTCAAAGGATGGTAGAGATTTGATGAACGTGATGGCATTGGCTATAAAGAGTACCCACAGAGACCACGTAAGCACGAGTCCTCCAGTCCTTCTAAGCCCCAGGATGAACATGCACCAGGAAAAGTTGGCAGAGAGGCTTTTGAAGAAGATATTCTCAGTTCAGTAATAATGAAAAAAGGAAGCTCCCTTTGTGTTTCCCTACCTCCAGACATGGAGCACAATTGTGTAATACATGGAGCTTTAGTGGATACTGTGGGGCTCAGAGAAAGAATCAGATGTGCCATAGAGCTATTAACCTGGGGTTATGACAGTGTTGAGCTGCTGTCCCCCCACATACGCTGAGGTCACCTATCTGCACTGGGCTTCTAATTAGAAGCAAAAGACAAAATTTCTATCACCAGAAATTCTGTTTCTTGCAAAGAAATGCATGGGTTTATTTTAAAAAAAATACATATTGTAAATAATGTATGTTTACTTGGAGAATATAACTATAACTTTTAAGATATAACTATATTGCAATATGTTATAGAACTAGATATTATTTCAAATTACTCAAACCAGACACTTAAAACTTTTGAACTTGAAAGAAAAATTAATTGACTCTACATATGAACTCCTTGGCTCAATAAGTATTCCTTAGGTTCATATTGGTTAACAGGCATGGCGCTGCTGAGGGTACTTGGATGAAAGAGTTGACCGAGTTTTCAGTCCTCCCCTGTGTACATATAACTAAACTCAGGAACAAGTTGAGGAGTGAGTGGCAAGTGCTAAGAGAACATGAATATAATAATTTTCAATGAAAAGAATCTACTCCAAACAAACCTGAAGGCTGAGAAGGGGCCTAGCATAAGAAAGTGTTGGGAAATGTCTTACCGGAAGAGTAAGCACGGGGCTTTGGAATAGGGCATTTCTTCAGGAATCCACTGTGGCTCCGCACTAAAGAGTGAAGGAACGGATGAGAGAGAGGAGGGAAAGGCATAGCTGGACCTTATACCACATTACAGGGCCAAGACAAGGCAGCATACTGCTTCCCATTGTAAACACAGAAAGAAGAAGAGGGACTTGACAGAGACATAGAATGTTTTCAACAGTTCTTTTTGCTGTGTTCAGTGTGGATTAAAGTCAGGGTTTCAAAGAAAAAACCACTTAGCAGTAATCCAAAGAGGACAGATAAGCCTTGAGGGCAGTGGTCACAGTCACAAGGGGTTAGAGAAAAGCAATACCCACAGAACTGGTGGGAAAAAGAATGGAGCTGGCAGATGTTAGGGATCTGAGAGGCATAAAACAAGGCCGACTCAGCATCTTCTAGCTATATTATGTGTTATGGATGGCACTATCTTCTAATGTAGGGGAAGACTTTGATGACCAAAAGTCACAGCTCTTCTCTGAACATGGCAGGTCTGGGAAGGTCTAGAGAGATCCAAGAGAAGGGGAATTATGAAGACAGATTTACGAGTCTGTAGTTCTGAAGGAGGCAATGTGGTTTGCAGTAGCAGGTGAGTTACGGAGCTGGATCGTGTCTTGGATTGCTAGTGAGTGAAGAGAGAAGACAAGATGCATGGGTGCTGTCAATGTGGACATTTAAGGCAGACAATGGAAGACCAGTAAAGTAAAGAAGACAAGAAGATGGGTGAAAACAGTCGGGTGGAGACTCAGAAGGCTGCTGTGCCCTGGGAGCTGTGGTATACCTGTTTGCAAAGTCCGTAAGAGCAACCATCGATATGCTGAATCCTCGTGAGAAACCTAGGAAGTTGGGCACAGAGCTGGTGATCGGCACGGGCAAGACCGTGAGATTGACAACTAAGCTGACCACCAGTTACTGACATAGGTGGCGCTAGTGAACAAATAGAGGAAGCCAGTTGTACCGGAGTCAGGTAAGCTGCAAATAGAAGAAGAAACTAAGTCACTCTTTAAAAGGCTATTTTTGAAGAGCATAGAAATATGTTGAGACTTGTAGAAAAAGAAGACAAGATGCACGATCACCTCCTCTAATCTAATACAAAGACTTCACTTGAAAAGAGAGTGAGGAAAATCCAGCAGAGAATGAGACATTGTCTGCAAAGGTGGGGTGAGTGTAGAACAAAGGCTGGGGAGGTGGGGGTGGTGATAGTGATGTTGGTGGTGGTAGAGGTGTGTGGTGGCTGGTGGTGATAGTGGTGGTATGGTGGTGGTGATGGTGGTTGTAGTGGTGGTAGGGACTGTGGTGGTAGTGGTGGTGGGTGGTAGTGGGGATAGTGGTGGTGGTTGTGGTGGGTGGTGGATGGTGATGATGGGAGTTTGTGATATTGGTGGAGGTGGGAGAGGTTTTCGGGGGTTGTTTTTGGTATTAATGGTGGTGTTGGTTCTGGTGTTGGTGGTGCTGGTGATAAAAGGGGTGGGGGCAGATCCATAGTCCAAATGGATTCTCTGATGGCACCAAGATTGTTCCTGTCAACTTCTCAGGAGCCATGGATACTGAGTGCTGGGCTGACTTCAAAGGCTCTGCCAATCTTTCATCAAAGAGTGTCACAATTGAGCAACAATACAGTGACTAAGAATTGCACACAAGTAACAGCTGAAGTATCAAAAGAAAGGCAGAATAATGACTGACTGGAGGTACAGGCAAGCTGAAGGTGGGCAATTTCAAGACCTTAAGAAAAATTTTGTAGACAAAAGGATTTTCCAGTTTAAGAAAGAATTTATAAGTTGGATTTGTTTTCTTCCCATGCCAGGAGTCTATTTATTGAAAAATGAACCAGACTCCATACTAGACAGAAACATCCTGATACAATACATAGAAATGCCAAAATTCAAAACATAATAAATTATAAACACTTTCCATCCTCAAAGGATGATCGTGGCGAGGTGAATGTACTAAAATAGAAATGTGTTCTGAAAGCAAATTCTTTGAAAAGAAAATATGACAGCTAGGAATAGCAGACCAGGTCAGAATTACTGCTACCTTGGATGCAGTGACAGATGACTACACTACACAGAGACGAGTGGACAGGAGACATTTGAAAACAGTAGGTGGGTATGTGTCGAAGAAAGATACGAACACTCAATCAACTCCTTTATTTTAGGATCCTGCTTGTATCTTTATGCATATCTATTAATTACTTTTCTGTCACTGTGACAAGATAGCACCGAGAAATTACTTACTTGCAGACCTCCTGTGGAGACTAGCCAGCCCCTCCCCCTGTGCTGCACCCAATAAACACAAACAGAGAGGTTCTGGGCTGCAGTTAGAGACCCCCATCTTATTTTAGCTTCACTGAATATGTGTCTGTGTGTCTGTCCCTTTTCATTCCCTGTCTGCCCTTAACCAGGGTTCCAGGATCCAAAAGGAGCAGGAGTCTGTACATATTGTTTGATTTTTTTTTTAACTCTTTTAATGACTGAAATAAAACACTGTGTATATTAAATTTGTGCCTTCCTGACTTCTGGTGGCACACATTTGTGTGCTTTTTGGACATTTTATCTTTCTTCTGTCAAGTAATCTTTCATCCTTTTTTTAACTGTGTCATGTGTCTCTTACTACTGAATTGCAGGAGTTAGTCATATACTTTTAATTTTCTCTGGGTATGGTGGGCTCTCTGTTGAGGTTTGTTCTGTTGCAATGTATTAATATGCTAAACTCTGTACCTGAAGGTCTAGGCCTGGGTAGAAGTGAACTCTCATGGTTACAAGCTTTTGTTATGCAAACCTTGTTCCTTAATTTAAAATTATTGGTTAAATGAAAATGGCTATAGCCAATCACTGCAGTGATTAGAGGTAGGTGGGTTTCGAGTTACTTGGTTGGGGGTGGAGAATCTGGAGGAGACAAAGAGACCACAAGGGGGAGGGAAGAGAACACTGAGAGGACTGAGACAGGCTGACTCCATGACAGGCTTCAAACTTGCAGGTTAGGAGATTAGGCCTAAATTTCTGTTTCCAGAACTGGACAAGTCTGGGCAAGTTACTGGAAAAAACACACACACACACACACACACACACACACACACACACACACACACACACACACACACA
>JANHMN010000013.1:29013721-29032628 GCA_030674055.1 Rhabdomys pumilio | reverse complement strand
AAGAAAACACACACACACACACACACACACACACACACACACACACACACACACACAAAGATTTTATTTGGCTATTAAAAAATTAAATAGTGACATCTGTAAGAAAAATATGGAGCTGCTGGGCAGTGGTGGTACACGCCTTTAATCCCAGCACTTGGGAGGCAGAGGCAGGCGGATTTCTGAGTTCAAGGCCAGCCTGGTCTACAGAGTGAGTTCCAGGACAGCCAAGACTACACAGAGAAACCCTGTCTCGAAAAAACAGAAAAAAAAAAAGAAAGAAAAGAAAAGAAAAATATGGAGCTTTACTTCATTACATTAAGAGAAATGAACCATGCTCAAAAAGACAATTATTACGTATTTTTTCTTATTAGTGAAATCTAGAATTGTGTGTGTGTGTGTGTGTGTGTGTGTGTGTGTGTGTGTGTAGCATTAAAAATACCAAGGGGCTTATGGGAAAGTTTCTAAACTGTAGAATCTAAAGGACGGGGAGAACAAGGAGAAGAAAGACAGATGGAATGTGAATGGGGAAGGCAGGGCTATTTGGAAGCAAGGATGCTGGCAAGGGTGAAGGAAGAGGACTGGGGTAAAAAAGATCAAAAACTAATGATGTATGTGATGAAGAAGTCTCAGTGAAATTCATTAGCTTGTATGCCCTTACGCATTTTAACGCCTGTTTGTTACTTTCGATAATTTCTACTAGTCTTGTACTCTGTCACTGATTATTTTTCTGCAACCTGTGACCTTAGGTTCAGACTTCCCAGGGGCATTTGATTCCCGACACGGGATCCTGAGCTTTAGAAGTCTAGGTTCTTGTTACTCTTATCATTCCCATTTCTTTCTTGTACATATTCCCTCCAATCTCCTGAGTTATTTATAAATTCTTTAGCGTTCTGCTCTCTTCATTTCATCACCTGTTTCCAGTCCACATTTCCTGTGTACTAGAAGATATGGACCAGAACTGCGTACAAATGAAATGTGGCGAGTGACTTCAACAGGGCCATCTGAGTAAAATCATGTCACCACTTGTGATGAGTTATAAACAGGAAAGAGATGAGGATGGTGTTTTGATCTGGGCCAGTGGCACTGAGATGGATACAAAGTCTTAGGATTTGGAGCATCAGGTCTCATCGATAGGTTAGGGAAGGGAGAAACAGGAGCACATTAAGTGATAACTTATACTCTGTGAATAAAATGGGGTCACTATATGATTGGCTATAACAGGGGAGGCAACTCTTTTAGAAGAAGTGAAATCAAGAGTCCTGCCTGTCATGTTTCATGTGAGATAGCTACTCAGTTCCCAACTCAAGATATTAAAAAATACTTTTCTAGTTGGAGATCAAGACTGGGGACACGCATGATACCAGTTTGGAAGTCAAGGTGTATGGATGGTATTTAAAGGCAGGACTTTTAAGAAAACATATGAGTCTTTGTGCAGGTTCACAGTTTTAGCAGTGGTTCTCAACCTGTGGGTCGCGACCCCTTCGGGGTTGCATATCAGATATTTACATCGTGTTTCACAACAGTAATAATGTTACAGTTATGAAGCGATAATGAAATAATTTTATGGTTGGGGTCAGCACAACACGAGGATTATTAAAGGGTGGTAGCACTAGGAAGGTTGAGAAGCACTGGGTTAGAGTTTGGGGCAACAAAAAGAATCTAAAACTAAGACCCAACGGGCAATAGGAAGAGTGTGGTACCTAAAAGATGGAATGGAGATTGTGGCAGAAGAGTAATCAGGGTGTCAGTGGTGCTGATTAACAGGAAAAGCAAGAATCAATTATTCACTGTGTTAATCCACCGAGGGGTTTGCTTCTGAAGTATATTAACATATTCATCAATGCCATATAATCAAATTTCTTGAGTAGCTCAGAATTTGAATTCTGAAAGTGCTTAACTTCTAATTAGCTGTGTTCCTGAGAATCCTGTCTAAGATCAATGTGAGCATTTATCCCTAATAGTGATTTTGTCAGTTAGGATAATTGTATGCTATGTGTCACTTTGATGTCCTCTTGGGGGTTCCTATTCACTGGCTCCTTCCAATATCATTTATTTAAGCGGATCCAGTCACTACTCTAGCAATAGACTGTTGAGAATAATTCATCGGTGAAATGGGCATTCGTGTTCTTTTTCTTCCATAGTGAGGTACTGTTTGCCACAATTACACCTTACTGAATGAGAATGTGCCCAGCGGACATGGTGTTATTTACGTTATTTGATATGCTATTGATACAGAGACAGGATGGCAACGTTAGGCTGTCAAAAGCTAGTGTCAGCACATGGATATAAAAATTGCTTTCCCTGTAAAAAAAAATTACATATTTTATAAATGCATTTTATGCAACTTTTTAAATAAATGTACTTAAGTTTCCTGAACAAACCGAACCATCAGTTCCAAATAGCAGTTGTAGCTGAAAAAAAAAAAAACTTGTCTAACAAAACTAAAAACATTATTCTATAAGAATATGTTTACTATTTCATATCTAATTTCACGCTTATATGAGCCCGTCATCCCTGGGATCTGACGTCAAGGATCTTGCTCTAATTATTGTGAATTGTTACATCTTATAGTGTCCATGGGGCCGATTTATTGTGAAGATGATGCTTTGTACCTACTTTAAAAGGGAAAACCGTGAGTTTCAGTAAGTTCGGATTTTGCTCTTGAAGACTTCTCAGAAAACGAGCGCGAGATCAAGAAGGACCAGGTCTCGATCGCGGGTCGGAAGACGGTAATTTGCAGTTTGTTCTGGTCCTCCGTGGAGGCCTGCGACTACTGTCCCGTCCATATCAGGCCGGGCCAGCTGCGGTCCCCAAGCGCTACGCGCCACAGGTGACCGTGTCGCCGGTTGCAGGCGCCCAGCCCCGGGGCGGCGCGAGCGGGTCTCCGGCATCCAGGGCCCGCCCCTCGGCCTGGCGCGCGGAGGCGGCGCGCACGCGCAGGGGAACATGGCGGCGGCGGAGCCCTCGGTGGCCGCGCTGGCTGGCGCCGGCGGTGTGGGCGCGGGGGCGCCGTCGGGCGGCGTGCCGGTGCTCTTCTGCTTCTCGGTGTTCGCGCGGCCCGCGTCGGTGCCCCACGGCGCGGGCTACGACGTGCTCATCCAGAAGTTCCTGAGCCTGTACGGCGACCAGCTCGACATGCACCGCAAATTCGTGGTGCAGCTCTTCGCCGAGGAGTGGGGCCAGTACGTGGACCTGCCTAAGGGCTTCGCGGTGAGCGAGCGCTGCAAGCTGCGCCTGGTGCCGCTGCAGATCCAGGTGGGTCCCGCCCCCCGCCGAGCCCCGTCACCTTCCCCCCACCCGCGGGCCGCCCACGCCCCCACGTGTGTGGTCCCGAGTGCCCCGCGCCTTTGTGCGGCAGCCGCCTGCAGGGTCCCCGCGGCCGCCCCTGCTCTTTGCCCCTCGCCCCCACGGGTGATGCAGATCGTGGGCAGTGTTAGCCTCAGGGCTTGTTCCCGGAGTTGTGGTAACCAGTTGCGGAAATGCAAACTTCACCGTGGTGGCTCTTGTCTCCTTTCGTTTTGGTGACAGTCAGGGTGCCTACCTAGGAAGAGAACTGCAGTAGACACTTAAATAGCGTGAAAGCCTGTGCATCCTAGGCTGAGGGAGTTGTGCCTACGGATTAGAGTTTATTAATTATTATCTTGCTTAAAGCCGTGTTGTAATACGAGGCAGTCGCCTCCCCTTAAAAATCTGAGGATTCTTTGGCGAATACACGGTTTTGAGAGGAATGGAGATAGGTGTTAACTTAGGCATTCCAGCATTTATAGTACTTTTCTCAACGTGCAGAACTGCTCAGCCTTTTCTCTGGAAGACAGACTGAAATGTGGCATTTGAGGGCAGAGGGAAATTTTCATATCCAAGTGCCATTTTGAGAGGCTTATCCCCTAGTTTTTAGTTTTTAATCATCTGTACTCAAAGACAGACTGAATTGTGCTGCCCCTCCCCCCAGCATCTCTGGATCCTGAGGGAGTACTTTAACTTGATTAAAGTTCATATGTTCAGAGGACAGAGTTCATGGGCTACCTGCCAGAGAGGCCGCAGGAGGTGCAGCGATCTGCCCTGCTGCCCAGATGGAGAGCTGCATTCTTTAGTGTTTAAGATTCTCCATTTTTATCTCTTTAAGAGTTCTAGATGATGCCTCTCTGCAGCCTTCCAAAGATCCGTTTAGATTACTACTGCCAAAGATCCAATATGTTGGATTCACCTTTGACAAATCCATTACGAGCAGTGTAGAAGATACAGACTTCTTTGTCAACGATTTCCTGGTATCCTTGGGAGGGAGAGGGGCTCCTACCTGTGACTAGGCTTTAGATTTTTAAGTTGGTATTTGCTTTTCTGTGTGCCAGGGTATGAATTTTATATTTTGACAATTTCAAGATGTGATTCAACTCGTAAAGAGTCTGAAAATCAATTGTGTGTGGTGTGTGTGTGTGTGTGTGTGTGTGTGTACACGCGCGCATGCGCTAAAACAGCAATCTATAATAATTCAGGTCACTCTGGCTTTTGAAATACTTTATAATCGATTTTTTTTGTAATCTTGTTTAAAATAATTACCATAACAATAGAAGTACTCTTTTCTATCCCAACAAATAATACTTTTTTTCTCATTAAGTAACCCAATAATTCTTAAGCTTATTATGTCTGTATTTTGTATATTAAGTTATATATGTCTGTATTTTGAAGGACTCACACATACTTTCATATTCTCATTTTATTAATTTCCCTCAATAAAATAATCATAATAGCAGTAGTCTACCCAGTACCAAATAACTTTTCTCACTAAATAACCCAAGAATCCTTAAGCTTACCAGTTATATATGTCTATATTTTGACGTACTTACAAATACTTTTCATATTCTCATTTCAGTCATTGTAATACTTTCATTCATGTGCCTCTCCCAGCATAGTTGTAGATAATATGAAAGGATATTTTACATAGTATATGAAATGATGTACATGTACACTCATGCATGTATTTATGTGTGGAGATATATTTTCAGAAAAGATAACTTATTTTTGTTGCTACTATATTTTCTGGAACATGTCTGTATAACTCTACTAACATGGGTGATTTATGTCTCAGAGAGTTCATTCCACATACAAGTGGCATCTGTGAGTGCATTGCACGGTAGATGCAGGCCTGGATTCACTTCTTGGTGGAGATAGTAATGACATTCATTTCTCTGAGGAGCCCAGCATAGGGTAGGAAGGTTAGGAGATTGCCATGGATTATCTGGCTATAAAGGCAGAGCTGGCAAAGCCTGAACGAGTCCTCAGGAATGTCTGAGCATGACTGCTTTCTTTGCATGTTTGATGAGAGCACCCTTGAGCAGTCTGGAAAGCATGCCAGACTTAAGCTTCTGTTCATTTCTGTTGAGCTGCTCCCTGCTGTTTTGACAAGGGACACCTGTCACTTAGGAAGACTCATGGTGGCTTCTGGGGAGGTGGGAGTGATAGACGTGGTAGGCCCTTTTCCTTTTGACTGTGCATTCTGTGTGCAGTCCTATGCTTGTATCCCATCACGGCATCTCTCCAAATTCAGGCCCTGGCTTGCAGACTCTCACTCTAAAATGCCTTCCTGTGAGCTGTGACTTCTATAGATAGTGACCTTGTGGGATAGTGAGTGATTGTGCCACATTGCCCCTGTGGTTGGCAGAAATTTTTTTGAGAATGGATCTTGAAGACGTCCATTGTCAGTTCTTAAGTATGGGAACTTTTTAGGGACTCCTTTTTTTTAAAAAAAAAATATTCTGTCAGAGTGACTAAATGTCTGCTGACGGCTCAGGTAGCTGAAGACATAGCTCATGTTTCATTCATGGTTTTGTGTGTCTGCAGTCTGACAGATTTAGAGTCATAGGAGGCAGAACGTGAATGAAGGAGTCATGGGGTGGAAGTTTAGGTCTCTTTATAAAGACTCTTGTACTTTGTCAAACGGTGTTTTCCATGTCTGCATGACAGAGATGTGTAATGTTGGAGATTCATGTTAAAGCAGGCCATTGCCACAGACCTTGTCCAGGGCATGGAGAGCCCAAGCAGAAGGCAGGAAGAAATGGATGCAGGCCAGATAAGACAGGAGGCTTTGGCAACTTTTCGAGGGCAGGAGATACGAGCTTCCCTAGGCAGGTTATTTTGACCTGTTCCAGGGGTGGTTAAGTGGGAGAGGATTTGGACCCAGTGTTCATGTTCTAGTAAGATTTTTATGAGGGTGACGCACAAACATTTTACTACAAGAGACAGTTAAGTTCACAAAAGAAAGGAGGAAAGGCAGCTACACAAAGAAGAAAGGAATATGGTCTGCTTGTGGCTTGCTGGTTGGAAGGTAGAGATTGGGGTTGCAGAAGTGTCTTAGGGTTTTACTGCTGTCAACAAACACCACCAGGGCAGCACAAGGTGGGAACATGGCAACATTCAGGCAGGCATGGTGCAGGAGGAGCTGAGAGTTCTACAGCCTCAACTGAAGGCTGGTAGCAGAATACTGGCTTCTAGGCAGCTAGGATGGTCTTATAGCCCACACCCACAGTGACACACCCACTCCAAGAAGGCCACACATACTCCAGCAGGATGACACCTTCTAATAGTGCCACTCCTTGGGCCGAGCATATACAAACTTATCGAAAGGACATTTGCTTGTAGGGGTGTCGCAGGAAAAATACGTGGATAAGCTCGTGATCAGACTGAGTAGAGACACTGGCAGGGTGTATCTGGGGTGCTGAGTGCTTTAGGGGCACTGAGAAGAGATGCCTAGATCTCGACTTTGAGGTGTTGTCTCCAGACTGTTGGTTTGATAGAGGAGGTTATAGAGGTATGTGGGCCACTTAAAAACTTTGAGTATTGCAGAGTAATTCCCAAAACAATGTGTCTGTTTGTTCCTTTGTGTAAATTAGCTGCTACCTATAAATAAACTGTATCTGAGTGTGGGAACTGTGACCTGCATTTGAATTTGTCCCCTTAGGTTTAGTTAGCCATGGGGAATTTTAATGTAGATTTAAATGTCATTGTGCTCTTGGCTCAGCCCAGTTTCACCTTCATCCCAGCCTGAGGCATCTTGAGAGATCCTTCAGGTCTCAGCTCTCAGTGGGTAAGCACGGCTGATTTTCCTTGGAGAGTCAGAGAGCTCAGACTTTGGGTTGCTGAGGATGGGGGTAATGTTATACCAAGGACATCCGTACACATTACAACACATGTTATAAAAGCAAAAGTAAAATATTCTCTTGCCATCTGAAGGGAAAGACTCAGAATCTGTTTTGCCAAAAATAAATCATACAGTGATGAGTTTTATGGTGGTGTCTGGAAACGCGCTTTATGAATGAGTGTCTTCATACTGCAGACAAAATTAGCACAGTGATGTTTCTAGAGCCATCCTAATGGCAAATTGTCTTTAACCTCCTTAGCTTCTCAGCCTGTGCTGACTCGAGTGTTTGTTTTGTTGGATATCACCACAGCTGAAGAAAAATACTGTTTATCTTACTGTTTTAAAGACAAGGAAATTATATCAGAAGATGTCAATGATTTACCCAAATTTATGTAATTGAACACAGTGAAACTGAGATTTGGACTCAGGTTCTAATACCCACAAGCCTGGGCTGTGTCTAGAATCCTCCCAGGTTGTGTATGTGGGGTGGGAAATCAATCTGTTTTAAATGAGTTGATACCAGGTCAGGGTCCTACTGAAGCTATGCAATTGGATTAGAAACACTTAGGACTTAAATACTGGATGAAAATAAGAAATGAAAAGAAAGGACATGAATACTCCTAGATATGGTGGAGGAGAAAGTTTATTCTCCATAAAAGGGAGAGCATAGCCAGAGGCAGAGACATCTGGGAGAGTCCAGAGTGAAAGTGACCCTGAACTGCCACATGGGAAGGAGGAGGGAGGAGGGGGAGAGAGCGGGAGCCCGGTGAGGAGGAAGGAAGGAACCAGGTGCAGGCACAAAAAAGACAAAGGTTAAAAAAGAGAGCTGGTAGCCAAAATGGCTGGATTATATAGGGAAGAGCCTCTGGAAGAAGAGCAGCTTAGACCCTGGACAAGAAAGTGTGGAGAGTAGAGGACAGGGTATTCCAGCCGTGCCTTGGAACTGAGGGATACTGGGAGAAGCTGGCTGCTAGATCCATTTTGATATATTAAATAGATGCTTCATCCTTTGTCCCAGGGTTAAGACCTCAGGGTACCTAGATTCCCTTCACACTCTTACTCAAGTAAATCATGTTTATCTTGTGACTGTAATGAGCTGCCCATTTTAAAAGAAAACCAATCACCCATCTTAAAATGTCCTCCACTCCTAAACACATACAGGTTCCTCACTATGGCACAGGGGCTATCGTTAGCACCGCTGACTGAGGAGCTGGAACAACACAGATAGTCTCACATTTCCAGAGGCTAGACCAAAGGGCGTGAGCAGGGATGGTTCCTTCTGAGGGCTGTGAGGAAGAGTTTTTTATGATTGTCTCTACCTCATCACTCCAATGTCTGCTTTCATGGTCAAGGCATTCTTGTGTATCAGCTAATTAGTTAATACGCTGTATGCTCCTGGCGGGTTTCCCTTCAGGCCACCACCCTCCAGAGCCCTCTGGATTCAAGAATGAAAGACAAGCACGCATTCAGGCACCCACGTGTGCCAACTTAATTTTGATATGCCTTGACTAGCTCAGTGGTTGAGCACTTCCAACACTCCCTGCAGCCAGCAAACACTCCCCTCTCGCATTCCTGACTTAACACCTCCTAAATCTATGTTTTATCTTTGCTGCCCCAGCTCCTTCTGGGAGAGCCCCTCTCTTTACTGCTTAAGACACTTCTAGGCCGATTTCCTTCTTGAACCTACATTTAGGCCTTTACTCCCTCCCTCCTGTTCCTTCCTACTGCTTCTCATAGTGGACCCTTTCTTCCTAGGGGAACCTAGAAGTTCTGCCTCTTTCATCTTGCCCAGCCATTGGTTGTTGGCTCTTTATTGATCAATCAAAAACTAACTGGGGACAGAGAAATTCAGCATTTGGACACACAGATTCCTGACTTGGGGAACTGAATTAAGGCAAAGCATTAGAACCAATTCCCAACATCCTTTTCTGTCCATCTCTCTGTATAAGCATCTTCTGTCCTTAGGGACACCAGTCATCTTCCCTTACTTATGGACCTTACTTAGTGGGTGTCTTTATCTTAAGTCAGGTTATCTGCAGTGACTGCAGCTCCATAGAAGGTCCTTCCTTCTCTAAGGCACTGGGGTTAGGAATTTGAAGTAAGGGGGATACGGGACACTGTTCAGCAGCGTGATACCATATCCTGCTTCTGTTCCCGGAAAGGGTAAGAATCATTAACCTAGGCTAGCCATGTTTTGTTTTCCTGAGTGGCCAGCCAGTGGCCATTTTGTTAAGTGATCAGGGCACATGGCCAGGGTAATAGGCATATCAAAACTTTTCTGTGAAGTCTATAGGTATTCTATTCAATATGAAATTTCAGGTCAGTGCCACACTGTGGCAGGTCTAAAGGAAGTAGACAGAGAGTTTTGTACTTAAATTCTGTCTCTTAAACTTTTGTTTCGGGAAGTCACTGATTATAATAATCCTTTATATCTAAATGTGTATATTCACACACACACACACACACACACACACACACACACACACACACACATATATGTAGCTTGTGTTTCTTGTGTCTGCACTGATGTGCAAATGATAAATGTTTTGCTTCTCAAACAATTTAGTCAAATCTGCTTTTGTCATCATAGTTTTGGTTATACTGAAGTTGTAACTTGTATATTTTGGGCAATTGGCAATACTTCCGGGTACCTACAATTTAATTTTAACTAAAATTTGTGAGTCAGGATTAAAAAACATTGCCGAATTATAACTGAATTAAACTGTAATGGCATCTTGTTGGAATCTATGTGGTAGACAGAATGAGGCAGATAACATGGTTAGAATTTTTTGTTTGTTTGTTTTTCCCTTTTTTCTAGCTTGTTACATCTGAAGGCTATCTCTACAGTCAAACAGTATCGCCAACTACCGTGTCCCAGGGAAGCCATTATTTTTATTTTAAGTGTAAGACTTGCATTTTGTAAGAGTTAAAACTTTTTTTTTTTAAATGCAGTTGCGTAGATAAGACAGATTTTCTATCCCTCTGTCCCGTCAGTTCCTCTCTTGCTAATATTGTATGAACTGTGGTTTATCTATCACAGCCAACTGCCCAGCATGATGCACTACTGTTAACTGAGCTGTGCACCAGAGTTTTTCTAATTGTTTTTACTATTTTAAATTTTTTTTGGTGTGTGTGTGTGTGTGTGTGTGTGTGTGTGTGTGTGTGTGCGCGCGTGTGCGCGTGCGCGTGCACGTGCACAGTTCAGTGCAATTCAAAAATAGGCATCAGATCACCTGGATCTAGAGTTATAGGCAATTGTGAGCTGCCCACTGCATGCTGGGAACTAAACCTGGGCCCTCTAGAAGAGCAAGCAGTGCATGCTTTTAACCACAGAGCCATCTCTCCAGCCTCTGCACACTGGCTTTTACTATTTTTTTTTCCCTTCCTGTCTTTTCTCTGTTTGGTATTTCAGGATGACCTTATCCATGATCCAGTCCAGGATAATGTTAAAACCATTTGCCGTGGCTACCTTGGTTCCTCTGCGACACTATGACACTGTCTTTGGTTTTGATTATTACGAATGACCTTGACCATACCGAGAAGCACCAGTCAGATATTTTGGTGGGCTGTCCTAAGTTTTCACGTGTGGGTGTTTTTCGTATGGGTAGCCTGAGGTTGTGGGACTCTGAGGATCTGTGCAGGCCATTCTTACGTCAAGCACACACATGGATTTGTCAGTGTGAATTTCTGAGTGCATGAGAGAGGACCCGGTAGCTGATTTTGTTTGTCAGCTTTCCCTTGAGTCAGGTTCTCCTGCCTTCACACTACCTCAGGCAGATTTTGCCACTTGTAGCCGATTCCAAGGGTTTGGGGAAGTGTCTGAGACTCACACAATCAGGAGTTCCATCTCTACAAAAAGAGGAGTCACTCTTTACTTTAACATATTTGTTTACTGAAAAGGGTTCTGTGGGGTGAGGACGGCTTGAGGGCTGTTTCTCTTCTGCCCTCAGAACGTAGATCCAGATTTCTGGCTAGTCGAGGATTTATTCCTTTACATTTGATAACTGAATGTTTTGACCATTTCTATCTTGTGGTTCCTATAAAATAGTATGTTATTTGATATATTCTTGTATTTTTTTACATATTCTTTATGAATACTAGAATGACATTTTTCTAATTTAGAATAATGTGTTCCTACCTCCCCAGATGCCGGTGGGTCTGAGTTTGGCTTGCTTTCTTGTATTTTGGATCTTTTATTCCATCTCCCCTGTCAATTCCTGCCGCTGCTAATTTGTCTGCCTCTAGCACTGTGTTTCTAGTTGGTGGAAACTCTCTTAACTTTCTGTGTATTGAGGATGCAAATTGCTAGTCTGGTGTGGGACCTATAGTGTTAGACCGTGTAGACTGAGTTAGTATGTGAGCATGTGTGAACTGTGAGCTTGTGTGTACTGTGGGCTTGTGTGAACTGTGAGCATTTCAGGGCTTGACTGTTAGCTCATTAATAACACTTGCCAGGTTTCCTGTGAAAACTTGCTGGCAAATGGAATGGCCAGTCTGGCTGAGTTGTATGACTGTAATTTCAAATAGTCCACTTGTACGTAAATTGTTTACATCATTTACTGGAATCACAGTAGCACTGTGATACTTACTATTTAAATTTATGAAAGAAAAACAGATTTTTTTTGAGCATAGGTAATTAAAACTTAATGGTTACCGGGATTTTAAAATGCATAAGTCATAAAGCAGTGATTGCTTTAAGAAATAAAATCCTGAATACACAAAAATTGGTCTTCTCAGCTTCTGTGTGTAGATCACATGCACTGCTTTGAAAATGACTACAGTACAGGCCTTGGGCAGGCGCGCTGGCTCCAGGGATTAAGGCACTTGTTGCCAAGCCTGATGACCTGATATCTAATCCCAGAGGCCATGTCTTAGAAAGAGAGACCAGACTCCCAGGACTTGTCCCCGCTGACCTCCTAGTATACATTCTGGAACTTGCACACACATATACTATATACATATACTAAATAAATAATTGTAAAATAAAAAAGTATAATTTAAAACCAGAGTGAGGAGACAGCCAGGGCATTTGAGCACATTAATCCTGTTTTGTTGGTGAAGTTGGACTCTCTCTATAGTGTTAACTGGTAGGTAGGTGGCTCTCACCTTCAAATGCAGTCTGCTACCGGATTGCCCTTGAAGAAGGAGTGTGCATGCCTCAGCTCCAATGGGAGATGAAAGTAGCAGAGGCTGCAACCAGTACACAGACAAAAGATATCATAGAGCAGTTAGGATAGCCGCAGTGTTGGGGATAAAAGATTTCTTTCAGTGGCTCCTTTAATCCAGGTAGGAATTGTCTCCTCTAGAGTCTGCAGCCTGCAGAGATGGTAAGGCCGAGTCTAGGGCTGAGCTGCTGCAGAGGCTACAACCGTGTAATTGGGACACAGACTTCTCCAGGATATTAATAATTGATATGTGTGGGTGGTTTTAGGGGATGCAAAACAGGACAACTAGAGGGGGGTTAGTGGGTGACTGACTAGGGAGAGTAATGGCATTGGTTCTCTCCGGAACAACCACATTCTTTGCAGAGCTTTCTTTAATTTGCTGGTGGAAAGAAAAGCACCTTGGGCTTTTAAGTATCCAGTGAAGGTAAATTCCTGTAGTCAGTGTGAATTCTACATGTGAGTAGATCCTCGCTGGGCCCAGACTGTTGGCATGTGCTACCTGTTATGTTTTGCAAAACCTGTTATGTTTTGCTGGTATAATGGGGTGTAGTTGTGGCAGGGGGAGCACCTTGGTGGGCCCATGCTGAGGTGTTCCCCTGAACACCTAGTGCCATAGGCCTAGTATAAAGAAAGTTTATTGAGAAAGAGAGGGGATGGGGAAGGGCAGAGAAAGAGGGAAAGACAGAAAGTGGCGGGGGTCGGGGGGGGGGAAGTGTGTGTGTGTTTGTTTGGATAGCCAAGCAGTCCTTCACCTGACAGGCTGCTACATAAGCTGTTGCTGGGATGCAGCTGTGAAGCTTGGAAATGCAATACTCAGTTTTCCTACTAATTCATTAGCTTTCCCGCTCCTGATAATGTTTGAGAATTCCCTCTGGGTGGGTTCCTCTCCCACCGCCCCTTCCTTTCCCAGTTCACATGTTTCATTCACTGCACTCCAGAAGTCACCCTTGCAAGTGACTTTTATCTTGATAGCAGTGATGTTGTGTTTGTAATGAATCAGCTTGTTTTCTGTTTGTCTTTGCTTCTCTGTTTCACAGTCTCTGCTACAGATGATTTTTTTCAATTGTTACTTTCCTTACATGAGTTACTTTACAGTTTAATTTCTGTCTGTAATACCATTATCATATTTACATTTTTTAATGTAAATAGTTTTATGATTTGAAGGTAACATTCACAAATAGTATTAAGCAAATACTTTTAAAGACACCAAAAAGAGCATAAAATATTCAAATTACATAACTGCCTATTTTTTGATATTTTCTTTTTCTTTATATTTTTATACTGAAATGCTATTCAAGTGTGTTGTAAAAATTAACATTTTATAGCAAGCATTTCTCCTTAGATGAAAGAAATCTTTGAAACATATATATGTATTTTTAATTGACTAAAATGTTTTCTCTCTGAAAGTATTAAAATTTGTTTAAACATTTATGTATTGTTGGTCTTTATGTTATGTCCCCCCTTTTCTACCAGATGCAGTTTGGAGGATGTCTTTGTGGGTAAAACTCTTTTCTGGTTTGTGCCTTAGCTAGGGTTTTCCTCCTTTGAAGAGACACCATAACCAAAGCACCTCTTATAAGGACAACATTTAATTGGGGCTGGCTTACAGGATCAGAGGTTTAGTCCATTATCATCAAGATGGAAGCATGGCAGCATCCAGGCAGGCATGGTGCAGGAGGAGCTGAGAGTTTTACATCTTCATCTGGAGGCTGCTAACAGAATCCTGACTTCAGGCAGCTAGGATGAGTGTCTTAAAACCCACACCTACAGTGACACACCTACTTCAACAAGGCCACACCTTCTAATGGTGCCACTCCCTGGGCCGAGCATATACAAGCCATCAAGGGGGATGCCGGTGGGAGTGGGGTGGAGGAGGAGGGTGGTGGTAATTCAGATCATTTCTTGTAGTTGTATTATAAGTTTACTGACTGAGGCAAACAATAGGAACGTTTTTCTGTTTGCAGTGACATCCACTGGAAATAAATGTCATTGTAATACAAATGCCAGATCACTTCTGTCTTCTTTATTCCCAGCTTACGACCCTGGGAAATCTCACACCTCCGAGCACTGTGTTTTTCTGCTGTGACATGCAGGAAAGATTCCGTCCAGCCATCAAGTACTTTGGAGACATCATTAGTGTGGGACAGAGACTGGTATGCTCCTGCATTTGCTTGTTTCAATTGTCTGAGGCACAAAATGCATTCATACCTGTATTCAACACAATGTGTATTTATATCTCTACTCAACACAATTTTTTTTTACACCTTTGTTTGATGCTTTTCAGTTGCAAGGAGCTCGGATATTAGGGATTCCAGTTATCATAACAGAACAATACCCCAAAGGACTTGGCAGCACCGTTCAAGAAATTGACTTAACAGGTGTAAAACTGGTTCTTCCGAAGACCAAGTTTTCTATGGTGTTACCTGAAGTCGAAGCGGCGTTAGCTGAGATTCCCGGCGTCCGGAGCGTTGTGTTGTTTGGAGTAGAAGTAAGTTCCCTTTTGGGTTCGGAGCGCACCGTTTGTGGGAAAACTCAGCGTTCCCAGAACACAGTCTTGTTTATAGGATGCTGGTGATTGGTACTGAGGAAGATGGCCACCACCTGTAATGTGTTCTCCACCTGCAGGGCGCTGTTTTAAATTCCCTGTAGCTGCTAACACCTTGAACTCTCCCAGTAACCCTGTGAGTTATGGACCCTGTGTCCCCCAGTACCACAGATAAGAAACTAAGGCATAGAGGTATCGTACCCTGCCCAAAGTCAGACAACCAGTGAGTGGGGCTGCGTTTGATCTTCAGCTGTTCCCGAGAACCACCTGCTGCCTGCTTTGGAAGACGTTTTCCCCAAAGGGATTACTTTTATTTATGTGTGCCTGGACTTGATTGGGGGCACGTTTTTGTGCTGTACCACACCTCATACCCATACAGCTCCAAGGTTGTACAGTCCATTGTCCTTCAAGTAGGTGTGTGTACGTGCTCTTATGAAGGGAAAACGTACTCATGGATTCCTAGTGCCAATTTCAGTTGATTTATTTCATTTTATTTTATATAGTTTTCGAGATGACTTTGCTGGGTAGTATGGGACTTATAATGTAGCCTCAGCTGACATTGAATTGATGGCAGTCCTCCTGCATCTGTCTCCTGAGTGCAGAAATGGCAGCGCTGTACCAGCATACTCACCTTATTTCTGACTTTTAATACTGAAATCAAAGACACTGTGGACAACATTATTCACTCAATGCAATAGAATAGCATTAATGTAACACGGTTATATTTTGATAATAACGTTTTGATCATAATAGGTTTTCATAACAGATTTAGTCTTCACTTTAGTAATTTTTACTTCAGTTATGGTTGCTGAGGGGAAGTTCAGTTGTGTAACTGTCTCATACAGATGCACTGGCTTTTGCATACGCTTTTTATTCGTCATGATTAATTCTTAGAGGGTGTTTTGCTTGCTTTATATTGTCTACTGAGGCAGTGTTACAAGTCGGTGCCTGCAACGATGGTGTCTGTATGGTACTGTTGTTAGTAACCGGGCACTGGATAATCCCTGATCTTCAAATGAATAAGCCAAAGCTAGAGAATGCTGATTTATGCCTAAAACTATCTGGCTAACTAGAGCCCAAGCTCAATATAAAAAGGATTATTCCATTTCTGGTCTGCCCTAATGTATTTGTAAAGTGTTTTTGGTTTTTGGCCTGCATTGTAAATTACTTCCCAGGCCTGTTTTTACTTCTGTATGACTCCATTGCCCCAGTGCTTTCTCAGCACTGAAGGGTCGTCTTCTGAGCTGTGCTTCTGATACGGATGCAGACGTAAACCCAAGTGCTGGTGGTCCTACACCTGAGTGGTGATAGTGAGCGTTCTCAAGGTCACTCGGGGCGCAGGTGAACGTCATTCAATACATAACTGTGTTTTGAGAGTCTGTTCAATGTGACTATAAAAAAACACTGATAAAAGCCAGTTCTCTGCCTGTGGAGATGCTGACGTACGCTGGAGCTTGCCTAGTTCTTGAGAGTCAGAATGATGCTGTTAAATTCTGCACCGACAGTTTACCATGTTCTTACATATGATGCTTTCCTTTCCTTCGAGACGCACGTATGTATCCAGCAAACTGCCCTGGAGCTGGTCGGCCGAGGCATCGAGGTTCACATCGTGGCTGACGCCACCTCCTCGAGAAGCATGATGGACAGGATGTTTGCTCTTGAGGTACTTGTTCTACTTAAAAATAACTTTGTGGTTGAATTTTCAGAAGAATTAGGCATCTTGAATATTTAACAACACTGGAAGATTTGCCTTTTAAACTTTAGCTTGGCTCAGTATCACCTGAGCACACGTACACTGATACTAAATGAAATGCAAATTTAAAACAGTTGTAAAGAAATGCCCGGAGGGTTTGCTGTTGGCAGATCATCCAGTGCTCTGGGTACAGACTGGCTTGTGCATTGTTCTGGACTGTGCCAGCTCTGGAGCCTGAAGTGCCCTGCAGATTGCAAAAGAAAAGGACAGAAGATGAAAGGCCATAGGGAACTGGCCACCTTTGTCCCAGTAACTACTGGCTCAAAACATGGTGGGCTTCTTGTTTTTTCCTGAAAGATTAGAACCTCTCTTGGGACTGTAGGTAGACGTTTGCTGTTTGTTTATTTATTGCAATATTTCTCTTAATTCCCTGAGAATTTCATGCAATACATTTTAAGCATGACCAGCCCTCTCCAAATCCTCTCCATACACCACCCTTACCATCTGAGTTTGAGATTACTTTTTTTTTTAAGTCTCTTTCCCAAAGTCCAATTTGTGTTGCCCATCTGGTCTTGGGTTTGAGTCCAAGCCCTGCAGTGTAGTTGGTCAGCCTATCAGGTCTCATATCTTTAAAAGACACCGACTCACCTTTCTCCCAGTAGCTATTCAATACCAATGGCTCCTCAGCTAGATATGGAATTTATGTGTCCACCTTCCACTCTCTGTGCTCGGATTTTGTCTGTCTGGAGCTTACAGAGGTCTTGTGTGGTGTTGAAACTGCTCTGAGTTCACATGGACATTTTCTCTGGTATGTCTAGAAAATACTGCTTCCTGGATCTTACAGTCTTTCTGTCCCCCCCCTTTTTTTTTTTTTTCAAAGACTCCGGAGCTTTGGAGTAAGGAACATAAAATAATTGTCTGATAGGTGGAAGTTTATTTTTTTAAAATGTCTTCATGCCTGTTGGAAGTTTTTTTAGTGGGTAGGAGGATGTCTAATGAATGAACGGGGCGCCTCCTCATCTCAGCATGATCTGTAAGCTCACAAGTTCCTCTGAAGACCCCCAAATTCGGGAGACCCTTACTCAAGTCTCGGGAAATCATGGCCACCCAAAAATCTCAAGACACCGTACCTGGATGCAATCAGCAGAGGTTTATTGGGGAGAGAGTTGGCTAGCCAAGGTCAAGCTACATAGTCGAGCAGGAGTAGAGTTTGACCTCGAGTGGCAGGCTAAGGGGCCTTTTAAAGAGGAAAACCACAAACCAGGGAAGTGAGGAGGGGGTGAGGGGTTGCCAAGGATACATAACATAAAAATATCGGAACATTCCAGAGGAGCCCAAACCTAAATGATACAGGGTCATGTGGAAAGCACTCTGCACACCCATTCCTTGCCCAACTATTTCTCAGTTGTTACTCTGTCACTTGCCCTGTCATCATGGCGCTACTAGCTTCCCAGCCCCACGTAGGTGACTTGCATCTTTTTTGGTCAGGAATGTGTCTTCCTGCTTTGGGCCTTCTCCACCCACAGGTGAATGTTAATACTCTTCCCAGGATGTATCTCAGGGCAGTGAAGGCCTGAAATCTTACATTCAGTTCTGCCTTCTTGGAACTAGTGAGCCTGTATATATTTTATAAAATGGTCTTTATAATTTTTCACTCTACACCTCAGAATCCACTTTTCAAGCTTCCTTATTAACCAAGGTTTAACAGCTGTCAGGTCATCCCCCACGGGCGGCTGTCTTCATGACTTTCCTGTGGAAACTTTATTGCCATGGTAATGATCAGACTTTGAAGCCTTTTAAAGGAACCAAATGGTCAAAAGCCATGCAAACAGAAAAAATCTTGTGCGCTGTGAAGGTATTTCCAGGACTTTTCTTCTATATTCATATGGACTGTTTTTTCTATTCCTCTCCCGTACATTACATCTTGACCAGAGTTTTCTCTCCCTCCATTCCTCTCATTTCCACCCCCCACCTTCCCTCTTCCCCAGATTCACTGTTCCTCCGTTTCCCCTCAGAAAAGAGCAGGTCTCCCAGAGTATCAGCCGAACACAGAATAACAAGTTACAAAAAGACTAGGCACAAACTCTCATATAAAGGGTGGATGAGGCAATCCAGTAGGGGAAAGGGGTCCCAAGAGCAGGCAACAGAGTCAGAGATCTTTTGCTTGGACACAGAAGAGCCTGTGTAGATGAAAGTACATCAAGGTTGAAAGTGGGAAAGTGACCACAGCATGTCAGATAGTGGTGCGCAGTGTCTGCAGGTAAGGTCAGGTGATGAGGTACAGTGTGTGCAGTGAGGTCAGGTGATGGTGTGCAGTGTGTGCAATGAGGTCAGGTGATGATGTGCAGTGTCTGCAGGTGAGGTCAGGTGAT
>JANHMN010000013.1:28977992-29013711 GCA_030674055.1 Rhabdomys pumilio | reverse complement strand
TTTGCATTTTTGGTACCACACCTTCCTTTTCAATAGGTTCTTTGCTCAGTTATTTTTACCCACCCCCCCCCAGTCTTGAGGTAAGTGGCCCTGTACACCCTAATGTGACCCAACTTCCAGCATCTCCAAAGATTATTAGGCCAGATGAACAAGATTCTGATCCATACAGCAGGAGGAAAAGTCCTCGCTGTTGGATTCTCTCCCCGCCCCTTCCTGACGTTCTCCTCTCTGCTTTTCTCTTTGCTACTCCCCCACCTCTTATCCCCACTCCTTGAAATATCTATTGTAGTTCCTGTGGTTCTACAGGAACAGCTGGCAAAGTCTCTCAGTTGGGAGCAGTCCTGTTAAGGAGCTTTACACAGTTTTCCATCTCATAACCCTTGTTTAGTCATTCTAAAGAAGTTTATAACGGCAGAAGACGTGGTGGTTCCATTTTTCCCTGGGGCAGATCCTCAAATCTCACTTGAGGCCCTTCGCTTCTGCCAGTCATTCCTAGGCCAGAGCTCTAATTACAAGACGTCGTCAGGTGCTGTTTTGGAGTCAGAAGAAAAGAATTTAAGAACCCTATTTTCTTAATGCAATTAAGCACCTATTTTAAACCATTGGATAGCAAACTAGGCATAAAATAGTCTGGATAGCTATAATTATACTCATATTACAGATTATTTTTAAATAAATAGATACCCAATGGCAGTAACACCAGGCAAAAGTATTAATAGTCCCCATGGTCTCCTGTTTTCATTACACTGTACAGAGTAAATTCTCATGTGGTGCCTCTTTTGCTTTTTTGTGTTATAAGTAAAAACACAAGAGTTTATCAAAACTTGAAGCCAAAAGAAGCCTCCATTTGAGAGAGTGAAATGAGAGGCGAAGCAGTACAGTCCTGGGAAGTGTGCTCCTCTGGGGGGGCTAGTACCCTAGTTTAGTTTCTATTGTTGAGATAAACACCAGGACCAAAAGTGTCTTGGGAAGGAGAGAGTTTATTTCATCTGAACTCCCATGTCACAGTTGATCACTGAGTGAATTCAGGCCAAGAACTCAAGGCAGAAAGCCAAAGGCAGGAACTGAAGCAGAGGCTACCGAGGAATACTGCTTACTGGCTTGCTTGGTGTCTTAGTCAGGATTTCTATTCCTGCACAGATATCATGACCAAGAAGCAAGTTGGGGAGGAAAGGGTTTATTCAGCTTACACTTCCACATTGCTGTTCATCACCAAAGGAAGTCAGGACAGGAACTCAAGCAGGTCAGGAAGCAGGAGCTGATGCAGAGGCCACGGAGGGATGTTACTTACTGGTTTGCTTTCCCTGCCTTGATCAGCTTGCTTTTTTATAGAACCCAAGACTACCTGCCCAGGGATGGCACCACCCACAATGGGCCCTCCCACCCTTAATCACTAATTGAGAAAATGCCTTACAGCTGGATCTCATGGAGGCATTTCCTCAACTGAAGCTCCTTTCTCTGTGGTAACTCCAGCCTGTGTCAAGTTAACACACAAAACCAGCCAGTGCACTTGGCTTGCTTTTTACATAACCTAGGATCATCTTATCAGGGCCTTTGCACCACCCAAAGTGGGCTGGCCCTCCAACATTAGTCATTAATCAAGAAAATGCCTAGCAGACTTGCCCAGAGAGCAGTCAGATAGAGGCATTTTCTTAAGTTTTCCTCTTCCCAGAAGACCCCAGTGTGAGTGTCAAGTAGAGATGAAAACTGATTGACACAGGCAGGGATACGATTTCTATCCCTCTTCTCTCTTTGCTCATGTGATTAGCCTGGTAACATGACTCTGACTTCCTGTTTCCCTTTACATGTTTCTAGCCCATTAATAATACCAAGAAATACTCATGATACAGGTGTGATACAGCTGGTTTTGAAGCTTTTCTTTATCCCTGAATTTATGTCTATGGCCGAGAACCACTGCCGTAGTTGAAGACCCTGATTGTTGTCCTGGCCCACTCCCGCTGTTTTTATGTCATGTCTGTTTTCTAGCTCACTTCTTGTCTGTGTTTCTCGTTTTCTAGCGTCTGGCTCGAACTGGGATCATCGTGACCACTAGTGAGGCCGTCCTTCTACAGCTGGTGGCTGACAAAGACCACCCGAAGTTCAAGGAAATCCAGAACCTCATTAAGGCGAGTGCCCCGGAGTCTGGTCTGCTTTCCAAAGTATAGGAGATGTGAAGGATTGGGATCCTCCTTCCCTCCACGCGACGGGACTGCAAGCCAGACAAGCCCTTGTCTCTGCTAGAACTAATACGTTAAATCAACAGCAGCTCCTTCTTTGCAGCTCTTAGTAACACTTAACTGTCTAGACCATTGGGTACAAGTGTTTAGTTACAAGTGTTTCGTTACGATGCCGAGGCTTCAGGTGCTGCTTCTCTTCTGTGTTTCCTAATGAGCTTTTAGTTACTAAGACAAATTACAATGGAGGTGCCTGTCTTGTCTACACTGTATACTCTGACAATATCTTTCCAAAGTGCATCCTCTGGTGAAGTTTTCTTAAATTGTGCACTTTAATGCAGAAAAAGAAAAAAACAAAAAACAAAAACCCACCTACCACAATGATTTGACTTTTCTCTTGTGGGACATCCGTTGTAATGTCAGTGTAGACCCAATGACTCCCGGATGAGAATTGACAAACGGGTCTCTGAATCATGTACCTACTCCTCTCACGGTGTTGGAGTTGCTGAGTGCATTGACTTAACCAGAGCAAATTATCTTAAATATTATGTATCTGTCTTGATTGCACTAATTTTCTTATTCCTGTTACCGTCTTTGTGGATTTTCTCCCTCTGGCTAACTGTCTATGTTAACATTTTTTTCTCCCACCGAATGTTTTACTTCCTCCTTGGTTATTTCAAACCTGTAAACAGATGGGAGTGGTTTTCAGTGCTGAGTCATTGACAGAGGTATGCCCTAACAATGCCTTTACGGTATTTTTGAGTGCATCTTTTACTGTACACAGGAGTTGGTGGAGAAAAAAACACTAGGTAAAATGTAGTTTAGAATGCCCATATTCCCCTTCAAACATTGTTACGGCTGACGTCATCAGCAGGACTCGTAGGAGTAACACTGTGGTCATTGTTAACCTGTCAATAAACTTACTCTCATTTCATACTGATTAGTGCTTAAAAAAACATTTTAATGTATGTTGTGATACATGGAACATTACTCTCTTTGTATAAAATTAAAGAAAATGTATTATGTGAGTGAAATTGTTTTGTTTCCCATGACTCCATGAGTATTAGTCAACAAATGGTAATGACTTTTCAAAGGTAACAGATTTGATATTTATAATCTTATAACTCATCAGAACTCTTAGAACTCATCAGAACATTTGATATTTATAATCTTATAACTCATCAGAACTCTTAGAACTCATCAGAACATTTGATATTTATAATCTTATAACTCATCAGAAGGAGTTGAAAATCCTCTGCAGGCCCAGACCCATAAAGTTCCTGCAGAGTTCTTCTGTTAGCACTGTAGAAATGTGTTTTGTTATTTGAGCCTTCCTTGGTAAGGCACCACAGTCTAGTGTTCTTCTTGGTGTGCTCAGTTGTTCCCAACCTCTGGGCTGTGACCACAGGGGTCACATATCAGATATATTGCACATCAGATATTTGCATTAAGATTCATGACAGTAGCAAAGTTAGAGTTATGAAGTAGCAACGAAAATAATTTTATGGTTAGTGAGTCACCACAACATGAGGAACTGTATTGAAGGGTTGCAGCATTAGGAAGGTTGAAAGCCACTGCTTAGCAGATGAATCCAGAAAGAAGCATCATATAGTTATCCACGGTTTAAGATAATGTCTAATAAATATAATCTAGTTTTTCAAACTTTGATTATCTGGAGTGCTTGTTAAAATACTGATTCTAGCTTTTTCCATCCCCCTTCATAAAAAAAAACAAAAAGGCATTGCCACTGACAAAGCGAAGATTTAATGTAGGATGGTTTCCCTCCTTTGTACCCATGCCTCTTCCACAGCTGAAGCCAGCTCTGGGGTCCCGGACTAGTGTCCTGTGGCTGCCCTAAAGAAACTCCATAGACGCCACGTCTCAAGACAACAGACTGTTTCATCTCAACTCAAGTTCTAGGACTTACTGTGCTGATATCAAAGCTTGTATTGCAAAGCTATGATCTTTCCTGGGGCCTGTTCAAGGGATGACTTATTTCCTGCAGTTCTGTGATTTTAGAATCCACTCATATGGGCTTTTTTGATAGGTTGGTTTTGGTTTGTTCGTTTTGTCCCATTACTTCCATCTTCTCAGGCAACAAGTGTGGGTCCTTAGGTCCCTTCTGACTCCCTTCTTCTGCCTGGCCTAAGATGTCATGTGATTTAAGGTTTCTAATTAGCAACAGTATTCCACCTGCAGCCTTAACATCCTTTGGCCATGTATCTCTGTTCCAGGATCTAGTGATTAAGACATGAGTATCTTTACACAGACATCAGCTAGTGAGTGTGAATTGAATGAAATTGTATCAGGTCCAGGAATGTAAACACATGGAAGCTCAGAATAATTGTGGATTCTGCCTTCTCTTTTCTGTTTTGTGAATCATGCCAAGAAGGTGGCAAGGCTTTATGATTATAGGAAAACTGAATTGATGGTAATACCTTGAAATGGAAGTGTCCATGACTTTGTAAGATAATGAAATTCCTTTCATTGATTTAAATAAAGAACTTCAGAATGTAAGCAAGAAAGGTCCAGTGTATTGAATCTCAAGGGGGCTGGGGGCAGCAGGAGGCTCCTTACGGAAATGCTCAACATCTTGTGCAAACTTAATCTAAAGTTAAACTGGTAACTTACTCCAGCCGGGAAACTGATGTTTTGTTATGTCCATTGAAATAGCATGTTTCTCAACTTAAGTGGATTACCTTCACTCTTTCAAAATTACTTGGGCAAGTATGACTTTACAGCTGGGGCAAGAGATAAAGGCCCCAGGCAAAGGTTCATTTTGGTTCTATAACTTTGGACTTTAGAGATGCAGTGTTTGGGGCACAGAGATGGCTTTTCTAAACTCACACAGGAAGAGGAGAACCAGTTACCTGACTCCATGTCCCATACTTTTCACTTCCTCACTGATCCTAGGAGTCATTACTCAGCCATGCTAGAGGTGATCAGAGGATGGAGAACAATAGACATGGAGTAAGAATTTTGCTTTCTTTGCAAAAACACAGAAATAAGAATGTGCTTTCATTCTAATCCCAGGTGTGGGGACATAAGACTGCATTACATTGTCCACAGCAGCTGACTATGATTTGCCTCATGCCTTAGCAGAGACATGATTTTGCCAGCTGCAGATAGTGTCTGTGCTTGTGTGATGCTTGGAATTTTGGGGACTTTTCAGAGGGTATATAATTGCCAGGGCCCTGAGAGGTAGGGTGGGTTATTGATTGGTTATTGATTGTTGTTGGTCACAGTTTGTTAGTCATGCACAAAGAAGAAACAAGAAGTTAGATACTGACAGTGAAGATCAAACTTGTCCCAATGAACCCAGTGCCCCTAATCAGCAAGAAGTTGTCTAATTTGATAATGTCACCCCCCTTTCCAACTTCTAACTTTATTCATGGATCTCTTTCCTTTCCTCTCCTTTTTTTCCCCCTCTCCTATCTAGTGTGAGGGGGTTGAAAATATGGAAGAAAGAAGAACCCACAAAGTTGTAAAAGACCAGCTACATAGACAATTCACCGTAGTTGAAGGAGAAGAAAACTTTTCCATGTTATAAAAAAACAACAACAAAAAAATTATATCCAACAAACCAAACCTATAGAAATCACAGGAAGTAATATATCAGGCTAAAGAGTGGAATGATCATAGCCAGTAGACTATGGAATGAAACATAAAACCAACCATAATTACTAAAACAGAAAGGACCCCTGAGAACAAACACCACCAAAATTCAACAACATAATGACCACAGTTAATGCACACATTTCAATAATAACTTTAAATGTTAATGGCCATGGCCTCAATTTTCCAGTCAAAAGACACATGAGCTGACTGACTAGATCAAAAAACAAAATCCATCTTTGTGGTCTCTACAATAAACACAGCTTTAGGGGCAGTGTCCCAGAAGACAAAATACTCCAATCAAATAGGAACAGAAAGCAAGCAGGCATCGATCTCAATAGCTAACAAAATAGTCTTCAAACTGAAATTAATCAGAAAAGCAAAGAGGGACATTTCATTCTTGTCAAGGGAATAGTTAACCAAGAAGACATTATCCTAAATCAGATTCTGTTGTAACTAGTTTCATAAGAAGTGTGCTACTGGACTTAAAGACGTGGTTTCAATACTCCACTTTCCAATACACAGGTCAGCTGTACAGAGAAGGAGAGGGAGAAAGAAACATTAGAATTAAGTGACATCATATATAAAATATAGTTAACAGATATATATAACATATCCCACCCAGACACTGAGTAATTCTACTCAGCATATGTGTATATATATATATATATGTATGTATGTATATGTATATGTACATGTACATGTATATGTATATATGTATACACACACACACACACACACACACACACACACACAAGCTCCTCTAAAATAGACCACATCCTGATACACAAATCTTTACAAGTTAAAGGATTGGATTAACTGCCTTATTCAATGTAATAAAACAAAATCAACATCAAACAACTCTAGTAAATTCACAGATTCATGGAAACAATTCTTACTGTATGATGAATGGGTCAAAGAGGAAATCAAGAAAGAAAGAAAGTTTCTTGGAATTGAACGGAAAAGATAACAACACAACAAAACCTGAGGCTTATTGAAAACATTTACACCTCTAAGTGTCTACATTCAAAATCAGAAAGAGCACAACTAAGTGACTTAATAATGCAACTCAAAAATTTGGAAACCAATGCAAATCCAAGCCCAGTTAACACCAGGAAATAATGAAATCAAAACAGAAATTAATAAAATAGGAAAATACAAAAAAAAAAAAATCAATGAGTCTAAGTGGGGTGTTCTATGAGAGAATAAAGATTGTTGACAGACCCGTTGGCTTAACTAAGCAAAAGAGAGGACCCAAATGAACAGATTCAGAAATCAACAGGAAACATTACATTAGACACCAGAGAAACTCAGAAAAATTTAAAGGAACAGTGTATAACTCCATACACCATTAAGTTGGAAAACCTAAAAATGAAAAAAAAAAAAAAATGAATGTTTAGATTCAGCTGAACCACCAAAATTAAACCAAAAAGAGATTAACAACCTAAACAGTTCAATAAATGATAAGATTAAAATAGTAATAAAATGTCTTCCGAAGCTCAGGTCAGATGGATTCACAGCAAAATTAAGATTTTTCTAAGAAGATCTACAACCAATCATTATTCAAAAGCAAAGTGAGAGAAACAGAGCTCCTTCTAGGAAGCTACTATTACTCTAGTACCAAAATTAGGTAGGGATACACAGAAAAGAAAACTGCAGGCCAGTATCCTTATGAACATAGATTTAAAACTGCTCAATAAAATACGTAAAAAGAATAAAAAATACATAAAAAAGATTATACACAAAAACCGATTTGGCCGTATCCTTGAAATGCAGGGGCGCTTCACTATGCATAGTTAACAAATGTAATGAGAGTAATGGGATTTAAAGACATACATGAACTTAAGGACAAAAATCACATAATCATCTCAATTGATGCAGAAAAGGCCTTTGACAAAATCCAGCATTTTCCTCATCAAGGAAACTTCTCTTTGCAACAGGTGGAGATTTTTACAGAAAACCACAAGCTATCGAAATGCTGAGTTGCAGAGCCCAGCCTCAGTGTGTACATCTACAGTACAACTCCCAAACCTAAGTTTCAGGGATGCTTGGGGAAGAAAAGTATCTTAGTTAGGGTATCCATTGCTGTGAAGAGACACCATGGCCAAGGCAACTCATAAGGGAAAACATTTCATTTGGGGCTGGTGTACAGTTTCTGAGGTTCAGTCTATTATCATCATGCTGGGAAACATGGCAGCAGACATGATGTGTAGGAGCTGAGAGTTCTACATCTTGGTCCACAGGCATCCAGGAGAGACTGACATCTGCAGGCAGCTAGGAGGAAGCTCCCATTCCACACAGGGTGGAGCCTGAGCATAGGAGGCTTCAAAGCCCACCTATCCAGTGACACTTCCACCCACAAGGTCACATCTCCTCCAATCAGGAAGGTGGAGGAGGAAGAACAAAACTGTGGCTGTTGGGTCTAGTGGCCCATGCTTTTAATCTCAGCAGAAGTAGGCGGAGCTCTGAGTTTAAGGCCAACCTGATCTACATAGTGAGTTCTAGAGTGAGGGAAAATGTGGATGGTTGTCTGCTAATGGGTTATCGAACAACCTGTAAGGAAGCTACGACTTCTGTTGAGTTCTACAAAATCTTTATTTACCTGAGCTCAGAAGGAGAGTAGAAAGAGAAGGTAGGTCTGCTTGGTACGTTGATTCGTCTTGAGAGCTTGGGAAGATTTGAGATTATCCTTGAGTCAACCTTTATACTCTAGTCCCTCTCTGAGGCTTTGCATAATTAGGGCATGGTGCCATATAACAGGCAATAGAAGAGGGTAGAGGGTAGGAAAGACTAAGGGAGGGGACTTTCTATGTGGTTTCAGAGAAGACCTTAACACTGTTAGGAAAAGGTTTTCCAGGGGTAGCCTGTTGGAGGAAAGATGTGTTCACACCTCTGTAAGTAAACCTTTACCTGTGTTTAGGCATAAAGTATGGTTCATCCTGCAAAGATTACTCTTGTATTAATCAAATGCTCATTTCTATGCCCCCATATATGGTTACAAAACTGCTACCCAATTATTCCCTGATTGTTCAATTAAAAAGCTGATCAACCAATGGCTAAACAACTTCCTTTCTAGGGCTAGACTTCCTCCCAGCCAGGGGAATGAAGAAAGGAGAGAAGAGGAAGTTAGGATTCCCCTTGGTGAGAAAGACTGGCAGCAGCTCTGAGAAGACAGCTTCCAGAGAACCAGATCAGATTAGTCCTAAAGGGAAGTATCATAAGGATTTTGGTTGGGCGGTAGCCAGATTAGCACAGAGGATTAAAATAGAGTAATACTGCTCTATGTGTTGTGCTTTTAAAGCTTGTTAAATAAATATAATAGTCCTGACTCAATTATTTGGGAGGCAGCTGGGGTAAAAGGAAAACTGCAATAAATATTTATAAATTGGTTCCCCAAAGTAAACTTTGGGTAGAATTGTGTCTCAGTTTGTCATTCGGAGTTTAGGAAGAGGAGCAGATATTTCTTAGTCTCTCTCTCTAGAAAGGAATTTGACAACAGTGGGTATGTGCACACTGGTGAGCTGATGCCAGGGGTGTTCAAAGGGGGTGGGAAGTGATGGGCACAGTAATCCTTGGAGTTTCAGGTGGACATAATCTGCTTCATAAGGAAACTTAAGGTCCTCTGTAAGAGAGTTATACTCTTAACCACTGCACCATCTCTCCAGCCTCTTGAAAGGAAAGTTTTATGGTTTTAGTTTTTCTTATCTGTATACATTGATTTGGATTTTCTTCTTAGTTTTTCTTTTTAACCTCAGTTTTGTTTTGTTTTGCCAGTCAGATTTATTAAGCTCAATAAACTCATGCATTCTCGGTTTATTTTGTGCCAGCAATGTCTGCGTTATTCTAAGACCATCTGTCCTGTTAGTCATGGAATCATTAGCATGAAGAAAAGCAGATAGTGTGATAGCAACCTTACTCTGATGTTTTCATTATGATGCTCCTCCAATCGTGAAGAAAAGGAAGAAGGAAACGAAAAGCAGGGGGTCGGCAGAAAAAGAAATCAAGCCGTCTCTTCTCAATTAACTACTACTTTGTTTCCAGAAGTAGTAGTTAATTGAGTAGTACACCCCATTTGGTTAATAATAAAGCACCACTCCCTGTTAAGCTAGCTTTCTGTAGGTTTCACCGTACAGAGCAGTCAATTTGGAGCTGTCATAGACGAAGCTTCCTGACTTGATGTAATTGTTAGTTGCACTGTATATTTTACTGGCTTCAGATTGGTCCATTGTTCTTGCAGCTGGTTCCTTGCTGAACTGTTCCTCCCACCTCAGACAGTGACTGTAAGAAATGAGGTGATGTGCTTTAGACCCTATGGTTAATACACAGGCATCCACTGCTAACATGTATTGAATGCATACAGCTTTGAATTGAACCAAAAACTGTTTGTTTTAGAAATACAAATATTTTTAGCAGCACCCATTAAAAATATGGTTTGCTTATAAGTTAAAATATTGAAAATCTGGAGGCTTTGTCTCTTAAAAAATGAGGACTGTAGACACAGATCGATAACTGAAGGATGCAAACATTTTTGCTACTATTCAAATATTAGTATCTTTTGTATTATATGTATACATCTTTAGTCTTCTGGATAATTTGGTAAAATACAAATACTCTATGCCCTGTAAAGTAAGCAATTTATTCTTCCAGCTAGACAGGGGTATTTTAAATAGGAGTGCATTTTAAAGGCTAGTGACACCCTTTGTCTCCAAAAAAAAAAAAAAAAAAAAAAAAATCAAAAACAGGATCACTGAATGAGTTGATAAAGAAGACAAGAAAAAGAGATTTCCCTTTGCATACTGGAGGAAATGCCAGTGGTCATTTGAAGGACTTTTTAATTGAAAACATTAAAATTACTGATCATTTTTGATAGCTTTTAACACATGGAAATTTCATATTCTATTGAAAACAGATTCTTTTCTGTATAATGTATTCTCCCCCAACTCCTACCAGCTCTATCTTGATTCAACTTCCCACCCACCCAAATCTACACCTTTCATTCTCTCTCATTAGACTACAGACAGGTGTCTAAAAAAATGATATAAAATAAGATAAAATAAAAACAAATAAATCAGAATATGATAAAGCAAACAAACTACCAGGAGACAGAGATCCGAAGAAAAAACACATGCACCAACCCCGCATAGACAGATACTGATATTCACACAGACTGAAATCTCATAACACTAGAAACCAGATTATATACACAAAAGATGTCTGAGGGGAAAAATAAGTAAATATAATGCCCAGACAAAGCATTAGGTGACAAGGAACATGCAAAAATACCACTGAGTTTGTTTTGTGTTGGCCATCCACCGCCGGATATAGGACCTGCCCTTAAGTGTGGTTTGTATAGTCAGTGAGACTCTTGGAAATTTTTTTTCTCTGCAAGTACTTATCCATTGGAAATAGCATCTGAGTTAGGTGTGGGGGAGGATGAGTTAGGATGAGTTGTGTGTCCATTTCCCCTCTCAGCAATGGGACCCCCATCTGGCTTGAACGTGTGCATGTTGCCACAGTCTCCATGATTCACCCGTGTGTCTATCCTGCTGTGTTTGGAAGGCCTGGTTTCCTGGGTGTCCTCCATTCCCCACTGACCCTTACTATCTTTCCACTGCCTCTTTTGTAGGGTTCTTTGAGCTTTGAGGGCAAGGATTTGATGGAAACATCCCATTTAGGACTAAGTGTTACACTTGGAAATTTCTTATCCTCAAGATGAAAAGAAAAAAACAAAAACAAAAACCCAACATTAAATTCTGTTGTGATTCTAATTCACATGCATCAAATTGTAAACAATAAAATTTATTTTAACAAATGTCTGCCAAATGACTCACGGAAGAGGAAAATGTCCCTTGGGTATCTGGTACTTAGCAAAACAAGAAAGTGAACAAATAACGTACCCAACGTCGACTAGCTGGCTGGAAGTGGAAAGGTTAAGACAGTTTCTAGCTTTTCAGTGGGAATTCAGAAAGCAGGTCTATAGCTGTTATTCCAGGAGAGCATGCCCCAGTCTGCCTGCCTGGCAGCCACACAGCCTGTCAGATATTAGGAAAACCCTTGGACAAGCCTTGACGGTACGAGAAGCAGGAACAACTTGGCAGTGCATTGCTTCCAGGTTTTTTTCTTATTATACTGGATGACCCTTTCTGTAATTTCAGATATATCATAGCTCGATTGCTCTCTCAAGACTTCCAGTTTTACATTCTTTCTTTAGCAAATTCATTGAGGAATTGGCCAAAATCCTAAAGGCCGAGTATGTCACTCATTTAAAACTTTTTAATCTCCATTTTTTTTTTTAGAATTGCATTTAAACCTGCAATTATTTTTTTTTTAGCATAAAACAATTGCTTCAGCTCATCCAACCTCTGACTTCAAGTCTTTCAGTGGTAGAAGCTCATTTTATCTGTTTTGAATAGTCACTGGCTTTGACAAATTACTTTATACATATTTTATCTTTTAATAGCTCCATGCTTATCTAAAACTGAAAGCCTTTAGTTCTTTGGAGTATCTGAATATATTATGTATTAGCTTTAAGGTCAGTGAGATTATTTAGTGACATGAATCATTTTGAGGAAACCTGCAATGGGTTTATTGATTGAACAGCAGTGGGGGTGCCCATTATGAACCTTACTTGGTTTCTTCTCTTACAAAGTAGTGTGATTTTTTTTTTGAGTTATTAAAATAAAATCAGTTTCTATAATGATACACTCTGTGAATTTTCAAGCTAAAATTAGACAGTCATGTCTGGGATTTGATTTCTCTTCGGATGATCTCATCACTTAGCCTTCCATTGTGTTGTGGAAGCTGACAGCAGACAGGACATTTCTGGATCAGCAACAGGACCTTGTTACTCACGTCTCTGCAAGCAGAGTGGGCAGCTCTCTGCTCATTTGCTTTGCTCGCACATTCACTAAGGTGATGTTGCTTGCCAGTTGGATGCCCTTTTGAGAATAGGTTAACACTGAGGTTTTCTACAGAGCAATAAACAAGCTTTCTCAAAAAGCCCAAAGGAGCTGTTATCTCAACAATCAAAACTACCTGATCAACCCTGAGAAATGGCTTGGGTACACAGTCTCTGTAGCCTTGACATCTTGATACTCTAATGAAGAGTAGCAGTAACACAGGGTTTCAGAGGGATGCTTTCCAGCAGATAAGCATGGTACACCGAAACAGGCAGGGTAGTGCCTGCCTGGCAGGATTTGGGCTCTAACTCATGGTACAGTAACCTTCCTGAGGACTCACCAGGTTTTTTCATGGAGGGTGGATGAGTTGACAAAATACCACCCTTCACCTAAAAACTGCTGGTGGAATGGTCTTTGGAAAACCTTACCCGGTTTATTAAAATAAACTGATTTTATTTTAATAACTCAAAAAAATCACACTACTTTGTAAGAGAAGATTTGACTCCATAGTTTTCATATAACTTAGCAATACAACACCACAGGGGCTGGTTACTCTTGGGACTAATGGAATCTGAGAAAAAAAAAACCAAAAAACCAAAACCTGGATCACCGTAATTATTCAGTAAACCCTTCACATTGTTAACAGAATCTGTGCTTCCAAGTTCCACTTTCTTCCTCAGGATATTCAGGCATCCCTGCACACTGGTCTGGAAGGATGGGGTGAGGGTGGGAATCGGGGCAGGGATGGGAGTGGGAGTAAGGGTTCTCCAAGGATTTTAGTGTTACAACTCTTTTAGGTGGTATTTAATGAAACAGCTCTCTTAGACAATCTTTGTGAACCAGCTTGTACTCACACACTTTATTTGGGGTAAACACGGGCTATATATGACTCTTGGAGAGTGGGAAGGAGTTTTCAAGGTGAATGTAAGTCATTGGCTAGGGTTTAATCTACTGTGAATGCCTCATTTGCATGGAGAGGCATTCCAGGTACTTGCTAGGCAGGTTCTTATTGGGAAAGAGGAAGTAGAACTTGTAGGTTTGCCAAGGACTACCCGATCTTCCTCAGGTAGAGGGTTTGAGGGTGGGGCCCCCCAGATATGTCAGAGAAAGGAAGCCCTTCTGGAAAAGGACATCTTCCATTTTGAGCCCAGCTCAGAGGAGCTATCCAACATGGTAGACTGCGACCTTAAGTAGCAGGGCTTCTCAACAAGAATCATCTTAGCAAATACAGTTACAGTGGTCGATGTGTTGCTGAGGAGGGCTGACTTCACATTTCATTTTGCTTAGCAAAAAATCTCACACACAAAGAGCGGAGCGGTTTAAAAGTGAGCTAGATGGGCTGCATGTTCTGAAATTGTTCCCTTTCTATGAACTAAAGAACATATGATCGTTACTTCTTAAAGCACATTTTATAGATTAAAAACAAATTGTAATTTCTGTGAAGATATAAATGATGCTATGTGTATGTTGGTATCTCTCAAAATAGTTTTATCATTTCCTGTTCAAACCTTAAATATCAGCTATATAGAAAAACTTAATAAGGAAATAAGTAAAGGAAGCTTGTGAAGGAAAAGTATTTTGTAGCTAAAATAAAGACCACAATTCTGATTTTAAGAGAAAGAAGGAAAGAAAGGAAGAAAGAAAGAAAGAGAGAGAGAGAGAGAGAGAGAGAGAGAGAGAGAGAGAGAAATTCAATAACCTTACTGTCAATATTTGATAACATTTTGGTTCTATAAAGATATTATGATTAACTAGAATGGGGAAATGGAAATAAGTAATTCATTTTACAGATACTTAAATTTTCATTACTTAATGATGCAAGGTGATTTGTCATGGATAGAGCAGAGTAGGCTTTAAAAGACTTTAGGGGCTGGGAAGATGGCTCAGCAGTTAAGAGGTCTCAGTTTTCCAGAAGACCCAAGCTTGCTTCAGGTTCCTGTCGACACTGTCTTTGCTCACGAACACCCACAACACTCTCCTACAGACACATAAGTGATAATGAAGAATTTTGGGTCATAAGGGATCAAATCCAGACAAACATTAGCTACTGAGGGTTCTTTGGAATCAATGTATAGTGTTTGCGGGTTTGTTTGCACATTTCCTCAGTTCTGCTTAACTTCTTGCCTATATAATGAAAGCCCCTTTTCTGGGGACAGTTATAGAAGAACTGCTGTTTCTGAAGCAACCCAGTCTAGAGGTAGAATGTAAACAGAGTAGTCTGTGTCAAGATGCAGAACTGTGCTCAGGGATTGTTAGGGGAGGGGTCCTCAGTATTATCAAGGGTTTGTATTTGTATTCATTGGCTTTCTGCTAACGTAACAAAATAGCTGGTATTGTCACCTCAGTTGTGAAAGGATCACTTGCTAATGCCTATACCAGAGAGGTATCTAAATGTCTACTGGGAAGGCTATTTGTTTCAGGTGCAATCATTTGTGATGAATGACAACAGTGTTCATCATGCTAAGTGACCTGGAGTTACTGTGCTGTTGGGCACTGCTGAACCTAGAACCCATAGGGCAAAGCAGGAACATAAATACTTGAACCAGATCAGGCCCTACACAGCACAGGGAACGTTCTCCTACCTTTTAATGGTCAGCCAGGTACCATTTGGCTCTCCTGGTTACCACAGGGAAATGCAGAACCATTTGGAACTGCAGGTCCAAAGTAAATGAAAATCCTGCTGGCAGGTCTGTGGTCCACAAGCCCACTCTATAGATTCATTTATCAACCATAAATGAGGTTTTATTCTCTGTGAGGCTAGGCACTTCCTCTCTCACTGAGGCCAGACAAGGCAGCCCAGCTAGAAGAACATATCCCACGTGCAGGCAACAGCTTTTGGGACAGTCCCTGCTCCAGTTGTTCAAGAACCACTTGAAGACCAAGCTGTACATCTGCTACTTATGTGTGGATATGCCAGGATGGGGAGATACCCAGCGAAGCCCCACCCACTCGGAGGAGAAGGTGTGGAGGGATGGGGAAGGATTGTGGGAGGGGTTAGTGGGGAGGGGGACAGTGAGTGGGATGTTAGGTGAATAGGTAATAATAATAATAATAATAATAATAATAATAATAATAATAATAATAATGTTTTATTCTAATTCTTCCCTAATTATAGTTTGCCAACTGATCTTCAGTATTCGACCCTCTAAGCTCCTCTAAGACAGCAGCCATTTGTTTTTTTTAGAATCACCTGGAGAAGGTTTTAAAACTCTAAAGCCTCTACAAGTACAAACCCAGGTCTCTATACCTGAGACTAAGATATGCTTGGTTTATGTTTGTGATGTGCTTTGTGAATCTCAAGCCTTACCCCAGAACCTGGCTGACCAGGGGGAAGGAAGACTCTTGGCTCTGGATTGTAAGCCACGTTAGCATTGGAGGTATGACAATGAGTTTTCTTAATTATATAACTGAAAGGTGTGTATCACTTTAAAAGTGGAGTGCAACAAACAGCAACCGTGCTGGGGTTTAACACAATCCTTAGACAGTTGCCATGCTTGAGAAGTACTACTTAATTCTGGAGTGAGAGGGATACTCAATCCTCAGCCTAAAGATGGGGCTTCTGGGGCTCACGTGTGAATGTATACCACTGGTGTGTCTGTCTGTGGAGGTCAGAAGAAGGCACTGGATTCTCTGGAAAGTGCCTGATATGGTTGCTGGAAACCCACTTCAGGTTCTTGGGAAGAGCAGCAAGTGCCCTTAATACTGAGCCATCTCTCCAGTGTAGATCAGTGGTTCTTTGTAGCGGGATTTTCCCTGTCCAATTAATTTAAGTATTTATACAACAAGAAGCCTGTGATTGGGCAGGGAAAGGGAGGCGGAGTAAGGAGTAGCAGAGATGGAGACAGGAGATAGGGAGGAGGAAGCAAAATGGAGGACAAACAGGATGATTCAGATTCTGCATGGTTTTAAAAGACCACAGGTAGATATAATATCATTTAGGGATAGAATAATTGAGGTAACTTGTCTAATCTAGGTGGGCAGCCTTTATCATCAATTGGCTCTGAATTTATTGTGTGGGCATCTTGGGTATTGAGAATTTATTGATAAATACATCTGACTGATTAATTATAAGCTTCTAGAGTTTTGATTTTACCGAGTTACTGGGAATTGTGATAGCTAACCACGAGGCAGGCGGTCATTGCATTGGGACTGGCGTGGCAGCGACCAGCCAAGGGAACTTTGAAGCTCGGGGCAAGAGAATGGCTGAGATGAGAACACCCAGCTGGAGCCATGTGGCCTACCAGTGCCTGGAGTAGTGGGGGAACTTGCCGTTCTCTTTAATATTTCCTGCAACAGTTCTTAACCATTACTATCATCAGGGCCGTTAAAAATATGTCCGCACCTAACCCAGAAGATCCTGACTTAATTGTAGCTTGCCCTTTACATGCATGTTTGAAAGAACTGCCCCAGGGGAAGGTTAGTATGCAGCCAGAATGAAAACCAATGATCGATCGCTATTGGCTCAGTTTTCCCCAGTCTGTATTTTATAAACTTGTCTTCACACAATAAAGCTTTCCCTTATGGAGTCATATGGTCATTGTTTCATATTGAAAGAACTCACTGGAGGCTTTCTGCCTGTCAGAAAGCATGTTCATCTTATATATTTTCTGATAAGAAAAAATAGGGATGCTTTTTGATCTGTTTTTATTCATCCCGGCTATAACTCTTTAAGGTGTACTTACAAGTTAGTCAGTACTTATCTTCAAGCTTGCTACACTACAGATTGCCTGCAGTCCTCTTTTTAAAATGAGGTCAGGATGCAGAAACCCACACTGACTGTACTTGCAGAGGCCAAGAGACAATTCTGATCAAGTGAAGGGTTTCACTCTTCCTCCTTCCAGAGGGCTACAGTAATGCTTCCATCAACCAAGGGTCTTACAGACCACATCTGAGCCTAGGGACCTTTAGAAAAGGGAGGCAGGAATCACACTTCATAAATTAGTCCTACAAACTCCAGTTTCTTCTGCCTCTTCTACTATTCTTTGTGAGATGAATCCACAGAATGTTTATGAAATATTGAGAACTGTATCTGTTCTCTGTCATCAGCCCAATCTTAGAAGGTAAAGCTTTCTCTGGGGAAAGACAGTCATTTCAGGTGGTGTTTGCCAAAGGTCTAGCTACCTTCTCTTCAAATCTAGGCAAGTTGCAAAGATTTGTTATTGCTTTGCTTTAAAAAGTAGGGCATGATTTTCAGACATATGCATGAAGGAAAAAGAAGGAAGGAAGGAAGGAAAAAAGGAAGGGAGGGAGGAAGGGAGGAAGGGAGGAAGGGAGGAAGGGAGGAAGGGAGGAAGGGAGGAAGGGAGGAAGGGAGGAAGAAAAGAAAGAGGGAGGGGAAAGGGAAGGAGGGAGAGAGAGAGAGAGAGAGAGAGAGAGAGAGAGAGAGAGAGAGAGAGACCCCTATGAAAGCTACCTGGTGTATAATAAGAACCAGAGGGCCTCTCCCCATATAAACCTAGTGATCACTGCCATTAGGAGAGTTAACATTGTTTTTCTTCCCAATAGCTATATTCTTCTAACACAGCTCAGTGACACATGCCAGAAAGATAACTCATGTGCTCTACTGCTCATAGTAGATTTATGTGTATGTTCATTGGCCAAAGAAGCCAACAAATCACATCCATCCCTCAAGTCTTACAGGTGTATTTATCTGTCATATGGTACATGTAGTTTCTGTACTTTTTGCTGTGGCAGAGGTTAAACTTGTAAAGCTAACTGTGGAAGATTCTCTGGGATAAATATAAGCAGGTCATGGAGAGTTCCAGTGTCTGGTGCCCAGAAAGATCAGTGTCTCCATATAATCACAAGTATACAGATGCACTTATAGCCTACTTATGCACAGCTGTTAGTGCAGCGAGCTCTATAGCGCCCCCTCTGGGCATGCTATGGGAATAAGACTCTCATGCTGCCTTCATACATAGCACCGTCCTGTTTGTCTTTAAATAACCCTATAGAAAACTTAAATATAATTATAAGGTACACTATGATAATTTGATACCAGTTGATGTTTTATATAAACCTTTATTTGCAGAGAAGTTCCTTCCCATATGACACTTACATTCTGGTAGGATCCAGCTTTCATCTTATAAAGATGGATTGGAGGTCTTAGGAACCATTTGAAAAGAATGAAAACACTCCATTTCCCATGATGAAAGTACTTCTGCCATCTGGAATCTATTTACTATACATCCTTAGAAGTAGTTATTCCAAGCTTTCTATTATTCCACTGTTTCTAGGTTTCTAATAGGAATCATTAGATACTGACCCGAGAGATATTGACCTGTTGCACATGCTTAATTAGAAATATATACAAATTTTTCCTGCTGGACGCAGCCTCTTAAGTTACTACCTCATTTGCTTTATCTAGATACAGAGTTATAGATTTAGCCTTCTAGTCTGGTGGTCATTCAGCTGGCTTTAGTGTCTGGCTGACCAGAGTGAAAGCTTTTCAGTTTCTTCTCAGGTTGTGAGATAATGACATTTGGTAACATACTATGTAATATCTCACAACCCGTACAGAAAAGAGCTAGGACAGCACAGGAAATGAAGAGTCATTATTATTTCCAAAAATGTATATTTTGATTAGATTATTTTCTGATTTTTTTAAAAAAAGATGTATTTATATATTTTACATATGTGACTACACTGTGGCTCTCTTCAGACACACCAGAAGAGAGTCTCAGACCCCTTTGCAGATGGTTGTGAACCACTATCTGATTGCTGGGAGTTGAACTCAGGACCTCTGGAAGAGAAGTCAGAGCTCTTAACTGCTGAGCCATCTCTCCAGCCCCCATATTTACTGATTTTTAATAAAGTTTTTATATTCTGATCACACTTGCTCCTCTTTTACCTTCTCATAAATCCACTCATCTCTTCATGCATCCAACTTTCTGCAAACACAAAACCCCAAACAAACAAAACACACAAAGAAAAAAACCATAACACACACACACACACACACACACACACACACACACACACCTCACAGAAACACAAAATCAGAAACCTTAATATCTAAGCAAACAACCAACAAGACCAAAAATAAAATAATGCCCAAATAACAGAATGTGAGACAGAAAGTCTACAAAAATGCACTTGAGTTCATTTTGTCTTGGTCATCTACTGCTAGGCATGGGCCCTACTGTTAAGTATAGTTAATATACCAGAAAGACTCCACTGGAGAAAACTAATTTTCCCTCTTTAGGCAGGTGTCTATTGCAGATAGCTTCTTGGTTAGTGAGAAAGCCTGGCTATGTCTCCTTTTCCGCACTGGGACTCCACTTGGCATAAACCTGTGCTGGCCCTGTGTCCTGACACAGTCTCTGTGAATGTAATATGTACATCAGTTCTGTTACGTCTAGAAGACATTGTTTCCTTGGAGTCACCCATCACATCCGGCTCTTACAGTTTTTCAGCCTCCTCTTTCATGTAGCTTTGTGAGCCCTGAGGGGAGGGATTTGAGGCCATCCCATGTAGGGCTGAGTGCTGCAGAATCTGACAGTCTCTGCACAGTTTGCAGTTGGGGATTTCTGTGTTAGTTCGCAAGAGGAAGTTTCTCTGATGAAAGCTGAGCAAGACACTGATCTATGGGTATAGACAGTATTGTTAGGAGTCATTTCATTGCTATGCTCCTTCAGCAGAACAATAGTATTTGCTTTCCCCTAGGCCCATGGCTTATCCAGTCTCAGATCCTTGACCACATGAATAGTGTCAGGCATGAATTGCCTCTCAGGGGAGACCTTTAATCAAATCAGAGTGGTTGGTTACTCCAGCAGTATTTGTGCCACAGAGATGTGCCAGCATATCTTGCAGGCAGGTTACTGTTATAGATCACAAGGTCTGTAGCTGAGTTGATCTGAAGGCTGCTAGCAGAATACTGACTTCCAGGCAGCTAGGATGAGGGTCTTAAAGCTCACACCCACAGTGACACACCTACTCCAACAAGGCCACACCCACTCCAACATGGTCACACCTTCTAATAGTGCCACTCCCTGGGCCAAGCATATACAAATCATGACAGGCCCCTTTGGCCAACGATTCATTCCTGGCACTGGAGGTTTTACTTTGTGGTAAAAGATACCCAACTGAAGCATTGTTTCCCCATTTTTTCTGGAGACTCCATTTAGACTTTTTTCATATATGTATATATTTTAGGAAGCTTCCACAGTAGATTTCCACGTGGACCCCCAAATGTCCCTTAAAGTGAGTTGTCCCTCCCCAAATTCTCTCCTTCACTCATCTTCTCTATTCTGCTCCCCATTCTAACCCTTTTCTCTTTGACTCCCTTCTCCCTTTGTTTCCTCATTTTTGGGGAGATAATCTCTGTGGTTACATGAATCCTGATAGCAGTATTACATATATCAAAAGCTTAAAAAGCTACCCTGATAAGGCATCCTCTTTTTAAGATTGGAAATATTTTCTTCTATGATTTTGTTAAAAATATCGTCTGTGCCTTTAGTATGGGTTTCCTCTCCTTCCTCTATCCCTATTATTCTTAGATTTGATGTTGTCATAGTCTCGGGTTTCCCGTATTTTGAGCCTGAATTCTTTCAGTCTTGACATTTTCTTTGACTGCACTCTTTATTTCTTCTACTTTTGTCTTCATGATCAGGACTTCTTTCTTCCATGCTTTCATCTGCTGATGAGGGTCCTTGTTTGACTTCCTGAGTATTTCATCTCCAGTTGTACTTCAGTTTGGGTTTTCTTTAGAGATTTTGCTCCTTTTAAAAGAATTCTAGTTTAATGTCTTGAACTGTTTTCATTTTTTTTTCAACTGTGTTTTCATGATCTTCATGAAGGTGTCAATTTGTGGTTTCTTTAAGATCTTTGAACATATTCATAATTGCTGTTTTTATGTTCTTGTCTTGTGCTTCTTTCATTTAAATTGCTTGCCCCAGAGCCTATTACAGTGGGGTTGCTTACTTCTGGAGGAGGTATATTGTCTTGTTTTTTCATGTTTGTGTTTTTCCCTGGGACCTAAGCAACTGGAGTCACAACACTTCAAGTACTGCTTGGCATAGATATCTGGCCCTATCTTTGTTGCACGGGTGTTCCATTCTTTGGTTACCATTTTCCACTCTGGGTCCCAATCAAGTGTGGTGGCTATGGGGTCCCTGATTCCCAGCCAAGGGTGATACACATGAGATCCCTGGTAGAAAGCAGTTCTGAGACCCAGCCAAGTGTTGTGGGAGTAAAGTCCCTGGTAAGAGCTGTTCTGCAGGTTGTCAGGGAGTCACAAGGGGAAAAAAAAAGATGAGCTAAAAGGATTTGCTGAGAGATGCAGCTGGAAGAACAAGATAGTCATTGAATATGACCTAGAGGCTGAGCCCCTAGAGGATGGGGATGGGCTATATGAAGGACTCTTGCTGGTAGTTCACAGATAGACTAATGTTAAATCTGGAGAAAACAGAATGAAGGACAGGAAGGAGAATGAAGGTCCTTTACCTGAGTCCTAACCTCATGTGGCAGCTATGGGTCTTTGGTAGAGAGAAGCTCTCTGGGTCTGTGGCTCTATGAGTCAGTGGAGTTTCAGGGAGTTAGAGATGGGCTAAGAGGAAATAGTACAAGTGCTGTTGGTCCTCACTAAGAGGCTGAGTCCCTAGGCAGTGGGGATGGGTTGGAAGCAGGGGATCAGGCAGGTGAGCCGAAGCAGAACTAAGAATAAGTCTACCAGATGATTCTGTGTACACAGGCTTATAGATTATTGACTTGTGGTATTGGTTGATTTAAATCTACTATCATAATGTATATTTAGAAATCAATAAAATGTTTTCTTGGATATAGACAGTTTAGAAAGTAAACCAAGTTCTCAAGGGGAACAATAAATGTTCAGAAGCTTAAACTTACAAAACTCATACGGCAATGTCAAAAGTCTTTGCAATTAGATACAGCACACAAGAATAATTAGAAGATGTTGATAATGAATATGGTTGCAGTAATGAATTTTATTGAATAATAGTTTGGTATTTTAGGATCTGTTATAATATGGATTATTGGAAAACTTACCAGCAGGTGGTAGCACCAGTTAACAAATACGCATACAATCCTGAATGGGTCACTGACTGCAAGATCAGTTACATTCTACTATGCCAGAATATTGAATTGGAGCAGGCCAGATCCCTAACCCCAGCTGTGTTACATATAGTCCCCATCACTTCAGAAAAAAGTATTTACATATGTGGTGCTTAGATATAAGTAACCTTTTCACAGTAACTCTTCTGGCTTGCACTGTTTTAAGAACAGGGAGAGCAAACTGTCGGTAGAGAATGTGAGAGGTGGATGGTGCTGCCTAGGCCAAGCCATTTCCTCTCTCTTCTTACTCTCTCTCCAGCCTATTTGCTTTTTTTTTTGTTTTTACATGTATGTTTTCATACGTATTCCCATTAGGCAGAATGTGAGACCACGTTGCCCTTTGTGGAGTACACTTAGAAATGTCAAATGACTTCCTATTGCTCATATGTTAGCATTTTTAAATATCGCTAGAGTCTGTTTCTTTTCCATATGCTGTAAGCTGCTAAGAACTCCAGTTTGATTTGGTCTGAGGAAAAGTAGCTCTGTGCTCTGAAGGCTTCATGTCGGAACCATTCTTGCCTAACTTGTACGTCATTGTATACTAAAATGGAAGGCCTTTAGTATACAGGAGGAGAGTTTGCATACTATTCTTAGGGTGTTTTGCAGAAGAAAACATCATCTTTGTACACCACTATGTCTGAAGTACAGGAATATAGCGAGCTGCAGACTTAAAGCTACTGAACTTTAAGTTACAAGTTGGGCAAGGCACGCACAATTTTGAAGAGCTGTGCTTTTTCCAATAATCCATACAAGTAAGTGAATAAAACACCCGGCCAGGAAAGGGAGACTTGAGAGAGGATGTATGAAGAGGTGATTATTTGGAAGAGATCAGCTGGGAGCAGCAGAGAGGAAAGGAGAGTCTCTGGTGGAGGAACCCTCACTGACAGCGCTGACATTTGAAGTTTCAGTAAGAAGGCAGAGTGCCGAAGGATCTAGGTTTTTGCATCAGGACTGACCAAGTCATTTTGGTTTGTTTTATTTCTTGGTTGCCTTATCCAGGCAATGAAAATGATGGTGCTCTAGGTTTTTTTGTTTTGTTTTGTTTTGTTTTTTTATTTTTATTTATTTATTTTTTTAGGGTTATGCTGAGAACTAACTGTGAAATTTAGTGCACAAGAACCTCTGTAAAAAGGCAAGAGCAAGCTGATTTTCCCAAGATATGCGAGAAACATCGGAGAGCAGTTTTAGGACACAGCAGTTCAGATGTTGAGTATTAGATTTATTATAATAGGAATGGGAAGCACAGATCCTCACGGAGAGGTGTCAGGAAAAAAGATACATCAGTGGTGTCTCGACAGCTGTTCCCCGGCTGTTTCAAAACAAAGTGAATGGAGGCAGGAAGAGGAAGCTATCTCCAGAGTACAGATATGAGGTAATGGGAGCCTGAGCCTGGGTAAGGGATTTGAAAGGCTTGATTATAAACTGGATGGGAATGAGAGGGAGAAAAGATTACAGTTCGTCTAGCAGCATGAGCCTGGGGAACTAGGAGGGAGGTTGTACCTTTGGCAAAAGGTTCTTGTTTTGAATTTTGTTGTTGTTGCTGCTGGTAGTGTTGTTATTTTTAATATGTCTGGGGAAAGCCATGCATATATTTTATGGGGGAAATGCCAGTAAGAAGACACAAAGCATCAGGCAGAAGGGTCCAAGATCAAGGCTGAACATTTCTGTTGGGGATAATCTGTTGCCTTTCAAAATGTTCATTGAAACCAGCTGCTCCTACTAAAGGTAGTAAGGGAAAGTGGAACATTAAAATAAAGAAAAAAAAACATATAAAAAAGATTCTGAGAAAAAATAGCCCGAGGGCTGATGGGAACATTTGGACAGTGAAACACTTCCAAGTGTCACAGTAAGCCAAACTCTGTGTACATGAACTTGGAAGAGCAACTTCCTCTTCCTGTACAGTGATTTTCCCACGTCCTTAAAGCCCCATCTTTATTTAACAGCGTCATGGGTGGAATCAAAAGACAATTCCTATTGCCAGCATGTAATAAATTAATATCTTGCTGAAGATATGCAGAGTAATGGCAAAAGCAGGCACCTTGCTTTCTGGTAAATGAGATTTGCCATGTAAAGTATGTGGACTCTCTCCAGAATAAGTTGACCACCCATAAAACATGGGGAAATGATTGGAAATCCCTCCCTGGACCTCCTGGAAGACTTACTGAGATCTGTGAGGTATGAAGTTGGGACAATATGTCACATTTATCTCTATCACATATTTACAACATCATATTATCATATTTTCACATTGGGCTGTGATCCTTAAAGTCTTTAAAGACAATCATTTTAAAATCAGCATTACCAGCACCTAAAGAACATGTAAAAATTACCAATGTACCCAAACATATTTCTTCTAACAAGCACTGCGGTCATTCTACAGAACACTTCTGTGTCTAGAAAAAGTTGCCTATACTGCTTCTTTGTACCCCACCAGCTCTTCCTTTTCCTCCGATCTCTGGTAATCATAATCATCTTCTCATTGAACTAAATTAAACTTTTCTAGAACTTCACATTAATAGAATCATGCAGCTCTGTACCCAATTTATTTTGCCTACAATCTGCTTTTAAAATGCACTCAGTGTGTAGTCCAGTGTGGCGATGTGTGTCTACCATTCTAGCATTCAGTAGAGTGAGGCAGAAGGGTCATGATTTTGAGGGCAGGCTAGACTGCATAGTGAGTTGAGACCAACTTGGTTTACATAGGGAGATTCTTGTCTAAAACTTAAAACAGAATTCACCTGCAATATATATTTAAGCAATCTTATTCCCACTTTCCATTTTTATTAATCATCCTACTTTATTCAGAATTTTAGGACATCCCTGACATCTTCTTTCACGATCTATTCTAAACTGCCACATTATGTTTTATTGTTATGTTGATTGGAGATAAAGTTTTTTTTTGAGTGCTATATATAACTACAGGATTTAAGTTAACTAGTCTTTGTATCACTGAATTCAAGATACCCAAGACTGCTTAGGTATGAGGTATGAGGACTTATTTTGGCTCATGGTTTCAGTGGGGTCAGTCTATGTTCTTGGTCCTATGAACTTGGGCAGAATATAATGGCTATGGCAATATGTAGCCAACATTCTCACATCATAGCATACAGGAAATAATCAAAGATATAGGAGGGGGGACTGGGAACAAGATAGCACCAAGTAACCTCAACCCCAGTGACCTACTTTTAAAAATATGTCTCACTTCTTAAAGTTTCCAGGGCTCAGTAGAACCCTCAGTAGGGGTCCAAGCACTGCACATACATGCCTGTAAAGAACAGTTCCTATTCAAGTAGCATCCTCAAGCCCTCGTCCTACAGTGGCTCGTGACAGTCTAATACTGAACATTACACGTAGTCCAAGAGTTCCCAAAGCCAACATTTCCAGTATTTTTTCAAAAGCTCAAATTCAAAGTCTCTTATGAAATTCAAGGCACACTTGCTTGGGAGTCCCTGAAAAATCACCAAGTCACACACATCCAAGACAGAAGTACACAGTGTAAATATGCTTTATAATCTGTCTAGATTACTTTCCTGTGTGGTCTTGGAAATGATATGTCTTTTGTAGCGTTTAAGGGAATGATCTGTCATGTCCATTAGGTCCAAGGAGTCTGCCATACAGTTTAACTCTGCTAGGGAGTCTGGGTGATTTTCCCATTGGTGAAAGTAGGTTGTTGAAGTTCTCAGCTATGATTGCCGTGAGGCTTATATCTAACTTCTTGTATATTGGTACTTTATACATTTGGGTTCTCTAATAGTACATGCACACAAACTTAGAATTGTTTATTCTTGACAAAGTGGCCATGTTTTCATTATATTAATGTCCTTCCTGTCCCTTTTGTAGCTCATTTTGTGCTTTGTTTCATATTCTCCTTTTGGGATTAATTGTCTGTATCCTTATGTTTTGATTACTTAAAGAAATGTGTGCTGATGTTTTCCCAAATGTATGTCTGAGCACCAAGACGATATCAGAGTTCCTGGAATTGGAGTTACAAACAGTTGTGAACTGACATGTAGTTCAAAGCATCAAACCTGAGTCCTCTGGAAGAGCAGACAGTACTCGCAACTACTGAGCCATCTCTCCTAACCACATTTTATGATTTTTGATGCATGTTTTATAGCTTCCATTAAGCTTGTGAAAGAAACCTAATTTTGAGAAGCTATTTTGAAATAATATCAACCTTATACTTATTATAAAGGCAGAGTAGGAAGCTTGCAGGAAGTACTAATAAAACCACTTATAGGTGAAGTCCATTACCTCTCTTATTTTGGCTTTTGTGTACATTTGCACATATGTATTTTAAGCACCTTCTATTATCATTATATTTTAGAGTTTCTGTTTACATTAAGGATATAAGGGGCTACAGAACATTTTGATTTTTAAAACCTTTTGAATTTCTATAGTTACAATTGAGTTTAGAGAGCATATTTTTCTTCTTTTTTAAATAATATTTTATTCATTGAGAATTTCATGTACTGTATTTGAACATATTCACCTCCCTCCCCAAGTACTTCCCATACCCACCATGTCTTCCTCCCCACTTCTTTACTGCCAATCCATCTTTGGCTTGTGATCTCTCAACAGCTATCAAGTGTCAATAGCTTCTCAGGGATGGGACTTCATGCCTATGACTGTTGCTTTGTGCTGGTTTTGCCTAGTTGGAGTTTTCATGGATCTTGTGCATGTTGTCATAATCACTGTGTATTTGTATGTGCAACTGCCCCATTAGATGCAGAAAACACTGTTTTCATTGTGGTATCCACCACCTCTGATGCTTGCAATCATTCTCACAATTATGCCAGTGGGCATGTCTTATCAGGCCAACTGTTATAATTTGCAGAGTTCACAGTTGGATAACAATACAAATTGCATTACTCCTTCTGTAGTATGTAAAGCAGTTTCTAGCCCCATAAAAGCTAGCCAGTGGAGAAGAAGTTTCCAGGTCAGTTTTGACTTGATTTCTCCATGTTCTATGATTCAAATATACTCTGTCTTCAGCAATATGATCGTAATGTCAAGTTCTGGAGGGCAACTAAGAGTATTGGCAATAGCTTATAATGCTTGGGTATATGGGACCTCATTTTTCAACATCTTATAAAGAGGTTTTTGTTACTGGGGATTTGGGTGGGTACATGAAAAATTGGGCCAACTCCTGTGCTATACCTTGGAGAAGGATGTGTATGATATGGATGGATAAAAAAAGTTAGATAGTCTGGAAAGGGCCTATTCCCAGTGATGGGCAGCATGGTTCCTGGAGAAAGCCTAGAAATTGGTTTCAGCACAGGAAGATACTGCCAGAGTAAACTAGAGAACTAGATGCAGAACCTGGCTAGATCTGAAGGTTTCAGAAGAGATGTTGGAGGGGCAGAAGGTGGGGGGTGGGGATCAGGCAGATTAAAAAGACTAGATTCTGGAGAAGAATCTATAGGACCTGGCTGGGTAGAGAGGTTCGATATGGTATAAACACATTTCTTATTTAATGTGTTATTTTAATAAGCTAGTTTTCTAGAAAACAAAGCTCTACTATGTTATGGTAGATGATTCCCGTTTTATAAATTCTCCCACTATGGCCAATCCCAGCATGATGCCCTCATTGCTTGGTGAAAGTCAGCTCTTGTGAGTCTGCAAGAAATGATTCACTCATCTTGAGACAGAGAGTATGACATCCAAACTTGGATGTTGGATGAATCACCTCCATTTGTCCCCAGGATGCTAGACTTAAGAAGCCCTTTGATTTGATAAGCATTATCAGCTGACAGATTGTACAACAGCTACTGTATACTCTGCCTTTGGCTATAGAATTTGTAATTACTTTTGGAGATATTATGATTATATCTCCATAAGGGTGGTTTTGGTGATATAATTATAGTAAATATATCATAACATAAAATCTAAAATTTTAGAGTTCATACTTTAGTGTCATTGTTTACAAAACAAATGAATATTTTACTTAATATTTTGAGAATAGACAAAACATAAAAATAAACTAAACATCGTCCTCACTGCTCATCCCTGAGATAAGCACTGTTCATATTATAGTGTCCTCAAATTTACATTTTTCCCAAAGCTTGTCATAGTAGATTATTAATCCATACATCCAGTATGACTAAATATGCTTATCATTTCTGAGAGCCCTTATCAAAAAGGAGGACTAAAAACCACATTTTCTTGGCTCCTTCCTTACTAGAGGCCATGGGCAGATGAGGTAAGGTTAACAATGCCCTTGATCACCTTGTGGCTAGGACAGACACCCAGCTGGTCTGCTCCCATGAAGAAACTGTATCCCAAGACATCCTAGAGGAGCAATTGAACTCAGAGCAGTGGGTATGAACAGTCGCCTACTATTCTATGCCCCAGAGCTATAGCTGAGAGCAAGGAGTGCTCAGGACCCACCAGGCACCCAAACCCTGCCCCTGTGGAATACCACACCCCTTCCACCCCTCACCAGGTCCTTGTGGCTGGGACAGACACTTAGCTGGTCTGCTCCTGTGTGGACACCATATCCTGAGATATCCTAGAGGGGCCACTGAACTCAGAGCAGTGGGTATGAACAGTCGCCCACTATTCTATGCCCCAGAGCTACAACTGGGAGCAGGGGGCACTCAGGACCCACCAGGCACCCAAACCCCGCCTCTGTGGATTACCACTCCCCTTCGGCCCCTCGCCTGGTCCTTGTGGCTGAGGCAGACACCCAGCTGGTCTGCTCCCATGAAGACACCTTATCTTGAGACATCCTAGAGGAGCAACTGAACTTAGAGCAGAAGACACCATATCCTGAGACATCCTAGAGAAGCCACTGCACTCAGAGCAGCAGGCACCCATATCCTGAGACATGCTAGAGGAGCCACTGCACTCAGAGCAGCAGACACCATATCCTGAGACATCCTAGAGGAGCCACTGCACCCAGAGCAGCGGACACCTAGCTGGTCTGCTACCATGGAGACACCATATTCTGAGACATCCTAGAGTACTGTACTCAGAGCAGCTGGAGCTCAGGATCACAGGATCACAGAGACATCTGGACCCTGAGGAGTTCTGACACAAGCAAGATAACTGGAAAGGCAGGCTCCAGTCAGAGACAGTGAGTGCAGATAGCATTAGAGTTAACCAGATGGGGAAAGGCAAGCACAAGAACTTAAGCAACAAAAGCCAAAGTTACTTGGCATCATCAGAACCCAGTTCTCCCACCATAGCAAGCCCTGAACATCCCATCACACCAGAAAAGCAGGATTCAGAAATAAAATCACTTCTCATGATGATGATGATAGAGGACTTTAAGAAGGACATAAATAACACTCCCAAAAAATTTGAAGAGAACACAGGTAAACAGGTAGAAGCCCTTAAAGTGGAAACACAAAAATCACTTAAGGAATTACAAAAAAAAAAAAAAAAAAAAAAAAAAACCAAACAAACACAACCAAACAGGTGAAAGAATTAAACAAAACCATCCAGGACATAATAATAAAAGTAGAAACAATAAAGAAATCACAAAGGGAGACTACCCGGGAGATAGAAAACCTAGGAAAGAGATCAGGAGTCATAGACGCAAGCATCACCAACAGAATACAAGAGATAGAAGAGAGAGTCTCATGTGCAGAAGATACCATGGAAAACATTGACACAACTGTCAAAGAAAATGCAAAATGCAAAAAACTCCTAACTCAAAACATCCAGGAAATCCAGGACACAATGAGAAGGCCAAACCAGACTGCTATACCCAACAAAACTCTCAATCACTATTGAGGGAGAAACCAAGATATTCCATGACAAAACCAAATGTACACGATATCTTCCCACAAATCCAGCACTTCAAAGGATAATTGATGGAAAACTCCAACACAAGGAGGGAAACTACAACCTAGAAAAAGAAAGAAAGTAATCTTCCAACAACCCCAAAAGAAGATAGTTACACAAACATAATTCCACCTCTAATAACAAAAATAACAGGAAGCAACAATCATTTTTCCTTAATATCTCTTAATATCAATGAACTCAATTCTCTAATAAAAAGACATAGACTATCAGACCGGATACATAAGCAGGACCCAGAATTTTGCTGCATACAGGAAACACACCTCTGTGAAAAAGACAGACACTACCTCAGAGTAAGAGGATGGAAAACAATCTTTGAGGCAAATGGTCCCAAGAAACAAGCTGGAGTAGCAATTCTAATCAAATAAAATTGATTTTCAATCAAAAGTAATCAAAGAAGATAAGGAAGGACACTTCATACTCATCAAAGGAAAAATGTACCAAGATGAACTCTTAATTCTGAACATCTATGCCCCAAATGCAAGGCCACCCACATATATAAAAGAAACTTTACTAAAGCTTAAAGCACACATTGCACCTCACACAATAATAGTGGAGGATTTCAACACCCCACTCTCAGCAATGGACAGATCATGGAAACAGAAACTAAACAGAGACCCAATGAAACTAACATAAGTTATGAACCAAATGGATTTAACTGATATCTATAGAACATTTCATTCTAAAACAAAAGAATATACCTTTTTCTCAGCACCTCATGGTACCTTCTCCAAAATAGACCATATAATTGGTCACAACACAGGCCTCAACAGATACAAAAAGGTTGAAATAATCCCTTGCACCCTATCAGACCACCATGGACTAAGGCTGGTCTTTAATAATGACAAAAACAATGGAAAGCCCACATACACATGGAAACTGAACAACGCTCTACTCAATGATGACTTGGTCAAGGAAGAAATAAAGAAAGAAATTAAAGACTTTTTAGAATTTAATGAAAATGAGGACACATCATACCAAAACTTGTGGGACTCCATGAAAGCAGTACTAAGAGGAAAACTCATAGCTCTAAGTGCCTACAAAAAGAAACTGGAAAGAGCATACACAAACAACTTGACAACACACCTGAAAGCGTTAGAACAAAAAGAAGCAAATATACCCAAGAGGAGTAGATGGCAGGAAATAATCAAACTCAGGGCTGAAATCAACCAAGTAGAAACAGAAAGAACTATACAAAATATCAACAAAACCAGAAGCTGGTTCTTTGAGAAAATCAACAAGATAGATAAACCCTTAGCCAGACTAACCAAAGGGCATAGAGACAGTATCCAAATTAATAAAATCAGAACTGAAAGGGAGACATAACAACAGAAACTGAGGAAATTAAAAAAAATCATCAGATTCTACTACAATGAAATTGGAAAACCTGGATGAAATGGACAATTTACTAGACAGATACCAGGTACAAAAATTAAATCAGGAGCAGATAAACCATCTAAACAGTCCCATAACCCCTAAAGGAATGGAAGCAGTCATTAAAAGACTCCCCACCAAAAAATGTCTGAGACCAGATGGTTTTAGTGCAGAATTCTATCAGATCTTTCAGGAAGACCTAACGCCAATTCTCTTCAAACTATTCTACAGAATAGAAACAGAAGGAACACTACTCAATATGTTCTATGAAGCTACAATTACGCTCATACTTAAACCTCACAAAGACCCAACAAAGAAAGAGAACTACAGACCAATCTCTCTTGTAAATATTGATGTAATAATACTCAATAAAATTCTTGCAAACCGAATCCAAGAACACATCAAAACAATCATCTATCATGATTAAGTAGGCTTTATGCCAGGAATGCAGGGATGGTTCAATATTCAGAAATCCATCAATGTAATCCACTACATAAACAAGCTCAAAGAAAAAAAAACCACATGATCATCTCACTAGATGCTGAGAAAGCATTTGACAAAATTCAACATCTCTTCATGTTAAAAGTCCTGGAAAGATGAGGAATTCAAGGCCTATACCTAAATATAATAAAGGCAATACACAGCAAGCCAGTAGCCAACATCAAACTAAATGAAGAGAAACTTGAAGCAATCCCACTAAGATTAGGGACTAGACAAGGCTACCCACTCTCACCCTACCTATTCAGTATAGTACTGGAATTCCTAGCCAGAGCAATTAGACAACAAAAGGAAGTCAAAGGGATACAAATAGGTAAGGAAGAAGTCAACATTTCACTATTTGCAGATGATATGATAGTATACTTATGTGACCCTAAAACTTCCACCAGAGAACTCCTAAACCTGATAAACAACTTCAGAAAAGTGGCTGGATATAAAATCAACTCAAATCAGTAGCCTTCCTCTACTCAATGGATAAACAGGCTGAGAAAATTAGGGAAATGATACCCTTCACAATAGTCACAAATAATATAAAATATCTTGGAGTAAATCTAACCAAGCAAGTGAAAGATCTATATGACAAGAACTTCAATTCTTTGAAGAAAGAAATGGAAGAAGATCTCAGAAGATTGAAAGATCTCCCATGCTCCTGAATCAGCAGGATTAATTTAGCAAAAATGGTCATCTTGCTGAGAGCAATATACAGATTCAATGCACTCCCCATCAAAATTCCAAATCAATTCTTCATACTGATAGAGCAATTTGCAAATTCATTTGGAATAACAAAAAAACCCAGGATAGCAAGAACTGTTCTCAATAATAAAAGAACTTCTGGGGGAATCACCATCCCTGACCTCAAACTGTACTACAGAGCAGTAGTTATAAAAACTGCATGGTGTTGGTACAGAGACAAGCAGGAAGATCAATGGAATAGAATTGAAAATCCAGAAATGAACCCACACACCTATGGTCACTTGATCTTTGACAAAGGAGCTAAAACCATCCAGTGGAAAAAGGACAGCATTTTCAACAAATGATGCTGGTTCAACTGGAGGACAACATGTAGAACAATGCAAATCAATCCATTTTTATCCCCTTGTACAAAGCCCAAGTCCAAGTGAATAAACGACCTTCACATAAAACCAGATACACTGAAACTAATAGAAGAGAAGGTGAGGAAGACCCTCAAATACCTAGGCACAGGGCAAAAGTTCCTGAACAGAACACCAATGGCTTATGCTCTAACAGCAAGAATTGACAAATGGGACCTCATAAAATTGCAAAGTTTCTGTAAGGCAATGGACACTGTCAATAAGACAAAATGGCAACCAACAGATTGGGAAAAGATCATTACCAATCCTACATTCTATAGAGGGCTAATATCCAATATTTACAAAGAACTCAAGAAACTAGACTACAGACAACCAAATAACCCTATTAAAAATGGGGTACGGAACTAAACAAAGAATTCTCAACTGAGGAAATTCGAATGGCCAAGAAGCATCTTAAGAAATGCTCAACATCCTTAGTCATCAGGGAAATGCAAACCAAAACAATCCTGAGATACCACCTCACACCAGTCAGAATGTCTAAGATCAAAAACTCAGGTGATAGTAGATGCTGACGAGGATGTGGAGAAATAGAAACACTCCTCCATTGTTGGTGAGATTGCAAGCTGGTACAACCACTCTGGAAATCAGTCTGGCGGTTCCTCAGAAAATTGGACATAGCATTACCTGAGGATCCAGCTTTACCACTCCTGGGCATATACCCAGAAGATGCTCTAACATATAACAAGGACATGTGCTCCACTATGTTCATAGCAACCTTATTTTTAATAGCCAGAAGCTGGCAAGAACCAAGATGTCCTTCAACAGAAGAATGGATACAAAAAATGTGGTACATTTACACAATGGAATATTACTCACCTATTAAAAATGATGAATTTGAGAAATTGTTAAGCAAATGGATGGAGCTTGAGAATATCATCCTGAGTGAGGTAACCCAATCACAAAAGAACATACATGGCATGTACTCACTGATAAGTGGATATTAGCCCAAAATCTTGAAATACCCAAGATACAACTCACAGACCACATGAAGCTCATGAAGAAGAAAGACCAAGTGTGGATGCCTCAGTCCTACTTAAAAGGAGTAACAAAATACTCAAGGGAGCAAATATGGAGACAAAGTGTGGGACAAAAACTTAAGGAGGGGCTGTCTGGAGACCATTCCACCTGAATATCCAACCCATGTCCAGTCACCAAAGGTAGACACTGATGTGGATGTCAGGAAGTGCATGCTGAAAAGAGCCTGATATAGCTGTCTCCTTAGAGTTCTGCCAGAGTCTGACATATTCAGAGGCTGATGATCACAGCTAACCACTGATCTGATCAAGGGTTTCTCAATGGAGAAGTTAGAAAGAAGACTGAAGGAGCTGAAAGGATTTGTGGCCCCACGAGAGCAACAATACCAACCAACCAGAGCTCCCAGGGTCTAAACCACCAGCCTGGGAGCATATAGGGAGGGACCCATGACTCCAGCTGTATATGTAGGGGAGGATGGCCTTGTTGGGCATAGGTGGGAGAGGAGATCTTTGGTCCCATGAAGGCTGAACACCAAGCAGGGTGGAATTCAAGGATGGAGAGGTGGGAGTCGGGGGTAGGTGGGGGCACATTTTCATAGAAGCAGGAGAAGGGGGTATGGGATAGGAGGTTCCTGGATGGTGGAGGGAATGGGGTAAGGGAATAAAATCTGAAATGTATATATAATAAAAACATATATATATATATATATATATATATATATATATATTTGTTTATACACACACACACACACACACACACACACACACACACATGTAACAAAAAAACCAAGAAAACACAAAACAAAACAAAACAAAACAAAAACCCAGTGCCCTTGATCAGCCATATGTAACAGACCTGTGTCCAGCCCTCACCACGATGGCTTTGATATTAGTCTAGATTAATATGGACCTTACAAAACATTCAGTTAATATATTCATGTTATAGAAGTCTCATCTCAGTGTGGAGGGGATGATGACTCTCTCAAGCTCACAGGAGTAATCAGTAGCAAGACTACACCACCTCCAGGCTGCCCTTTATTTCTGACTTTATAACTGTACACTTTTTGCATCATGGTGCTGTATAGACACACAGGATGTCAATCCCTTTAGCTGCAACCCATCAATATTTGTTGCCTTTCCCTTCCCTTCCCTTCCCTTCCCTTCCCTTCCCTTCCCTTCCCTTCCCTTCCCTT
>JANHMN010000013.1:28955910-28977982 GCA_030674055.1 Rhabdomys pumilio | reverse complement strand
TTCCCTTCCCTTCCCTTCCCTTCCCTTCCCTTCCCTTCCCTTCCCTTTTCTTTTCTGTGTAGCCCAGCTTGGTTTTGAGCTGCAGGTCCTCCTGCCATTTCCTGCCAATTGCTGGGACAACAGATCTGTATCACCTCACCAGCAGCATCTCATATGGAGAGGTGTGACTCTGTGTGTGTGTTTCTATATTTTATACTGAAATGTTAGCTTTCACAGGTTTTTATCATTAGTTATGTTTTAAAATTCCCATATTTCCCATATTTCTCTGAATTTATAGATTTTTCGTTATATTTTGCAATTGTTTCCAGAGTAAGTACATAATTTGTTGAGGTTCTGTCTCCCTGACTATTTGGTAATCTTATTTAGATTGCGTTCATACATGTATGTCGTTTAGGAAGCTTCTATTGTATTAGATTTTCAATGCTACCCCTCAAATGGCAGTTAACTTTCTCTGTCCTTCCTCATATCCCCACTCCCACAACTGGCTTCATCTCTTGTTACCAGATGAAGCTTTCAGTACAGGGTTGGGTTGCATCTAATTGAATTGTTGGCCAAAGGAGTGCCATGGGAATCCCCAGTCAACCCAAGCTATTGCCAAGGCTGTAGGTTGCTCTCCACAAACTGATGGCAAGGCCCCATTGCCGAAGACAACATCTACACAAGTCACTGAACATTGAGAAGTTGAGCTCTTGCCTACATAGAGCCTTCACCCCTATATTCTAGTGTCTTTGGTACAGGAAGGTATTCTGAAAACTACCAAAAGAGAAACAGACACCAAACCAGCCACAAATCCTTTGATCTACAGTGGTGTCCTTCCTGTAATATATTCTAGGATAATAGTGGCAAGAAGCTTGAGTGTAACCAACCAATATTTGATTTGACTTAAGGCCCACTCCATGAGATGGAACCCATACCCAAAATTGCTTAGGTGACCGAGAACTTGAGGCTAGATAACTCAGAGTCCTAAGATAAAACCAAATACTACTGTTACTAAAAGAACATAACAACAACAACAACAAAAATAAATCCTAATGATACTATAGATCAGGGCCTTGCTCAGTCATCATCAGAAAAACTTCCTCCTGCAGCAGATGGGAACAAATACATAGACCCACATCCAGACATTATGGAGAAAATGAGAAACCTTGGCTCTCTCAGCCCTACGTGGGATATCTCCATGAAAACCCACCCTTCAGGGCTCCTGGCACCTGGAAATCCCACCTTTTCCCCTTTGCACAGCAACTGGCTTCCACCGTCTTTATTGACACAATCAAGAATCAATTAGGTTGCTTGTGTCTTTTTTGAATAACATTGTTATTGACATTTGTGTATAAGTCTTTGTGTGGATATGCTTTTAATTCTCTTTGGTTGGCATATATGGGAATTAAATAGTTTATATTTATCCTCTTGAAAGGCTTACCACTGTTTTTCAATCTGTAACATTTTACATTCAGAGCAGCATTGGATATAGGATCCATTTTTTTCCAGGTTTGTGAACACCTTGCCACTCCAGTGGGCATGATGTCTCCTTGTTTTGATTTATATTTCCTGGTGATCAATCATGTAAATCATTTTTATGTCCTTATTGGCCATCTGTATATTCTCTTTGGAGAAAAACATGTTTATAATCCTTTGTCTATCTTTAAATTGGATGTTTGCCATTTTATTATTGGGTTTTTTATTTTATATGCTTGGGATACAAGTTCCTTCGGACATCCATCTTATAAATATTTTCTACTATTTCCTGGGTTTTTTCTTCCCTCTGTTGATGCTGTCTATTTAAGCATAAAAGCTTTTAAATTGGACAGAGCCCAATCTATTCATGTTCTCTTTCACTTTTCATCTCAGTGTCATACCTAAGAAATTATGGGACAATGCAAGGTCATGATGATTTATCTCTATGTTTCTTTTAAATCTAGTTTAATGGTCTCAGCTAATCAGTAAGTGCAGACTCCTGATCCCTTTGAGTTATTTCTGAGTAGTAGTGAGGTGGAGGGCCAGCCTCTTTTGTTGTCTTTTGAGAAGACTAGTTCCACATTGGATTACCCCAGTCACTGTGCTGAAAATTAACTCCATATGTTAGTTAATGTTTATTCCTGGTTAACGAACTCATTTTTTAATAATATAAGTAGACACCTACTCGGAATTAGTGACTCCTCTGTTGTTAGACAAATGGCAGCAGAGATATTATTAAAGTCCATGGCTATAGAATCAAAAGCCCAGAACTTTCCCATTATTTCATAGAGTCTTCTTCAAAGGAATACATCCACTTTCATTTTATCACATGCCTTCTTTCCTATCATCCTGCAAAGGCAGTGTTTGACTTCATAATGTTGCCTGTAAACATGGTGGTGCCTTATCATGTCTGTCTGGACTTTTTCTCTTTATTTATCTACTTTGGGGCAGTTAATGCTCCATATAACCTTCCAATAAAAAATATTCAATGTTTGAAGATAAATATCTTCGCAAGATGTGAAAGAAATTTTAGCTTGAGTAATAGAGGATTTAGAAGTATCTCCACGTGTCTGTTGGTAGTTTTATAAAGCAAAATAGAAAACAGAAAAATTTCCAGACCAAAAAGCCTAACTCAAAGTCCCTGCTTTTAAAAACAAGATTTTATTGTTAAAGTGTGTGTGTGTGTGTGTGTGTGTGTGTGTGTGTGTGTGTGTGTCTGTGTGTGTGTGTGTGTGTGTACCTGAGGCCAGGCATATGATGTTGGGAACTGAACTCAGCTTCTTTGCAGGAGCAGTATGTGCTCTTAACGTCTGAGTCAGTCTTTCATCTTATAGTCCCCACTTACAAGGAACTCAAGAAACATAATCTAGAACCAAATCTATCTTTATGGATTCAAAGGACCTGAAAGCCAAATCCTGCAGAGCTGATGCACTGAAAAGGGAAATGCAGAGCTCTCCTGGGCAGGCTGAGTCTTATCCCCTCTCTGTCTCACTCACCCACCTTCTCTGCCTGAATTTTTCAACTTGAAATACAAGTCTTCTGGGCAATGAGTTCATAAGCTAAACACTCTAGTTCAGAAGTCTCTGAGTAGATTCAAGCCATATATATCATGGTCATTTTTGCTCAAAGCTCTAAAGATAAACAAAGAAGGTTCCTCAGTGAGCTACCAAAGACCTTCTCCATGCATGAAAGCACCTTTCACACAGCAAATGGCTGCATGCCACTCTTCATTGTTTGCTTTTTCAGGTTGGAGACCTGCCACTTGCAATTCCATGTCCAGCTCCTCTGGCTTTGTGTTTTCTGGTTCCTCTTAGAAACACATTCTTCCAGGGCATGAGCTGAGCTTGCAGCATTTGTTGGATGCTCCTCTTTGGAGACAGGGCATGCTGTGTTCCCTTTATCTCCAGAAGCCAGCTGATCTCCAAGAAACTCTGGAGAGTTCCAAGAAGGAACATTTGAGTTTACGCCCACCCAACCACCCAAGCAATGACAGCTCTGGCACCTGTGTCCTTCTCTTCTTTTGCAACTGCTAGATAAAGGTTCCTCTTTCGGAGATTGTTCAGACAGATGGGATCAGCCACACTTAAAAACTTCCATCTGTGGTTTTGAAGGTGACCACAGGAAATTTGTGCAGCCATCGTGAAAATAAGCAATGGAGGTTCCTTCAAACTAAATATGGAACTCTCACAGGATCCAACTATGCCACTCCTGAGAATAGATCCGACAGATTCTGAGTCACCAGACCACAGGGGAGCTTACATATACTTGTTTATTGTAGCATTATTTACAAAAGCCAAATTTTGGAACCAGCCTAGATGCCTGTGCAATGATGAATCAAGAAAATGGGTATATATGCACAAGGTACTTTATCTAGCCATGAAGAATGATATAATATCATTTTCAAGAAAATGAGAAGAACTGGAGATCATGTTAAGTGAAATAAGAAAGACAATTATCACATGTTTTCTCTCATATGGTAAATCTAGATTTAAATGCTATGCAAATGGACATGAGCACACATAACACAAAAACATGCACAGATGCTCACTGTGTAAGCATAGGGGGCACTATTTGAGATGAAGAAAGTGGCCAGTGGAAAGTAGGAGAAGGAAACAGTGAGGGTTACACTTGATGACCCATCACTTGTGACACTAGGTCCTACACCAGTCCTGATGTCCCTAAGAAAGCAGTGAATCTATGCAACTTGAAAGTTTCCACCAGAATTCTGATAGCCTCAGTTTATTCAAGATCAGGACTATACATTACATAACTCAGACCTCCCCAATGCAAGTTGAATACTCAATATTAAATTGTGTTATACATATGCCAACTGGACTCTCTATAATCAGCATAGGACATGGTGTTTGCTGAGCACATTCAGTGCCATGTTTGTCCTGGCTCTTCCCTCATTATGGAGAGTCTAGAAATAGTCACTGATTAATAAAGGAAAGTGTGTCATGGGAGGAGGTGGATTAATAGGCTCTACCTTTGTCTATTACCTGTTTATAAGTGGTTCCATTGTGTTAGCAAGGCTGGCACTACAACTGCTTATTAATAATAGTAAGGGTAGGTCCTGACAGCATTTTTTCCTCTGTGGCAAACAAAATCTCGGTTGTTGAGCTCAAATGGCTGAATGTGTTTTATGTGTTCATTTTATTTATGATTACTGCAGAACAAAGGGTACATGAGAAGATGGTTTATTTGCACAGGAAGTACTAAGATAACAGTGATCAAACAGAAGAACATAGCATGTCTGAATTTAAGGAGAGATGGAACCATCAGTTCCCATGAACAAGACTATTAGGGCCATGAATGACTTTTATTCTCTGGTCTCTGCCTTCTTTCCTCCCTTTGATGAAAACTTGCCTGAAACTTGAAGGAAAATTAGAGGCACTAATGTCCATGTTAGTAAGATTTCTGTCACTATGGCACCTGAGAAAACTACTTACAGGAGAAAAATATTCATTTTGGCTAACAGCATAAGTGATTTCAGTCCATGGTCAGCTAGCTCCATTGCCTTGGGCTTAGGGCTAGGCAGAATATCATGGCAACTAGAGAATAACCTCTCTGTCCCCATATAAGACCCTTTGTAGCTTCTGACATTTTAACTCAGGCATATAAATTTCTTTGGCAAATAGAAAATGGCAGAAGTGAAGTTTTGACAGTTGGAAGCCTAGACCTCAAGAAGTCTGAGCACTTCTGCTTCTCTGTGGTTCTCATGGGAACATGCCTGAATTATAAGTCTCTTCCCTGAGAGGCTACCTGAGCAGACCTGGGTCATTCCAGCTATGGTAGACCACCCAGATTCTAGCTCATGGGCCGTCCCACCTGAGCAGACCTGGGTCATTCCGGCTGTGGTAGAAAACCCAGCTCCTAGCTCACAGGCCATCTCACCACAATGGCGTGAATGAGCTCAGTCCAAATCCAATCGATCTGTATTTGCACTCCTTCTGCCAACCTGTAAACTCATGAAAAAATAACAAATCATGTTCAACACTTATGTTTTAAGATGGTGTGTTAGACAGCAAGGAATAACTGCTTCTGATCATGATTCATACTATGAATGGGGCAAACTGGTAATAGCTTCTCCCAGGGACAATCACATTTTAAGTGTCAAGTGTTTGAAGCAAATGAAGTTAAATCTGAGGCAGCATCTACATCAGGAGGTGAGCAGGCAGAATCAAGGGCACCTCGGAAAATTCATGGAATGATAGATGGATGCACTACAGAGTTCGTGTATTAACAGGGGAAGGTAACATTAGAATCAGGGTTATGACATCAGATATGGTAGACTAGAACTCTCCCTCTCACGTCTCCAACACACTGGGACCACATTCCCACTTGGTTCCTGCATTACACTTACAGTTTCTCAGCAGAGTTCAGGACCAGATTCAGCATCTCTGTTCTCAGGCCTGTTCCCAAAATGCTACCCTCCAGGACCCAGTTCTTCTGCAGTAACACAGCATTAGTGTGACATCCACACAGCTTCAGTTTCTGCCTCATGCCAGACATATAAGCACACTCAGATATTCCGAGGTCTAAGTAACCATGCAGTTCCGTTTTCTTTCCTGAGAAATAATAGTGAGGGAAGGAAACTGGCCAGGCTCTATTCTTGTACTACTTAGCCTACTGTTAAAAAAAGACATCAGCATGTCTGGTTTTGTGCCAATGCCGTGCTGTTTTTATTACTATAGCTCTGTTCACCCTTTACATTCTGTGAAGAATCCTGTTAGAATGTTGATAAAGAGTTCATTGAATCTGTAAATTGCTATTGGTAGGATGGTCATTTCTACTGTATTAATACTGTTGATCCATGGACATGGGAGATCTTTATATCTTTTGATATCTTTAATTAGTTTCTTCAAAGACTTGAAGATTTTATATTCAAGTCTTTCACTTGCTTGGTTAGACTTACTCAAAGATATTTTATAGTTTTCAGGCCATTGTGGAAGATGTTACTTTCCTAATTTCTTTCACAGTTCATTTGTCATTTGACTATAGAAAGGCTACTGATTTTTGTGAGTTAATTTTGTATCCAGCTACTTTGCCAAAAGTGTTTATCAACTGTAAGAGTTTTCCAGTGGAATTTTAGGGTCACTTATGTTATATATACTATTATACTATCTGTAAGTAAAGTTACTTAGACTTCTTCCCTTCAAATTTGTGTCTCCTTGATCTTCTAAAGTTGTCTTCTTACTGTAATTAAGACTTCAAATACTTTACTGAGTAGATATGGGGAGTGTGGGCAACCTTAGTTCTAATGGAGACTTACTGTCCTGGTATTACTGCACTTGCCTGACAACCTGAGTTTAATTTTTGGAACTCACAGTGGAAGGAGAAAAACCAATTCTCGTAAGCTGTTCTGTGATACACACACACACACACACACACACACACACACACACACACCAATAATAAGTTAACAAACTTTATTTTAAAATGAGTATAATGGCATAAACCTTTAATCTCAGCACTTGGGAACAGAGAAAGACTAATCTCTGTTGGTTTAAGGCCAGCCTGGTCTACATAGTGAGTTCTAGACCAGCTAGAGTTACAGAAGAAAACCCTGTGTTAGGAAAAACAAGTTATGTTAATATGTAATTTCCATGAAGATGTAAACATTTTTAGAAATGAATTTTATAATATAAAATATTAGAATATATTCACATATTAAGAAATACTATATTTAAAGCTGAGAATATAGCTCAGTGGGAGAGTGTTTGTCTGACATGCACAAGACTTTAATCTGAATCCTCAGTACTGAAATTAGAGAAGAGAAAGAGTTCACTTAAAGTAACTCAGTAGCGCCAAGAACAATACTAAGTAATGCCCATGGGAAGAGAGAGATTGTAGATGCCCCAAAGATATATCCTGTTTTATCCAAGATACTAGAACCATATTCTTGGGTTTTGTTTTGAGACAGGGTACTCTGTAGACCATGCTGGCCTCAAAATCATTATGTAGCTAAGGCTGGCATTGAGTCCCTAGTCCTCTTGGCTCTCTCTCCCAAATACTGGGATTTTCCCTACCACACCCAGTTTAGGTATATTCTTATAAAAATATAACTTTTTATATTATTTACAGTTCTCAGACTTTTTTCCTGTTGAATTTGTTTTTATAAATACAAAAACAATTAAGATTAAATTTCTTTCATCTGTTTACCACCAAATGTATACAAAATCACCATTTAATCTATTTTAAATAAGAACACTGTGCTAAGATCACTAGAGAGGCTCTAGCCAGCAAGCATGCTGGCAGGAGACTTTCTAATCTCTTCCTCCTTATTCAACAAATGATGTCTGTCAGGTTTGAGTGTGAAAGGCTTCAACCTGCTGTGCAAAGGGCAGCTGCTTCAAATGTTTTTTTCTGTCCTTTGGACAGGTTTAAAGGTTTAATGATAGTTTGTCCCTTAATAGCTTGAGCTTGTAAAGAGAAAAGTTGTTTCTCAAATGAAATGTTGTAAAAGTACAGATCTATGGTATGAGCCACACATTCAGCATAGATAATCAACACAAAAAAGCTTGTGAGAAGCCGAGAGTCTCAGACTAAGTTTGACAGTCCTTCTACAAGGGTCACGGTTAGTTTTGTATATGTCGTTTTTCTTTTTAAAAATTCAACCTTTATCGGATTGTCTATTTTGCAGTAGTATATATGTAGTTTCCCTCACACATTTATACATCAGTGTTTTGAATCAATAAAGAGCAGCTTTCTTAGTATACAAAGGGAAGACGAGCTCATGGCTTTAATCTGGTGTTGGTGGACTCCATAGAGAGCAGCAAGCTTTTCAACTTTTGTACCAGGTTTCAGTGACTACATGCATGACTTACACTAGGCCTCAGCAAAATTGGGCTGGACAGTCTTTATGTCTTAAGTTGACTCATCCTAACTCCCAGGCAGAATGGCAACAGATGGGCTACTACTCGGATCCTTAATGCATCAGTGATCATCTCTATAATGAAGTTCAAACACAAGTGCAAATAAGAAAAGTCAAGATATAAAAGAGTGGAGAAAACTTTATTAACCTCAAAAAGCAAGGAAAAACAGGAGTCTTTTCCATACATAGATATTAGATATAAGTATATATATATGTATATGTACACACACACACACACACACACACACACACACACACACACACAGAGGATCAGCCCATTCCTGTGTATGTTCAGATAAGGAGTACATTTCTGATTATGTTTAGTTGTTTAGTTTAAGGTCATAATCTCCAAAGAAAAGATAATGAACACATTTTAGTTGTATTGAGAGTGCACTGAAAACTGAGAGAGAGAGAAAAAAAAAGCACAATTCATATATAAAAAAACTTGTCAACATAATAGCACATTTCTCAATGGAAACTTTAAAAGGCAGAATAGCCTGGAGCAATTAATTCAAAGTCTTAAAATCATGAGAGTCAACCTAGACTAATATACTCACCATAACTGAAGAAGAAGAAAAGACTTTCCAGTTGATATAACTGAACTAAACATTTGTATCCAACAAACCAAACCTGAATAAAATACAGAAAACAATATTTCAGGTTGAAGAGAGGAATAAGCATAGCCAGGAGACTGTGAAAAGAAATAAGAAGCCATAAAAAGTAAAATGAAAAGCACCACTCAGACAACAACAAAACAAAAAATGAACAATGCAATGACTTCGATCAACACACACATTTCAATAATAAACTTCCAAGTACCAGTGGCCTCAATGTTCCAATCAAAAGACACAGGCTGTTTGTTACAAAACAAAATCCATCAATCTGTTGTCTACAGGAAATACCTTCTATCTTTGCTATCCTAATATCTGACAAATAGACTTTAATCTTAAAACTAGTCAAAAGAGATTAAGATGACACTTCATTCTAATCAAAGGGACAGTTAAACAAGAAGACATTACTATCCTAAGCATACATGCACCAAATTCTGGGTACCTAACTGTATAAAAATAATACTACTGGATTTAAAGATAGATTAATCTTTACCTATTAATAGTAGGTGATTTGAATACCCCACTTTCTCCAATAGTCAGGTCATGTGGACAAAAAAAAATAAACAGAGACACATCAGAATTAAATAATATCATCATATGTAAATAAACCTAACAGCTATCTCCAGAATATTTCAGCAAAATATCCAGTCTACAAAAACAGACCACATCTTGGGACACAAAAGAAATCTTTTAAAATGTAAAGACTGATCACCCTTTGTATCCTGACTACACTGCAATAAAACTTAAAATCTCTAGTGAAGTGTACAAACTCATGGAGATCAAATGACTCATTACTGAATAATGAATGAATCAAAGAAGAAATCAAGAAAGAAAAAAAATCCTGGAACACAATGAAAACAAAAATAATGTGACATAGCCAACCCTTAGAATCATATTGAAAGTGCCGTGCCACGGAGAGAGTTTGATTCTAAGTGCCTATATTAAAAAATCATAAGAAACAAAAAATGACAATGATTCAACTAAAAATTTGGAAAAACAACAATGCAAATTATTGAGCGTCTTTAAGAAGAGGTAGATATTTATATGCCAGGATAGACTTACCTTAAATATCTCCATAGCAAGAAGAGACCACTGTTAGAATGGCACAGAAATGTGACTTTGTGTATGTATAGTACACTGACACTCATCTGTGTAGCAAAGGAAACAAATGAATATGCATCTACATATATGTGTGTATGTACATATATACATACACATTTCTAAAACTGTATATTAACTATTGTTTATACATATGTGTGACATGCAACTTTATGGGTATATACCAATGATTGTTAATGTTCAATTACAACAATAATTGAAAAAGAGAAATTGAAAAAGAAAATATGGCCATGTGATACTAGCACCTTTAGGACAGTAGTCCCAGGTTGCTCTCTTATCATGTGCACACAATACTGCTATCTCTAAGGTTAACCTGACATTTAACTACCTGCCTCAGACTTGCTTAACTACCACTGGTAGTTGGTAAATTGGCATCATGTGAAGATAGTCCACATCCTCCCAAATCCCAGCATGTCCAGCTGCAAAGTTGACTGCAAAGCTCAGGGCTCATAGAACTTTGCATGCCACAAATAACTATCGTCGCTATCCACGTCCGACCAGCGGAATAAGGCAGCGGCAACCGTTTATTCAGCTATCCCTGTACAGCGATTTTCCTCTTCTCCCTTCTCTCCTCCGCTCCCGAAGCCCCTTATAAGCATTGCCTTAAACCTATCAGCAGCTGCCACGATGTCACTATTAATTGGTCACACTCAATGATGCGATCGGGTAGCCACACCTCTCAGCGCGGGCATGCCATATATGGTCTCAAGCAATGCCTGTGCCAAGTGTCATCTTGTAATGGCGAGAGCAGAGCCGCTTCCCATAAACTATAAATGACTCTTTGGAGATGTGCCATAGGGTTCTACCCACTTACGTGAGGATTTCTGTCCTTTTTCATGCCTGTGCTAACAAGCATTCACTGCTGGAAATTACACTGCTACATCCCTCCTCTCTCTACAGTGATTGCTAAAGCAAGCACTGGTATTGTTGCTCTTGCCTGGGTTGAATAGTTATCAGTAAAATCTTTAATTTTTGAAGAACTTTGGTATTTTTGGCCCTTCGGAATGACTTTGTTTGATAGACTGAAATGCGGCACTGCTCCTCAGTGAGGAGTTTTATCCCCTCTCCTCACAGGAAGCGTTGCTCTTTGTTTACCCAGGAGAGTCGATGGTTTCAGAAGCACTGCGATCAGCACACAGGCTAGAGAACTTGAGAAGGAAAATATTCCCCTTTATTTTTATATTCCCCTTTTATTTTTATAAAATAACCTTTGTCTCTGTATTTTACCATTTGTCTTGATGGTAACTTTAATTAAAAATGTTTCAGTGTCTATCTTAAGAAACAAACCTACTTAGCACCCCAAAACAACTTCTTATAATGGGAAGAAAACCATCTTGTTCTAGAGATCTAGACTAAATTATTTCTACTGCCACATTTTTTTAATAATGGTAAATTAATTGAATGTTGGAAACTTACATCAGCACATCAAATACGCATCAATACTTAAGATTAAGTCATCTTATGTTACCACATATATTCATATTTTATCAGTTTAAATGAATTTATTTTAAATAAAAACAAATAAGACAAATAAAGTAACAAATCTTGATATTATCCAGTAGGCAAGTAATAGACCATAGTATTGTGTGTTTATTATATTTTTGACTAGGGCCAACTGGATGTATAACTTGATATGTGGAAACATATTTATGCTTTCAACCTTGAGACTTCGATTTAGAAGCTAATGTGATGTGTCATAGCACAGCACAGGGCTTATCACTGTGAGCTGACACTGGAGTAGAAACAGCTGCTCTCTGTGGTCTGAATAAACCAGAGGTCTGGCTCTGTCATGGGCTCTTCAGGAGCTGGGCTCAGTGGTAACCAAAATTGGACCTCAAATCAGTCATCCTCCGAGCCAAAGTCAGGGTAACAGTCAGAGAAAAAAATCAGAGTTTACTATGCCTATGAGATTCTAGAACAAAACATAAAACTGCTACCAGGCAGAGAGATCGAGTAACTGAGATCCAGTAACACCAAGAAAGATCCAGTAACTGTCCATGTTGGTGGTATGTACGTTAGATTCTGTGTTCTCTTACCTACCTATGCATTGATAATATAAAAAAAAAATCCTTTTATAAAACTAAGTCAAATTATATATCTCAAGTTTCAACCAGGTAAACCCTAGAAATTCTCACTTTTAGAAGAATATACCAAGTTAAGCTGAAAAGCCATGTGTTCTAAGGTTCTAATCAGTGTGAGTTTATTCAGTCACCATATGTATGTAATGTGCTTAGTATTTGCAGTTAATGTTCTTATTCATTACACAGCAATAAATGAGACAAAGATTCTGCCTTTGAGAATCTTCCCATCTAGAGTAACTAACTCCAACCTTCCACATGCTCAGGCACTAGGACCCAATTCCTAGCCGAGGTTTTTAGATAAATGATAATCTATCAGTTGATCACAATTTATTCCAAGATGTTCTTTCATGTTTGTTAATAATCTGCGATTATGTTTAATGTTTAGTTTTTAACCCCCCCAACCAACTAACATCATTTATTCTAGAAAACTGATAGTTGGTGACCTCAAAAAGTAGAGTCTTAAACTTGCCCTGAGATTTGGTACATCTGAGTGGGCTTGGGGTTATTGTACACTCCTAGAAGTTCCCCCAATAATGCTGATGCTACCTTCTTATAGACCACCTACCCATACTAAGTGCCCAGGTTCTGCAGAGCAGCAGAGGGTACATGTATCTCAGTCCTTTTCAATCTCTTCTGCTCAGTTATGCAGGTCTTTAAGCTTGATGGTTAAATGTCTTCCTAATAGAGGAAATCTTGAAAGTTATTTGCTTGTATTGTATTGAGAAGTTTTCCATATGTGATCATCAGAGGGACTGGTCTATATTCTTTTCTTTCTTTTTTTTCTTTTTGTTGTGATTGACTGTGTCTTCATTTGATTTAGCTTTGAAAAAACAGTGTTTGGAGTGTTCCTTCATTTTTAAAAGTCTAGTAGAATTTTCTCTCTCCTCTTTCTGTCTTTCTTTCTTTCTGTCTCTCTTTGTTTCTTTCTTTCTTTCTTTCTTTCTTTCTTTCTTTCTTTCTTTCTTTCTTTCTCTGTGAATTTAGTTAGGAGGTTTTGTTTGTTTGTCTGTTTTTATGTTTGCTTGCTTTTTTGTTTGTTTTGTTCTGTTTTGGAGACAAGATTTCTCTGTATAGCCCTTACTGTCCTGAAACTCACTCCGTAGACCAGGCTGGCTTCAAACCCATAGAGTACCTGCCTGCCTCTGCCTTTAGAGTGCTGGAATTAAAGGCATGTGCCACCATGACTGTCAGTGTTTGTTTGTTGGTTGGTTGGTTTTAACATGCATTGGTGTCTTGCCTGCATATATGGCTGTGTGAGAGTGTCAGATCTTGGAGTTACTGACAGTTGTGACCTGTCACGTGTGTGCTGGGTTTTGAACCCAGGTTCTCTGGAAGAGCAGTCAGTGCCCTTAACGGCTGAGCCCTAGTTAGTTTTGTATTTTTTAAAATACTGCTTCAGCCTTGCAGAATGCTATGAATTTGTTTGCATTTTTATCTCTTCTTGGTTTAGCCTTGGTAGGTTATATGCATTTAAATGTTACATATTTCTTTTATGTTTTCTAATTTTGTAACATATAGGTTAAGATGCATTCCTATGATCCTTGAAATTTCATTAGTGCCTGTTATAACAAATCCCTTTTCATCCATCAGCTTATTAATTCTTATTTATTTGAGTCTTTTCTCTTTGCTTGGTCACATTGATCAAGGGTTTATCAGTCTTAGTTTTTTTTTAGTTTTTAAAGAACTGCCTCATCTTTTCATTGTTTTGTTTATTTTTTATTGTTTTTTCTCATTTTATTGGTCTTGTTTTGTTTTCTCAGATCTTAATTATTTCCTCCTTTCTACTAGTTTTGGGTTTTCTTTGTTTTGTTTTCTAAACAACTTGAAATGCATCATTAAGTTGTTTATTTGAGATTATAACAACGTTGTTATATGGACACTAAGAGCTATAAACTCATCTCAGATTTGCCTTTGTTATATCCCATATGTTTCCAATTTTGTGTTCACCTTTTCATTTTATCCTAGAACTTTTAAATTTGTTTATTGATTTCTCCATTACCTAGTCATTATTTAATAGTATGATGCTCTGTCTCATGAATTTGAATATTTTCTTCCATCTCTTCTGCACTCTCCATCTCAGACATAGAAGGCTGGTTGACCTGGTTGACTTTGTACCATCAAGTAAAAATTAGTATCTGTGGAAATAAAACTGGTAAAGACAATCTCTACTCCATAATAAAGAAATGAACACAGAAATATTTAACTCATGGTTCTGGGTTAATAATTATTCTACAAAACTGCCTTCCTTTCTGGATAGACTACTCATCCATTATGGGGAGATTTCTTTCATGCAAATCACTACAGAGTATCTACAGAGAAGCTCTGTATGTTCAGTGATGAATTGCCTTTGTACCATGTTTCTTTTGTTTCTATTGGATAGAGAGTCTGAGGAGTAACTGAAGTTCAAGACTGATTCTCAATCTGGTTCAAAGATCACTGATCAATAGAAGACTGTCATTTATTTTTCCCAGGTAGTGTAGTTCCTTGCCTCTCTTATGTAGGAATTCTGAGAAGAGTGATAATGTAAAGTTATGAACTTAGTGTTTAAAAACAAATTAATAATGACTCATATCTGTTTGTATGTATTATAAACAGAACTTTTATGTCCTGTTCTATGAGAGCATAAGGGAAAGTAGTTGGAATTGTCAGGTGTGGTTGGATAGTTAATACTTCCGGGACTTCTTGGGGAGAACTAGGTTCTAGAAGACTCAACGCAAGCCACACTACAAACCCCACATAGAGTAGTTGGTGTGAATATTCTGCTCATTAATTTAATTATGTTTCAAGCACACTTTGTGTCTATAAGGGGAAAGGATAAATACAATATATTGTCCCCTCAATTTAAATTCTGTGAATATGGTTTCTGTAAGATCTGTAATGACTTATATTACAAACACACACTCAACAGTTAGCATAATGGGCACTCTGCCATATAGAAAGTTGTCTCCCACTGAATTTCTGCTTAAGTATCATGTGTATTTCACATGAATAAAAACGTTCAACATTTCAGTGAATATTGTGATCATATCATAGTCAATTTCCTGCACAGCCCTTAAATAGAGTTCTCACTTTAACTCTGCTGCTACCCACTGAACAAGGAACTTATAAATAAAAATCAAACATCTCTCTCTATCAAAAGTACTTAGAGGATAGAAATGGCTTTCAGGGTTTTATTTCTTCATATATATTTTTTCCCATTAAGAACCTAGGAATGTTTTGAGGAACTGATAGCCTAACATCTCAAAGATTCATTGGGCATTATAGATGAAGACTTCAAGGGAGTGATTGAGATTATGGCCTATGTAAAAAAAATGCAGTTTAAAGTGGAAGACAGAATTGCTTAGCTTCTACTGCTTCTATATGTCAAAGGTGAAGCTGGTTCTGTCCTTCTACTGTGTGGATTCTAAGTACACAACTCACATTGCTAGTCTTGTGGACAAGTGCCTTTACCCACTAAACCCTCTCACTGGCCCTTTGCCTTTACTTAAGAATTTACTGCCAATTACTATTTCTGTTTAGAGTTTGGGGCCCTTTCTTGGCTCCAACCCATTCCTGTAGTGCCCATATTCTCAATGTGAGCTATGCCACAGTTGATAATCATCTTGGGGCTGACTCTCAGATATGGAACAGTGACTCTGACTTACCTTTTGAACTGGTGAGCCACACTTCTCCACTCCTGTCCATCCTTGATATGTACCAGTCTCACACCACAGCCTGTGAAGCAGCCATGCTGCTCATGGACCGCCATCACACTGATCTGCCTTCAACTCACTTCCAAAATCTATCATTCAGATTTCAAGTTAACACCGTGGCCTTGGTTACTTCCAAATTACCCAAAACAGGACTAATTAACTTAATAAACTAGAACAAATTCTCATCATCATAGTTTAGAAAAGATTATATACTTGAGTGACTGTAGCTATCCAAAAAAAAAAAAAAAATGACTAAGAAAGCAAAAACTTGGGCCTTACTTATACTTTTGTATATAATTATTTTGGAATCTATGACTTTAAACACCAAGCACTGACTGTCTCTTTACACTGAATCCCTCTAGGCTTCTCCTCTCCTGTTCCTGGAAAGTGTCCCAGATGTGGAGTGAATTTACCTCAGTCCAGTCTGGAATTTCTGCTTAAGTATCAGACAGCATGCTCACCAGGTTCTTGTCATCCGACTCCCATTATCTGCTCATTTCCCACTTAACCTTAAACTATTTCAGCGGGTTTTGGAAGGGAGTCAGGTTTTATCCCTCATTAACCCTTTAGTTCAAAGACCCAGGTATAGTGAAATATTACCAACGGGTGTGCCTTATCAGAATATATTCCTGTCTGAGTTAGGCTGTCCACTCTGAATTTAGACACAATATTTCTTTTATCTAAACTTTAAATGTAATCATGGCTTTTGATTTCATTTTCATTTTCACAGAGAGATAAATTAAATTTTACTAACTTTTTCCTGATTTCACTTTGTTCTTGTTCCAGTCCCTAAATAACTATAACTATAACTATAACTATATATATATATATCAAACTATATATATCAAATAACTGTATATATACACAGCTTATATATACAGTTATTTACAGTATATATATATATATATATATATATATATATAACCAACTGATTAGCCTTCATTCTCTTAAATAGAATATATCTTTCTTGGCTTTCCCGCTTTGTTTATTTGCACACGGAGTTGTTTGTTAAACTGGTTTATTCTCCTATGGTCTTGTCCATCTGGTTGATATGATATATCCTACTGTTGGCATTTCAAGTCTTCAGAAGACTTGTCTCCCAATGATCCTCCTTGTTTTCTGTTGATTTGTAGCTGTCTTGAAAATACTTTGCTTCTTTCATTACAAGTCTCTCTGTAAAATTTACCTTCCACACGTTTTTCTTTACCATAGAAAACTTACCCTTCAAAACTCTGCTTAAATGGAGCTGGAAAAAAAAGAAGATAAGACATAGCTTTGTTTGGTGTGTATTTTGCCACTGTTAGCTCAGAAGAAGCAGGGATTAAAGCTGCATCATCTTTGGTACATCTCTGATTATTATCTTTCTAATGAAAAGAGTAAAGGATACTTCATTTGTCTCATGAAAATAGTAAAAAAGAAAAAAAAAGGTCAGATATTTTCATTCTTCTCAATAGGAAAGAACAGACTTGTAAATGTTGCTTTTATTTCCTCAGATGAAGTGATGCCATAAAAGTTGTACCCAAACTGTGCAAATACAGAGCTTGGGCTGAGCCCAGGGCATTTCTTTTTCTGTTCTATCACTAGGCCTAGGGCTGGAAGCTTCTAGCCTCTGTACAATCTAATCTTCCAAGCTGACTGACTCAATCTAGCTTCTCTCGCTTTCTGACTGAACTGCTCTGTCTGGCCTCATGTAGGTCCTCCTCACAACCCCCATCACTCTTTGCACACAAGTAGTCTCAGGATGTGGAGGACTTGGGAAGCAGGGTCTCAGGCAGCTAGTGAGTATGACAGGTGTAAACAACCCATGAAACTATATTGGAGGACAGTTCATTTATTGAAATAGAAGATCTAAGTTATGTAGCTCCAGTCATGGGGAGTCCAGTCCAAGGACAAGGGAGGGGTGCTGCAAGGGGTAGGGCCCTTCCAAGATATCAGCCAGATTAACATACTGCCAGTTACATGATTTCTGAGAAAGCAGAGAATTGTCAGAGAAACAGACGCCTAACTGGCTTTATTGTGATGTGGCTTTGTCTCTATTGAGTTGAGTAGGCCCAAGTTGGATTTGGGAAGGGAGTGGCCCTACTGCTGCCATGATCTCTGAGAGCTGTGGGGTGTTGGGGGGAAGGGAGGTATGGGCAGTGCTCTACTTCCCTCATCTTGCTTGGGAAACAAACCTCTTAGTTGGCTTATTCTATCTTCACCTGTGTCTAGCTTGTTCTTTCTGTAACCTGTCTCTGTAAAACTGTACTGGTAAAATGCCCATACACAAACACCACCTACCACCCACCACACCACCATTTTTTCTCTCTTTCTGCTCTTAAGTAGCCTCTTTTCCTCTGCTATTCATAAGTGAGTTGGGCATATCCTATCTCTGACTCATTCTGTTGAATCTTTCTCTGGTTCCTCGCTTTGTCTGTCCCTCAATTAGATGTCACATTCAAACATGGCTGCTTTCTTCTGCAAACTAACGTTACCTTCATTGTTAGGGACTAAAAGTGTGTACTTAGAACATGTCTATATTCCAGCTACATCATAATGTAATCCAGAGCATGTCTGCATTTCACCTGGATCATATCTTTGGATGTGCTCTCTTGCCAGAGCTTTCATGTTATTGGATTAAAATTTTTCTACCCCGACTACATCCTCCCTCTGTTCCACCAATGGGGATTATATTGCCCTGGACAGATGGCAAGGTGTAGCTATGTATCTGTAGATAAAATGATAAGATGCGTTAAAATATAGAAATCTTGAGGTTGGGGCTGGAGAGATGGCTCAGCAGTAAAAAGCACTGACTGCTCTTCCAGAGGTCCTGAGTTCAAATCCCAGCAACCACATAGTGGCTCACAACCATACATAATGAGATTGGATGCCCTCTTCTGGTGTGTCTGAAGACAGCTACAGTATACTCATAAAAAAAAAATAAATCTTAAAAAAAAAAAAGAAATCTTGAGGTTAAGTAACATGCTTATTTTTAAAGATAGGTTTTAATTCTTCATTTTTAACTGTGATTTGGCATTTTAATAGAAAAGTCTGTGAATGTATATCTGCATGCTTTGTGTAGTATATAAACCAGTCTAACATAGCTATATCCCCAATTATTAGTTCCTCATAGTTGAAAATATTCAGAATTTATGTTAATATATTTTTTAATATAGATGCATTATTTTTACCTACCCTAGTCTTCTGTGGTCCATGTTCATCAACTCTCTCTCTCTCTCTCTCTCTCTCTCTCTCTCTCTCTCTCTCTCTCCTCTGCCTGACTTCTGGTGAACATCATTCTCTCAACTTCTATGAGATCAAAATTTTAGACTCCCACATTCGAGTGGCGCCATGTGACTCCTGTTCCCAGTGATCAGCTTCCTCTAGTGAGGCTTTGCCTCCTGAAGGATCTACAGCTATCACAGACAGTGCCAGTATCTGGGAGCCAATGTGGGAGACATTTCACATTTAAATCGTGATGTCTTCAATTCAGTACTGTACTCTCTATTATTCCACAACTGCTAATTTACATTCCACAATTGCTAATTTACAATTACATTTCCAACTTACATTTCCACCAACAGTTTATAAAGTTTCTCTTTTCTCCATAGCTGCACCATCACTTAAACAAAAATAATGTGTGGGTGAGATGAAAAAAAATGTAGAGAGATTTAAAATGTTAGTCATAAAAATTTGTAAGCAGCACTTAATTTCTTAAATTTAGATTTAATTTTCTTGGTCACTATGCTTTTATATATCATTTTTCTTATAAAAAATTATTTGTGACCCATAATCTCTATTTATAAATATACGTATCATATGTACTCCTAACTCCTCTAATGTTAGAAATCTCCCAATGTTCCCTTTCTTTCTTTCTTTCTTTCTTTCTCTTTTTCTTTTTGTCTTTCAAATGCTTTACTTTCAATATTGGGTTTATATAAAAAAGTCACAGTGTCATATAATAGAGTCACAGCACACATGCAAAACCAAACTAGGGAGGCACATACTAAAGCTATGGCTGCTACTATCCACATCACTCAGTCATTCATAAATACAACCTGTTCTTGGCTCAGGTTCAGGCTCGGACTTCTCTGTCACCTCTTTTGGCCTTGGCTGTGGCCTCAGCGAGTCTTGCTCCACTGGCAATACCCAGTGCAGTGGGGTATTGGATGATCATTTGGGTCTCATCAGAGTCCAGACTGGCGTGGAGTCGGGGCAATGTTCCCTTTCTAATTTCATGTCTCCTCCTCCTCCTCCTCCTCCTCCTCCTCCTCCTCCTCCTCCTCCTCCTCCTCCTCCTCCTTTTCCTCCTCCTTCTCCTTTTCCTTCTCCTCCTCCTTTTCTTCCTTTTCCTCTTAAACTAACAATTCAAGAATTACTACTACCCAAATGCAAATGGTGTGAGGTCATCCACTGGAGCATGGCCAACCTCCCAGAGATCAATCCTCTCAAGAAAATATTTTCTCCCTCTCCCAGTGGGCATCAGCTCTCAGTAGCACCTCAGCCATACACCCTGAGCACTCTTGGAGGCTAGGTTGGGTTGATACTAGTTAAGACTGAGTCTCACATCTTAGAGTTGGTTTTCTCTCATCTGGGGTTTCTTACAGTGCTGTAGAGCACCTTGTCTTCCATCAACACTGCTTACGGAAGGTGATCATAAGCACTGATGGTGACACAGTTTAATAAGAAAGAAGGGCGTGAGAGCAGCAGGCCGTGAAATCTCACTGAGCATCGTACACACATACTCAACAGTAAGCAAGGCAAAAGCTCAGTTGTAAGGAATAGGGGTGGAATCTGTCTTGTATCCTCATGCATGTGGAGGAAAACTGAAGACTGACTCCACATTGCAAGAACACACGGGTGCTTCTCTTATTTTGTGCATTACACTGGGCTGAAAGAAACACTGGATCGTTCTGTTATTTTCCAGAATCTAGTCTCTTTGTAGCTGTGTAAATTCTGGTGACTTTTAAATCATGCCTGCTATTTTTTTTCTTAAAAAAAATTTTTTTACTTTAATTTTCATTTTATGCGTATGGGTGTTTAGCCTAAATTGGTCTGTTCCTCATATGTGCGTAGTGCCTACAGAGGCAAAAAGAGGATATTGGACTCTAATTACAGACAGTTGTGAACTGCCATGTGGGTGCTAAGTATTAAACCCAAGTCCTCTGGAAGAACAGCCAGAGTTAACCACTGAGCCATCTCTCCAATCCCAATGTCTGCTATTTGTATTTTCATATTAACAGGAACAAAATAAAAGCTCTGTGAAAGACTTTGAAACACTTTCCAACTAAGTTTTATAGATCATCAAGAGCATTCAAAATCTTCATTTAAAGTAGTAATTATAAAATTGAGGACAATAGTGTAATGGTTTCTAATTTTTCAAAAAAATATTTTGTAGTTGTTGTCTTGGATTTATTTATTTATTTATTTTCATTTTGCTTGTGGCCTACTTTAAACAGGTCCTTAAGATTGTCTGGCACCGACTTCGCCTCAGCCAGTTGGAACTTGGATCTAGGTCTTTTCAAAGACCAAGCAATTTTGCTCAGAGCTAGCTTTTGAGGCTTCTGCCCAACTGCCATGGAGGAGACATCAGAGAAAGTCGACCTAGTTGAAGGCCCAGAAACTCCTCAGACAAAAGATGAAGAGGACTCAACCTATGATTCAGAAGTCCTAGAACCAGAAACACTAGTAAAGGTCATGAAAAAGCTAAGGTTGAATCCCAGTGCCAAGGGGCCAGCCCGTCATCATCGCAGGCTCTGTCACCTGATTGAGAGCAGACCTGTGGAGAACAAAAGTGAACAAATCTTGAGGGAGGTTCAAAGCGCCTTTCACAAGCGAAGGGTCCGCGCACATTGTTGTCCGTGCTGCAAGATCCTATAGCAAGGATGAAGAGTGTAAAGGACCTTTCTGCCCCATGCTTGGCGCCAAAACTGTAAAAGCCCCGCTTACTGGAGCCCCTGTTCAGGCGCCAAACTGTAAAAACCCTGAGCTGTAAACTGTAAGCCCTGAGTTAACTGTAACGGACCACTCTTGCCCACGTTTGGGGGCCAAACTATAGCGGCCCGCTCTGTTCTGCAGGTCCGGGTTTAGCAAGAGAGAGAGTGGGGGGAAGAAGGGGAAGAGACGAGAAGAATAGAGACAAGCCAGAGGATCTGTAGTAAAGTCTTCTTTACTGTCTCCACCATACACACACCACTACACCTACTACTACTACACCACACACACACACACACACACACACACACACACACACACACACAC
>JANHMN010000013.1:28929561-28950910 GCA_030674055.1 Rhabdomys pumilio | reverse complement strand
CTGTATTCTGTATTCTGTATTCTGTATTCTGTATTCTGTATTCTGTATTCTTTAATTTGCTACCAATCCTAGATTTGTTTTCATTCTAAAAGATACACTTCCCATAAATACATAAATTGCTCCCCTTACAGAAGAAAATAACCTTTGTGCTACAGTGTCATATGACATTAATTTGGTGAGGGACCGTGAAAGTAATTACTCCCTTTGTCATGTTCTTCCAACCACCACTGCTTGCTTCATGCACTCACTGATTGCTAAGCTTCACACAGACCTTCCACGAAACACTCTCATATGATTGGCTCATGACTCCGATGAGCCCAGCCTTTTACCACTGCCTGTATTCAGTGCCAGATCCTAGCCATAACAAAATGCTGACTGGTTCACTAACATCTCATTTTCTGTTCTATGGCTTTATGGCTTTCTTTTGGGTATTGGGAAGCCTGCAATGGCTTTCTAGTTATCTCCCAATAGTGTACATTTTGGGGTTTGTCTTAGTAGTATAAAAGTCATAATATAAAAGTTTTATATAGTATAAAAATCTATACTAAAGTCTTACAGTAAATATGTGCTGGAAACTTACATATCAGTAATTTTAGCTGGTTTTGTTTAACATTAAAATGCTTGAATATTTAAAAACAAGAGGTGTGGAATATGTAAGTATATGCATATTAATATATGGGGAGAGGTCACTTCTCCTAATGGCCCTCCTTAATTCATAGCCTCTTTTCTAAATGGTTGTTAATAACGCTGTGAGTGTTGCTTGTTTGAGCACAGGTGTTTCACCATCCATTGGAGCAAATGGAAGCTGCCAGTAGTCACAACCCTAAAGGAGAGTGACTCTTGCATCATTTGTCAACTGCTAACCGCTCCTCCCTTAAGGGCGTGTGTCCCAGGGCCTCTCCCACAATCATGCTTGAATTTTTAGTTGCCTAGTCTTGTGCAGACAATGTCAGTGCTGGGAACTGATGCATCAACAGCCAGGTTACGTCCAAAAGTCAGCATTTTACAGTTCTGATACTTCGTGTTACCTGCCCATCTCAGGTATCAAAGGCGTGGCAGCATCATCCACTTTCCGTTCCTTGCTTTCTGCAGACTACATTCTATTCTTTGGATTATTTATTCCTTGAATGTATATAGGAATGTATCACCAACCTTGTTTCCCTTCAGGTTTTTTTTTTTTTTTTGAGGATAGTAGAGAGAAAACTATATAGATGTTAAACTAAATTTGTAAGCAGTTGAAGAATGTTCCTTTTCTCTGTTTTTAAGATAAGTTTTTATAAATGTATGATTCTAACACACAATTAAAATTTGAATGTATTGGTATTTTATTCCTTTCAATGTATTAATACAGCTATACAGCTGCTAAAACGAGATATCCATTAAATTTTTAAAAAATATTTTAATCTTCTTAGAAAACACATTTGTCATCAATAATTTTAAATATGTAATATGTAATAATAATAAAAGTATTATATATATATATGACTCTTTATATTTCATTTCCTCTGTAAGAGTAGAGAATTTCCCAATATATTTAAAAGATATGTCACTTTAAAAATAGGAAATAATAAATAGAATGGTGTTTGTTGCAGAACTCAAGGTAGTTACGATTTGAGGTATTTGGAAATAAGAGCAAAAGGTATTGTAAATTTCCTCTCACTCTGGGTATGTCACAGTAGCATTTGTAATTGTGGTGAGATTTGAACCTCTACCAGATAAGATTTTGCCACTACCATGAGTCTGAGGCACTGGGGTCTTTGACATGGCCATTCTCCTGTCAATTAGCACACGTTCATCTCAGGCTTCACTCACTCCCTACAGGGCACTGCACGGAGCACCCAACACACATACCCAGGATTCCTTGCTTCATGACCAATGACATAATAATTTGTCTCATAGTTTCATTTTACCTCTCTTTTCCCCCAAATACTTGGCTCTCCTCCTTTGAATCATTTTTGTCATATGCATACAATGTGTCCAGAGTTTTCTCTCCAAGAATGGAGACACTTTTGGTGTTACACTGAGGGAAGGACAAATATTGCTTCTTTCTAATCAGTAAGTTCACCAATGCTGCTAACTACTTATATTACATAGGGAACTCCTGTAACAAAAGTTACCCACTTCAAGGTAGCAGTTATGCCAGGATTTATTCTTAAAAATCTGCTTATCATATAGCAGCCAAAGTAGTCTCATAAAATTACCGTCTCTCATCCACTTAAAAATTTTCAGTAATCTCTCATGTCATTTAGAGTAAAAGCCCAAGACCTCAGAGGCATGCTTAGATTTTTTTATCATTTAGGTCCACTCTTTGTCTTTCCTGCTTTACTCTATTCCAACCACAGTAACCTCCTGGGCTTCAAATAAGCCAATCATGTTATTGCAATAGGATGCAGTATTGGTGTTCTTCCTGTCTAGTCCTCTCTGCACAAAGCAGTCTGTCTAACTTCTAGGTCTGTGAAACAGTCTTGATTAAATTGCAGTGTAGTCATTTCTTACCTTGTTCTGCTGGCTAAATTGTGTTGTGTTCATTTCTTACTTTCCGTATCCCTCTGAACCACTTCTGTCTCTTCACATGTCAATCATCATCTGATACCCATATGTTTTACTATTTCCTTTAACTGTGTTCTGCTCTCCACCATTTACAGAGTTACAAGGAAATAAAGATTTTTCTCTTAACCCAGCTAATTAAAGGATGCTCTGGTTGCTACTCATCAGGGCGTGACTGCTGGCCTTTTGTTTGGTTTGGACTTTAGAAGATGCACTATGGTTTTCTATTGCTTGTTTGCTTGGGGGTAAAATTAAAAATCTATTAGGATCCAAGTATAAGAAGTCGAAACAAATTTTCAAAACTGTATTTTTCAGAATCTGAGGCATCTAGAAGATGGTCTTCTCTGGTTTTGATATCTCTTGTCTTTTTGGAGCATACTTAACCAGGAATAGGAATTATAAAAGCTTCATTTGCCAGTGGGAATACATGAACTTCATAGAGAAATGTTACACATTTTTTTTCAATGGATAGATCTCTAGAGTTCATAAAACGCATTTGCTTACTAAAACCATAAATTATTTGGAATTTCAATTTCACCATTCAAATCCTTAACATTTTGCCTTTTTTCCCCAAATGGATAACACAATACTCATTGGAATTTTATTCAATGATATTGGTTGCTTAATTAATAATTAAGCCTTTCAATTTTGCAACTACAGTTTCAACTTTCAAAAATTACAACACAAAGTAGAACCAATACTCTTGCAATACTCTTGCAATACTTTTGCAAAGACCACTACTTTCTAAATATTGGGGAAAATCATAAGTGTTATTTGTCCTTATAAGTTTCTAAAGCCCGTCTACATTTTTGGTATGGATTGCTTTTAGCAATAGTTTGCATTACTGGTTAAGTGATAAACTGTTCTAAAATGCTTCGTAGCCTATAAGAAAGCGTGCTGTTTCAATTGTAGTCTATGATAACAGAACATCGTTAGATTCTGTGTAGGACAAGAAAAAGGAGGGTTGGAAAAGCAAAATCATGCTCAGCAATATTTCCTCATACCAAAGTAACAAATCCAGCAATTCTAGGCAGCATGGGTGGATGAGAACCTTCATGATTTGCTGTTAAGATAATACAGCTGATAGTTTTGAAATACAGGAAGGGGTTTTATTTTTACTTCTTTCTTGAATGTGGTCTTTCTCTTTTCAGTCACAGACGTTCATGTCTTTAAATGTATTTTTGTTTTTATTGTAATAAAACAAACAGAGTTCATGCTCAAATGTTGAATTCCCCGATGAGTTTTGATTCATAGCTACAACGTTTCTTGGAAAACCAACCTTTGCTGATAAAAAAAAGAGATAGTTTTTAAAAATCAACTATATTTATGTCAAAAATAACCTTGAGAGATCTAAGTAAAGAGGTGAAAAGTAAATCAGTGTATAGAAAAACAGACCCTAATTCAGTAATAAGTCTGCTTGCAAGAAGAAAAATATAAGGAGTCTGAAAAACTGAGAGCGACAGAGAGCGGGGACAGTAGACAAAGGCTGGACTATCCAAGGAAGCCATCAACTAGAGCATCCAATTGAAGCCACAGTTCAGTAAGTGTCCAGGGTCGCCTGTGAGAATGCAGGTGGCTTTGCTCTCCTCGTGGAGAAGCCATCAGAGTCCAGTTCACATCTCCATATTTTACAAGTACGACTCCAGATACAAGAAATCTCCTGTGTCCACCGTGGAAACAGTAGTGCCCCAACCTCTATAAAGTAACTAGGGTTTGGATCATAATAGTGGGACATCTCTGGTTATAATTTAGGACTCACAATCTTCATCATGCTGCTCATATGGCCAGTCCCAAAAATAAGGTCAAAGACACACATATGAGAGATAGCTCCTGATGGCCTAGATGTGTCAGACAACATAGAGGTCACTAAGGACACATCACAAGATTTGTGAGATAAAGCACAGAGGGCAGAGAGAATAACACCTGCTCCAGAATTCTTTCTCTGATTATCTCACCCTATAAAAGAGCAGCAACATTCTTTTTTTTTTTCATTTGTTTGTTGAGACAGGGTTTCTCTGTATGGCTATGGTTATAGTGGCTGACACTCTGTCTAATCAAGCTGGCTTTGATCTCAGAGATCCATCTGCCTCTGCCTCACAAGTGCTCAAATTAAAGGCCTACGCCACCACATCCGGCTCCAATAATAATTTTTACCTTTAAGGAAAAGAAAGGGAAGTCTTTTCGAAGGGGGAGAAAAGGATCTAGGTAAGGAGTTCAGATTCAAAGAGGTAATATAAAAATTTATCCGGTGTCATTTAAACGGTGACATAGTGGATACTGAAGCAATGGCTCATCAGGTACAGACATTAGCTGCTCTTTCAAAGGACATGAGTTTGGTTTCTAGCTCTCGTGTCTAACAGCTTACTGCTGCCTACGACTATGGCTCTGGAGGGACTGGGTGCTCTCTTCTGGTCTCTTCAAGCACACACATACTTGTGGAGCACACATGTAATAGAAATGAATCTTCGAAAGGCAAAGTGGTAAGATTTTAATAGCTGTTATTTAGGAATACATGCATAGACGTGCCTTTGTAGATGGGGTCATTGCTAAAGTTGCTTCAGATTGCTCTTTCAATGCTTTATCAGGGGTGACTCTGCAGTTCTGTTTGCGTCACTGAATCATTTACAAAACAGCACACCCATGCTTCCCAGGCCAACTAACTCCTGAAGATGAGCATTTAAGACAGGGAGTTTCTTTTGCTGTGAGTTAAGTCTGACCCAGCAGCCTTTTGTGAGGTTTAGCTAGGCCAGTAACAACCACATCCCTTCATGCAGACAGCATTTTGGCAACTTCTATGCAAGTGACTACTTTGCCACAGCTGCTGTGTCTGAATGTACTTGCATCAGCTGCTTTCTGTCCCTCAGAGACACAAATTTTACTAATAAAAGCACCGAAGACAGTTTCATGGCCACTGGGTCGTCAAGACTTCAACATGATAGCTGAACTATTTATCCAGTTTAGATGCTGTTAAGGACTGCCTAGTGTGGTCTCTGAGAATTTCCACCAGAAAGCAAACTAACACTCTTTAAAGAACATACTGTGTGTGTGTGGGGGGGGGGGGGTGTGTTCCTTTTTTTTTCTGGAAAGAAAGACAACCAGGTTGGGTGGGTAGGGAGATGGAGAAGATCTGGGAGGAATTGGGGGAGGGGAAAAACATCATCAAAATAGACTATGAAAATTTTTTCAATAAATGTTTAAGATAAAAATATGTGAATGACACATTAAATAGAGTCATTCAGGTAACTCATGCCAATATACATCCATACAAGCAGACATGATGACTATAGACAAATAGTGTCTGTTAGCTCACACAATGCATGCATTTCTATACTTATAAACAGCCATACACTTAACTTACATATAAGTGCATGACCTGAGAACATGAATGTTAGCACATCATGTGGACATCGCAACCAAAAAAGCTTAGAATAACTCTTTTTTGGCTACACAGGGATTATTAATGTAAGATTACTCCTACCTTTTATTTTTATACTACTCAGTTAGAAAACAGACTCTTTCTTCCTCAGGAAATCCTTTTTCCCCATGTTCACACATTCTCGCAGCTGGCTGTAGGCAGGGGAGGAGGATCACCACACTTATTTGGGATGAGTACAGTCATCCTGGAAGGGAGGGAAAATCAGTGTCTCCAGGACATGTGGACCCAGGAGCTCTATCCTGCTTCCTGGCTGTGGACTGTAGGGAGCTCAGCTAGTTGTCCACCAACTGCTCCTTTCATTAGTGGAAATTTTTCTTCTGGAAGGAGAAAAGTGATTTTTAGGCTTTGCCATTTGTTCCTCACCCAGACTGAGTAACTTCGGCCTGTGAATATTGAACAGGGACTCTTCTAGTAAAATGACAAAGAGATCGGCAAGTTGAGGAAGTACGTAAGTCCAGAAGTGGTATTTTACGTTAAACTGATAGAGTGTGGAAGGCAGTAGCAGAGAGAATAGATTAAGACTTATAAGAGATTATTGAATGATTTAAAGTAACAGAAAATCAGCATGGATTGTGGGAGGATATTATATAACAAAGAGACAAAGACTGTTAAGGAAGAGATGGTAAGATCCTCTTGTCCCTGTTTAAGATTTGGTTTTGATGCAGTAGTAATGGATCTATATTAGCATTTCCAGAAGGAAAGGTCATTACATTTTAGAGTCAGAGTTGCTGTCCTGTGCATACAGGGTAGAACCCAGGAAAGCATAGAAAGGAGAAAGATAGGGCAGAGGCTTTTACACAGCCCAGGAGGTTTGTGACCTCAACTTTTCTTCTAGCAGAGATTGAGAAAAATGAATGGTTCCAAAATGTGTTTTAACAGTAAAATAAAATTTTATGAGGAAAATTAAAAAAGGAAAACATAAATTTGTGACTTGTCAGAAACACAGGGATAAGCTTTACTAAGATGGAGAAGACAGGAGAGAGAAAAAGGGTTTAAAGAAAACATGTAGAGATTGGGTTTGCAAAACAAACTCGAAATGCTACTGAGTGTCTGAAAAAATCTGAAGCAGAAAGACAAGGAGTCAGTTGAGAAAGTGACCAAACAAGCATGGAGCCAGAAGGTCAACTATGGATTTCAGACTCTAGTATTGCTTCTCTGATTCATTGTGTTTTGTCAAAAGACAATGAATCATAAGGCACAGAACAGCAAATACAAAGAGGAAAAAAAATCTACATTTACCTATGTTTAGCAGAAAGAAAGCTAGCTGTATTAAAATAGTTCCCAGAATTCAATAGTTCATAATTTTCTACTGCTTTTGTAGCTATGGTAATTATCATTTCTTTTTCTAACATTTTTATTTGAGGTATCATATACCCTAGGGAAATTGTGTGTGGCTTCATAGTAAGAGGTGAATAGTCATCTGTTATTTTTGAATAATTGAGTCAAATTTTGCTGTTCTTCAGGAATTATCCTTTTATATAAAACTGCTATTGAGATTCCTTCCATCTGATGTTGTCTGGCTTCTGAATGCCTGCAACTATCAGAGTTGGTGAGAGGAGCTCCAATCAAGCACCATGAAGTACTGAATCTGAGGAAATGATGCTGACTAAACATGATGTCAACATCTAGAAGCAGAGACCTGAAAACTGTGAATCAGAGATCATGGCAGGCAAACAATATGGAGGTGATACATGGGCAGGGCTGTCTGGGCAGAAACTGTCTTGCATGTATTAGTCTGGTGGAAGGTGAAGGAGGTCTAATGTCTTTCCCTGTAACATTGTAATACCTTGTTAATGCTCTGTGTCGTTACTTCTTGTCTATTACTAATTCCCAGTTATAACCATCACCCCCAAGGAGCTCCGGGGTATGTCTCATTCAAAGCAAATCCACTTCCAGAGCCATGGAAATGCTCCTTTCAAGCCCCATTGCACACTGTCTCCTCATGGACAGCAGCTGCTACCCACTGTTCTCCATTGTAACCTGTGGGTTCCCACTCCTTTCTTGTGAACCTAAGGCCTTTACAGCTTGCTCCACTACAAGAGAAGCTATAATGGACTCAGAGCACTTCTCTGTGCAGAGAAGACAAGGAATACTCTTGGTAGAGTTAACTTCTGAACCTTTTCTCCTTTCTATGTAGACTTTGTTTGGCTGCCACACTTATGATGACTCTCCCAAACAAATGCTCTATGTTTCAGCAACATATTCCAGATCATACAGTTTTTGTTTGCTGGTTCAGAATAGTGTGTGTGCATGCATGCATGTGTCTGTGTGCGTGCGTGTGCGCGTGTGTGAATGTGTTTTAAAAACATGTTGAAAAGTTATTTTTTGGCTTTAAATAAGTGACTGCAAGAATTATATGCAGCAATAATGGGAAAGTATATTTGATTGATATCCAGAACCTATCGTAAAATCTGGTACAGAATTGATTTGTATTAAATGGTCACAGAAAGAGTAAACACACAACAATGAAAACTAACTAGTAAGACCTTTTACTGTCTTGTAAACAGACTTTTAAGTTCGTTGCAGGAGTCATATGCTTTGTGGAGAGTAAAACTGTGCATCCAAAGCCCAAAGCTCAAGGTAACAAACTAACACAAACACACATGTGTGTACATATGTACATACTCTGTCTACATATCCATACATATGTATGTACATAGGTACATAGTATAAACATACACACATAAACATATGTGTGCACCTATGTATGTGTACTTCCTATATGCCCTTAACACATACACACAAACATATATGCACATATGCATGCAGTTTACACATACAGATGTAAATACATATGTGCACACAGGTATGTATACTGTCTATATACTTTCCATATGTATATAACATACACATGTACATGTGTATACACATATGTATTATTACTGTCTATACAGGTACTTTATATGTATACAATATACACATATACTGCACATGCATATATGACATGTGGAAATATAATAATATATATGTTATATATAATGTATCTGGAAAAAAATCTGGTAAGCCAAAAGAGAAAAAAATATTACCAACAACTGATTCAGTTGTTTTTCAGATTTCATTGTCATTAGATGTACAAAGTTCACTGCAGAGCTTTTTTCTCTTTTAAGCTTTGCCCGAGAGAGCTGCTGATAATCACGCATGAACCTGCTCACATTCAGGACATATAGACTCCCAGCATCCCTTGTAGATTTAACCTATCGATGTGAATATGTATGTCTTAAATAATGTCTTACTTTGTTCTGTTGGCTTAATTGCATAGCACACCCTTGTGACCTGTTGAACTTTATATTCAAACATGAGAGTTCACTGATGGTGTTTTAATTGACGTAGGTAACGCTGAGCTCAGATTAAAATGAAAGAGCCCCTAAAACAGAAGACCCCAAAGCTTGCTCTTTAAGCATGCCTTCAGCCCTAGTAACTGTCAGAGCAGGAGAGAGTCCTGGTAGGAGGAAGACACCACAGGAGCCCATGTTTTTCATCTCATCTCTGTGGCCTGTGGGTTTGGCTCCTGTGTGTCTGTTAAGTGGTAATTCTAATCTTTGAAAGTCCATTTTCTTCCCATCTAGAGAAGCTTCCTGTGATCTGCAGCCAAGAAAGCTGGCAGGAACTCAAGGTTGTTAGTGCATTTATCGTTGGCACCTAGAGCTAGAGGGAAGATTATAGGCTGATTTGAGTTTTACAGGGGGGCAAAGGAGTGCAGAAGAGTGAGGGAGGGAAGGAGGGGAAGGGGGAGGGAGAGAGAGAACACATTATTTCAGGGGAACTATTTTCTGCTTATGAAACCAAAAAAAAATGCCTTTTTATTTATTTACTTGTAATCATATTTAATCACAAAACACCCAAGTTCAAATGAATGACCACTTAACCATTTTGTTTTTCTTCATCCCCTGTCCCCAGTACCATCTAATCCTAATGAATTCTGAGCTAAGTCTCAGCTCTGTTTCTCAGCACAGGCAAAGCCAAAGGGAGAAAGACTGGAAATGAGCCTGCTGTCCCTTTAAATGTGCGTGCTTATTCACCTGGCTAGATGCATGATGGAGAGTTAGAATCTTGTATCTAAGACAAGCCTTTAATGTTTTATGATTTAACCAAGGGATGGAATGACAACTAACATTATAATTGGATGCTTCCAGACTCACAGTTATACTTGGGGTTTATCCAGAAGCTCGCATCTTGTGCAGATAGTACTTTTGAAATATTGAAATCAAAACCACTGCAGGTTTAAATTAGTAAGAAAAAAACCACCTAACCACATGAGATGAATTTATAAAACTAAATGAGCCAATAAACTTATACTAATTAACTTTGTTCATAATTTTTAAATTAGAGATTGCAAACTAATTGTCCGGGAGCAGCTGGTTTATGTCGGACCCTTTAAGGCATTACAAAGTGCATACAAAGGCAGAGCTGAGCAGACTACGTTTGCTGCCACAGGAGAGAAAGCACATAATGGCAGACACTTCTGTTACTACACAACAGAAATCAGGTTCCACTATTTAGCAGAGTAAAGATCCTTTTGAATTTGCCTGCGGTGGATAACTGGGTGGCCATAGTGCTAGTTTCTGTAGGTGCTAATCCTCAGGCCCTACCTTGTTACCTGACACCTGGCCTCTGTCTACCTCTGTACCCCATCCATCCACTGCTCAGCTTTATCTACCACTGTGTCTGGGAACTGAAGGGCTTTCAGCAGCTAGGTGTGCTATTTGATCTGCATATCAGGAGAAAGATTAACAGTGGCTGTGGGCAGATCAGTTAATCTTTGACAGTCTTTGTGCTCTGATTGGTTTAGGTTATGAGTAGGAGGGTTAAGTGTCAGCTTCCTGGAATGTGAGTCCCCAACAAGGCCACAGAAATCGCTGAAAAGGAAGAAGCAGAGGAGGCAGATAATGCCTGGAAAGGAACAAAACAGTAACTCTGATATCCTGATCTTTAGTAATACTTGGTCATCATGTTAACAGCAAGGATTGATTTATCAATTGGAAGAGGGTAGAAGCCTCAAGCACTTGCAAATCTGTATGAGGTGGTTTTTTTTTTTTGTTTTTTTTTGTTTTTTTTTTGTTTTTTGTTTTTTTTTTTTTAGCACAGCAAATAGATATTAATTTGAAGACAATAAAAGCAGCGCTGGGGAGATGACACTTTTAGTGACAAGTAGAAGACTCATAAACCTGTAGCTGAGTGCACAACAATAAAAGGTAAATTTAGCAGGCTGCTGAGAAAGAAATCACACATTGCTGTGAGAAATTTTTTATTTTATTTGGTTTGTTTTAATTGTGATTCAGCTCAAGCAGAAGCTACTTCAAGAGTGAATTAAATATGGTGACCACTGAGGTCAGCTGATGTCATTAAGTCCCATCATCTCTTCCCTTGCTTTCCTTCTCCTTCATCTCCTCTTCCTCCTCCCTTTCATCTTTACTTTACGTTTTGTAAAACTTGAAGCACATAGCAAATTAAAACTACTGTATACAAAGCGTGTGCCTGTAAGCATTCTTCCCTGCTTCCTCGTCTTCTCTTCACATGTTAGTCTAATCTGAGTCTTGTGCGTGTGCTGAACACCTGAAGCTGGAAACAAGGCTCTCATCGATGTGTGGGTCAGCATTTTCTGAATACAGCATTGTCTCATGTCCACAACGACAGCACCCAGCTTAGCAAAGTATCAATCCCATAAGAAGACAGCTACTCCGTTCATGATCCAGTGCTTCCTCTTTTTCTCCTAAATGGATTTTTATATCTTATCCATTAAAACCACCACCCCATTATAGTGAGCACCAGGCACTTGGCTGCCATGGGACATTATTTGCTAAACCACTGAACAGACTCTCTTTGAAGCTTCTCAGAAACCTCTTCTAGCATGTCTGAATATCTTTTTTTTTTGGCATGTAACAGACATGACCACTAATTACAGCTTAAGGTTTTGGGTCTATTGTGTATTCTCATAACACTTTATTTGCTTAGTTTTTTCATGTCTCTAACAGGTGTTAAAACATTAACTATGTCCTTTAGTAGCTTTGAAGTTTAAAGGTGATAACATATATGAATGTATCTTTTATTTACTTGATGTAATTATCATCTTGGAGATTACTGCCTCTGTCTGTTAACCTAGTCCTAGTCCTGGAAGCTTCTAGTCTCAAATAATTTTAACTAGGCCTAGCATATTTTCAGGCTCTAGGACTTATTGCTGAATAAGCTCACTCTTTCTAGCTCTTTCTGAACTGAAACTGGCTGGTCAACTCAGCTTTTCTGGATCAAAACTCCTCTCCAAGTTAATTCAATCTGGCTTCTCTCTTGGCCTCTGAGCTTTTGCTCTGCTTGACTTCAAACTAACTCTAGCAATATGTTCTGATCATCTGGCTCCTTCTAATTCTCTGGCTCATTCTGTTTTCACCTGTATCTAGTTTGTTTTCTCTTCAACGGAGAGAACTTTGTCTCCATAAAACTCTTCTGGTAAAACTGTCTTCCTCCTGATTCTTTGTGCTGCCCTTTTTTGTCTCTGTTTTTGTGAGAGTTTGGTATATCTTAGTCTGTCAAATCTTTCTCTGATTCATCACTTTGTATGCCACTCAATTAGACATCGCTTTCAAATATGGGTGCTTCTACAAATAACTTTACCTTCATTATTTGAGATTAAAGGTGTATGTTAAGGGCTGAGTCACACCACAACCAGAAACAGGTTTATTTTTTCTTCAATAGACAGAATAATCTTGAAGTTCACTGTGATCAAATATCCTGCAACAAGCATGGACTTTGTGTTTGGGAAAATGGTACGAGATGTATGAATACAAAATTTTAACTTAAAATGTCCTAGCGTGAGATGGAAAGCTTTAAAGAACCATTTGATAAACTTAGCAGGGACTAGTATAAGACTGCAGAGGAAAGTCACATCAGATACAGAAAAGCAACAAACAGGATAAACCGGAGCCGGAGGGGAGGAAGAGAACTGTGAAGGGCTCATATTCAAAATATATGTAAAGCTGAATGCAAATGAGTGTTAAATGTTCACCTCCTGCTGAGTCAAGAAAGTAGGTAGATCACTGGATTAGACTAAACTGAAGGTGGCTCCTGGCACTTCCTGGACAATAATGCTTTCTCTTCAGTCAATGTGACAACTCGAAGAGAAAGCATTCTTTTAAATATGCAGAAAAATCTTGGATCACAACAGTATTGAGAGTCTCTGCTAGGTGGTCCAGGAGACGGTGGGTGGGATGTTTTATCTCGAACTATTATTTAGAGTAGTGTAGTGTTGTCCATGCTTTCTTTGACTATATTACACAATAAACTGAACTGTAGCCATCGAAAACACGAGTATTTTGCACATGCGTTAAAACATTTTAGCAGAATGATTTGGAAGAAAAAACAAAATATGTGCTTCTTGGCAGGCAGAGAACAGGTGAAAAACAAAGTTTTAGGTAGACTCCAGATACACTGCATTTATTATGGCATTTTTGTACATATATATAATAAACGTTGGATATATTCACCCCTCCACCAACCTGTTTCATCCCCACACCTACCATAAAGAGTTCACTTACCATTTCTTATCATTTTGTCTAAATATATAGATTCTAAATAGGAGAAAATGCGAGACCTTATTTGTCTTCCCAGATCTGTTTTATTTGGCTTCATGTGATGGCTCCAGTTTAGTGCATTTTCTTATAAGTGCTCTGGTTTCACACACATGTTGTCTGAGCACTGTGGCTGACTGTTTTTGGAGACCCCACCATATCATCAGTGTTGCCCCATCTGGTCTTGTCATGGACATTGTCAAGCTGTTCCCCAGACTGTTGGCCAGGACTCCAAAGTGCTTATTCTCCCACTGGCTACTCTTGCCAAGTCAGGAGGAGATTTCACAATCAACGCAGCACAAGATACCCTTCTCTACTTTGTGAGAAAGAAAATAACTGACTGTGATGTGGATGACATACTGTAGGAGACAGAGGGGACTGAGTGGGCATGGCTGTGCTGCTAACTCCAATTTTGAGATGTGTGAGTCTTCTAGGAATTCATGATGTGGAAATACTGTAAGCCATGGTTTATTTAACCTTGAAATGGCTGCATACTCTTAAACAGTTAAGATGGGGTTTTTGAATACTTTTTGGATTTTACCAATTAGGTTAATGGTGCCCAGAACATTTGGTCAGGTTTTTCTAATTTGCATTTCAATTTCCTAATTTGAAAGGTTTTTTTTTTTTTTAAGAAAAACATGTTTACTAATGATGAAGGACAAAGAGAGATAATAGACATTTGGGAGCAAGCCTGTGCTAAACAAAATATAAAATACAGGTGAAATATATGCATATATCCTTATATTTTAAAGGTAAAAGTAATAATTGTAAAACCAAATTATAAAATAAACTGGAAAAATAGAACTGTAGTGGATGATAGGCATTAGAAATCATCAGGACATATATGTACATCTCTGCATATAGTTATATATACACATTGATACTTTTATACTTATACAATTATAAATATATATACACAAAATTTCAGACTTATTTTTCAGTAGCATGAAAGAAAGAAAACACTAATCATAAAGATTGTGTTCATTTGAAGTTGGCACTTAAGAATTCTAAGGGAGCATAGTAGAAGAGATGAAGGAGGTAGAGTCAGTCAGGAATGCTGCCTTGAAAGTTTGCAATACTGTCTGGAGTAGCATTGTACATGTAGTAGCAGAATCTACAGAACCAGAGAAGAAGCATGCAGACACTAAAATGATTAGGAAAATCCAACATTAAATATCTACATGGCCTAGACACGGGGAAAGACTCTAAGAGAAAAATAATCAAATATCTCTAAGACACAAAATCATTCTTAAACTTTTTATGTTTTTTGACATTTTTTTCAACAAATTAGCATAGACAACTGGAAATTGATAAAACTTGTTTCACTTTTTGCCTTTCCCTTTATGCTTGTCTTACGGTTTTGTTTTTTTGTTTTTTTGTTTTTGTTGTTGTTTTTTTTGTTTTGTTTTGTGTTTTGTTTTGTGTGTGTGTGTGTGTGTGTGTGTGTGTGTGTGTGAAGAATTTTGATGAGTTTTAATCCTAGGTGATAGATAATATGTGAGCATTTTTGTTCTTTATAGTTACAAATTTGACTTTTATTTTAAATCGATAAACAAAGGTGAATGTATGTACAAAATGATATTCTAAAATGCACATGTACCTGTGCCTTACCCAAAGAAATTAACACATTTGTGACCATAACATGTTAAAGGCTTCAGCACTGTCCTGAATACACCACACTAACTAAAGTCCTAGTTTAACAATGAGTCTCCTGAACTCATTCCCAAAGTGAAATGTTGCAACTTTGACAGTCATCTTTCCAATACCCTAGGCACCCTGGTAACTCCCTAGACTGATTCCATACATAAATAAGATGTTTGGTACTTGTTCTTCTATTATGTGGCTACATTGACTTAATACAATACCATCCAAGTTCATTCATATTCTCAGGAATAAAGGGATTTCTTCTCCACCCCATCTTTTGGGACAGGTAACTGAACACAGATCCTAAGCATGCTAATCAAGCACCTGGCCACTAAGATGTACTATAGGCATACCATATTTTTGGTTATGAATATCATTTGGATGTAACTAAATGCCACATTTTCCCCATTCATCTATTACCTGGAGTCGTGTGGGTTGCTTCTGTACCTACTATAAATACCATGATAGACAAAATGGTGAGTCTCTCCTATGCTGAGTTTATTTTATTTGAATGCACTCAGGAGTAGGAATGTTGGGCCATGTAGCTGTATTTTGAGGACTATTATGTCTTCCCTGATGGCTTCTCTATGTTACTGTCCATCCATTATTATAGGAAACAAAAATTTTCATTTTTAAAGAAAACACTAGTGATTTTAACAGTGAGGTGACATTGAAGTTGTAGTTTTCATTTTTCTAATAATCTTAGAGGTTAGGGCTCTTCTTTTTTCTATGTATCTGCTTGAAATTTATCTTTTGAAGTGTCTTTTTAGGAGTTATATGCACTTTAGGTAGAATTTTTGTGTTCTTGCTGTTGAGTTTTCTACGTATCTTGAATACCAACTCTTTATTATGAACAGTTCACACATACTCTTTCCTGTCTTGCAGGGTGCCTTTTTGTAATTTCATTTGCTTTAGGGAAGATATATATTGCCATTTATCTACCTTTTGCACTTATTGTTTATGTTTTTAGGATTATTGTAAAAAGAAACAAAACTTTATTCAGACTAGTGTCCTGGATCAATTATCTTGTGTTTTCTTAGTAATTTCATAGCATGAATCTTAAGTCTTGTGGTGGTTTGAATATTCTTGGCCCAAGGAGTGGCACTATTCAGAGGTGTGGCCTTGTTGGAATAGGTGTGACCTTGTTGGAGGAAGTGTGTCACTGAGTAGGCTGGCTTTGAGATCTCCTAGTACTCAAATTCCATCCAGTGTAGAAGAGACCCTCCTTCTGGCTGCCTTTGGATATAGATGTAGAACTCTTGGCTCCTCCAACACCAAGTCTGCCTTCGTTATGCCATGCTTTCCATCATGGTGATAATGAAACCTCTGAAACTGTAAGTCAGGCCCAATCGAATGCTGTCCTTTTTAAGTGTTGTCTTGGTCATGGTGTCTCTTCACAGCAATAAAACCCAAACTAAGTCCATTCCTTAATTCATTTACATTGTTTTACATATCTCTTGACATAAGACTCTACGGTCATTCGTCTGTATACGGACATGCAATTTTCACATGTGATTTACTGAAGAGATCATCCTTGTCCACCATGTTCTTAGCACTTCATCAATGGGCTATAAATGTGTGAAGATTCCTTTCTAAGTTGTCCATTCAGCCTCTCTGCCTATGTGTCTGTATTTGTGCTGTCTTCATGCTGACTTATTACGTGCCATACATTTCTACAGAAGGTAGCCCAGTACCTCTATCTTTTGGGTGAAGATTGCTCTGGTTATTTAGTGGCATCTGTGTTTCCTTATATTTGCTTGTATCTGCAAGGGTGATATTGAAAAGGACTGATAAGACTGGGCGTTGCTTTCCTGGCTTAGATATTAAAAGAAATGCTTTTGATATACTTTGCTGTGATGAGACATAGGAAATATTTTGTAAGTTGTACTAGCTTGTAGATATACATCCTCTTGGTTCTTCTGTGTGAATCCCCTGACAAAGTCCTCTCACTGGGGCAGGGTACACATTTATATCACCCAGCTGCCTTTTCCTGTGCACATTCCCTCCCACTGTTGACGAACATTACTTTTCATTGTTTATTTCAATTCTCTGCCAGGACATTATTTTAGGAAAGTTGGGGAGGAGAAAGCATATGATTCAACTATATTGTATGAAAAATTTAATAAAGTGAATACACACAGAAAATGGGATTTATGTGATGTAACACTTTTAATAAAACATGTAGTTTTATTAAATGAAATAGAGCCTGAAAGAATTAGTTGATGTATATTTTCTATATCCACAAGCACACTATTTGGTATATAGTGGTTTTTCTGTCCACTGATTATTAAGAAATCTCACATGGTTGAGCATGATGGTACACACTTTGAATCCCAGCACTTGGGAGAGAAAAGCAGGTGAATCTCTGAGTACGAGGCTAGAATGAGGCCAGGCTGGTCTCTGATATGAGCTCCAGTCTGGTCAGGGCTACATAGTGAGACTCTGCATTAAAAACAGAAAGTACATGGCTCCTTTATCTTTTCCCATTTTTCCTTTTAATTGAAGTAAAGCAATTCTTACCTGCATAGTAATTTCAAACCACCCAAACATGTACATGTTCCTTGGGATTTTACCTCCTATAAATAACATAAGACAGTTGGCTTTGAAAAGGAAAACATTAGGGGCCTGGAGAGATGGTTCAGCAATTAAGAACACTGGCTACTCTTCCAGAGATCCTAAGCTCAGTTGCCAGCACCTACATGGCAGCTTACAGCTGTCTGTAAGCATCGTTCCAAGCTGAGTCCCTTTTCTGGTATGCAGACACACATAAAGACAAAACATACTCACATGTACATAAAGTAGATAAATAGATAAATAAATAAATCTTTTAAAAAATAAAAGGAAAACATTTATTTTTCCCATCATTTCAACTTTTTAATGACAATAAATCACAGTAATTTTTATTTTGGATATCATAAGCAACAGGCCCAAGCCTCTAAAGACATTAAAAAAAAAAGTACTTTTTGAGTTTAAAAATTGAGTATAAACATTGTCGTTGGAAAGTGATTAATAGTGTAAATTTAAAAAATTTTTAATAACCTCCCAAAAGTTCTGTTTAGAAGACTTGTTAGTCACTACTGATTTTAGCGGGCTGAGACAGAGGCTCCTTCAGAATATCTTTGCTCTGACTACAGATTTTGGAGAAACTCCACAAGTCATTTTTAAAGCTCCAGGAATTTCTGTATGTGAATAAAAGAAAATAGAGTCATCTGGGAAAGCTCAGCACTAGCCCAACAAAGAGAAAGGAACAGAAACTAGGTCACTTAACCAGTAGCCTGAGGAACAATCCACATTCTTCTTTTAAGACAAAGAAGAAATCTCATTGAGGACTATGCTTAATAGATAAAACAAATGGGATTTCGGTCTTTCTCTCTTGAAGTCCTCTGACCTTTATCATTCGGGAAACAAATACTGACTAATACTGTTGCAATTTTTTTTTCTGTTTTGAGCTAAGTACACAATGTACGATCAAAGATGGAAACAGGATTGAACTATATGAGGTGGACTTCAGGACTCCCAGCTAGCTACTGAGCGAATACTGAGAGAAGTGTCAGGTATGCCATTCTGCACTAGTAACTGATCAATGAGCTTATCTTTTCAAGTTTTAAAATATAATATATAGGGGCTTGAGAAGTGACTCAGTGGTTCAAAGCACTGGCTGCTCTTCCATAGGACCCAGATTTAGTTCCCAGTATCCACATGGCAACACAAAACTGTCTGTAACTCCTTTTCCAAGGAATCCGACACCATCACTTGGACATACAGGCATATGAAATACAATAAATTAAAAATATAATATTGTAAATCTATAAGTATAAAATAATTCATGTTTAAATTTTGTAACAATTATACTTGGTCCAGGAGCTGACTATCTGAACACCAGTCAAAACTGTTCTACCTTGTGGGCTCTTTGAAAAATATTTTGGCAATTATTTTCAAGATAGCATAGTTGAAAATTGGTATGATTTTATGCAAGTGAATTTAATTTCAAACCATATGGAAGATCCTGTAAGAATGAGACTTAGAACCCAGAGTATCTTACACTGAGAATAAGCTTTACATTTGAGACAAAAGTAACTATGTCTGAAATCAGTCTCTTGCATTTCCTCCTTTTCTTTTCACTGAAGTTTCAAACTTAGCCCACCCTGGGGAGATTTTATTTTCTATGTTAGCAAAAATGTTAGATGTTGGAGGTATTTATACCGATGAACTGTTGCTAAAACATCCATGCCTACTGTTTTAGTTTAATTTGGGGCTTTTATCATTACAGATTCTTTTGATTACATAATGAGCCTCTCACCTCAATGAAAATCAAATTGTAGGTATGTTGAAAATAGAATAATGTTTGCCAGATGTATCGCTTAACTAAACTTTTTTTTTTTATTGGATATTTTATTTACATTTCAGATGCCAATCTTTTTCCCCATTTCCCCTCCCCAGAAAACCCCTATCCCGTGCCCCCCTTTTCCATTTGGCTTTTATACAATTTTTTAAAATGTTAATCAAGGGCTTTATAAGTATGGTAATGCTCAATCAGAAGTGTAACCTAATACCCAACCTAGCTATGTAAACTATCTTTGACTAGTGGAGACACGTGAACTTCTGCCTCCATGCCCCCTCTCTCTTTCTCTCTCTTTTTATGCTGCTGTATTCTCATTTATATTACTACTACTACTACTAAGAATGAAGTCCATTACTCTTAGCTGTGGCAATGTAAAACTCAAATAAGAAAAACGTTAAAGCAGTGCTTATGTTCTATTAAGTGATATGTACAGATTCTTTAGAATGAAGGCACAATTCATAGCTAGTTTATATAGAAGTGTGTTCCTAAAAAGTAATTTTATAGAATTTAGAATTTAGTTACCTAAGGAAGACTGTGATTTAATTCATGTTAAAATATATGCTTTAGGAAATTGTTCAGTAAAATCAAACATGTTCATATGGTTAGACTGCTCCTAAGTATCAAAAACCCATTTTCTGAGTTTAGAAAATGTGTTATCACAGATTTGTGACAATTTACAAAAACCTCTTTTAATTCGTGTATATGTGAATATGGTTTCACTGCTAAATTCAACTAATCATTTGGAGAACAACCAGTCATTATTCTTAAATTATTAAAAAGAAGTGAATCAGTGGAATCCTTCCAGACACATTCTATGAGGCCAGTGTTAACCTGATACTAACTCAGAAAATTGATAACAACAACAATCAACAACAACAACAAAAAAAAATCTACAAAACACAATTCTTGATGAACTTGGATGTAAACACCCTCAATCAATTACTGGGGAATTGAATTCAATAGCACATACAAATGTTTACTCACTCCTAGTAACACTATATCAGCCCAGAGTCATGTGAGCAGACACCACTCACTCTAGGAGCTAAGGAACTATCTTTCTGGAACATTCTCATCCAGTGTAGCACCACAGGAATGATTGGTGAGGAATCTCAGCCACCCCCTTTTCTTACATGGACTGGGTCTGGGTATATGGGAGGTAGAAAGTGTGTATGAGTGAGTGTGTTACATAAATAATATTTTCATTCTAATTATAACTCATCTACCTAAGCTTCGGTCACATCTCACAGATCCACGGCTAATAATTCTCCATTGTGCTCTCTGAGAACATTGGGCTGTCTTAGTTAGAGGCTTCATCATATGTAGGAAAAAAGACAGTTCTAACAAAATACGTTGTTTCTATGATTTGCTTTAAAATGTCCCAAAAAGAAGGTAATTTTTAAAAATAAAAGGAAGTGTTATATGAATTAAGGAAGTTGTCTTGAAGGGTTATCACATCAGCACAGGGTGGGTTGTGCTTAGTGTGACATTCGACAGACTTGCAAATTCCAATGGAGAAGATAAACAGCAGGGAAAGGATCCAGTCCTAATTAGAAGCAGGTTAATCAGAGAAACCTATTTACGGAGGATTAACTATCCACACAGGAACAAATAACTAAACTCCTAATTCCTCTCTAGCACTGACAGATGTCCCTAAGCAAGTAAGAGAACTGGAAAGGAGAGAGAGGAACTGAAGCACATCCCTCTGAAGCACAGCAAGGATGAGTGACCCCCTGAGGGATTAGACAGACAGACAGACAGACAGACAGACAGACAGACAGACACACACACACACACACACACACACACACACACACACACACA
>JANHMN010000013.1:28884783-28929551 GCA_030674055.1 Rhabdomys pumilio | reverse complement strand
ACACACACACACACACACACACACACACACACACACACACACAGGAATGACAGCACAGGAATGACAACACAGGCTATCACACTCATGTGAAAATTTCCATTTTATAAGGATTCATGACTTAGGTAGGATTCCAAGTTCATTAATGGTGATGTGCTTTCCTCAGAAGAAATAATGCATTGCTACTTTTGAATCAAATATATACATTTTAAAATGCTACCTAATTGTCTCTCTATCACACAAGGAAGTTCCTACATGACAACAATCTGTAGGTTAATCATCATGTACATGACCAATTGATTTTTGACAGTTGCCAAGAACATACAATGGACAAAAGAGTTTTTTTAATAAACAGCTAAAAAACAAAAATAAACCAAGCCAAACAAAACAAAACAAAAACCTCGACTGACAAATAAAGTAGATTCTGCCCTTTCGCTATACATAAAAATCAACTCAACAAAACTATGAAATCAATACAAGAAGACATAAGAAAAAAATTCAAATATTGATATAGGCAAATCATTTTTGCATATAGAGTCTCAAAGACAAAACAAACAAGAATCAGCAAATAGATTGTATTAAACTCTTAGTATGACAAAAAGAACTTTCTTAAGGTTCTAGTCAAGAAATCATCAAAAGAATTCAGTCTACAGTCTCTGTGTGAACACAAGCCTGTGATGTCAGCACTGAGAAAGCAGAGGTTGGAGAATCCAGGTTGAAGGGAGTGGAGTGTACATAGGGAGATTTTCTCAAAACATAGTAATAGAAAGAATGAGAGTAAGACAGAAGAGAAGGGATGGGAGGGGAGGGGAGGGGAAGGGAAAAGGGAAGAGAAACAAGGGGGAAGCACATGGAAAGGGGAGGAGAAAGAATGCATAGACAGAAAGAAAAAGGGAGAATGAGAAGAGAAAGGGAGATTGGGGTGTGGGAGAAAGGACAGTCTACAGAATGGTAGGATATTTCCACAGTACCAATCCCACAAGGGCTAGAAATAGAGAATATGCAAAATGCTAAAAGTGAATTCAAGGAGTAATCAGGACCCTATTTTAAAGAAGACTGGCTAAAAATTATATGATAAAATGCTCAGTCATCATTAAGAAGCAAATCAAACCACACAAAGAAGCCATCTCACCCCAGCATGACCCATGAAATCTACATTCAAAGGCTAGGAAACCTTTTTATCTTATCAAGAAGATACTTGATACTTATTTATATCATGGCACCAGTCCCAATAGTGAAAACATTTGAATGCCCTTCTGTGAATTAGCAGCTAAAGAAAATGTGGAATTTAGACACCATGGCATGTTGTCCTATCTATAAAAGTTTAGAATCCCACAGCAACATTGGTAGAACTCATAGTTATTATATTAAAGGGAAAAGACACAGAAAGATGAGTACAAAATATTTTTCTGATTCTATTGTGAAAAATAGTAAGTTGATCTCACAGACTAAAATGAAACAGTGCTCACTAACAAGAGGGAAGGAAGTTTTATATGAACAGGAACACAAGGTTGGGTGGAGTATCATTTTTTCTTTTTCTTTAGTACCACAACAGTAACTATTACTTAAAGTCATTTGTATTTTAAAATGTCCAGAGTGGTGAACATTCTCAATATGTAGCACTTTTTGACGAGATGGCAATGGTCACTGTAAAAACATGATTACTACACATCATACTCACTCATTAAAGTGTCATGACCCACCCATGAAGGTGTATGGATGCTTCAGTAAACTAAGTGGCCCAACCCCATTTAGTTCAATCAAGGAATGAGAACCTCATATGTCTTCCCCATTTCAACTCACACAGCAGTCAAGTTTGCCTCTGTGGCCGCTCTAACTCTCAGTTATCAGACTCAACACACATCATTTTATAATCTCCTAAGAAAACCGAAAGGACTGTTGTCAGTTCATTTCACAGTGTGTCCTGGTGGATGACATTGTCTTAACTTCTGAAACTCTGGTTTGTTTTTCTTCTGTGGTTTCTTTAGGAAACTCGGGGACAGACGATTTGTATTGCTTAAAGCTGTTTTAGGATTTTTGTGTTTGTAGGACCTAAAATTGAATCATTCTCCTTGTGTAAATTATAAGTGTTCATATAATTTACCCATTTTTCTTCCCAGAATGAGACTTTGGTGTGTGGATGGTATGGGCTTCCCTGGCCTGTGGATAATTACTGGTTTCTTTGGCAATTTCCTCTCTACCTTGTCACTACTGCATTTTCTAGTGTCACCTGCTGACGTGTGGTTTTGGAATACACTAATCTGGCTCATGGGATTGGGTGGGTTCTGGTTGGTCTTTACTTACTATGGATTACTTACTTTCTTTGTTTTGCTATATAAAACAGTGCCAGGTTCTATCAATATCTTGTATGGAGAACCCAGATAGAATTCTTTCACTCTCACTAGGAGCTCTGAGGTATGAGCGTTTGCAACACGCACTCCCATCATTCATACCTCTAGCAGGACATGAGAATTTTATATAAATGTATAGGTAACACCTCCCACAAATTCCTGTGGTCAACCATGTGGTAGCACTTGTTAGATACAGACTTCCTTACAGAGATTCTTTATACATTTTCCATTCTGAATTTTAGGAAAATCAAAAATAAGATTCACTGAGGTTCCATAAGGAAAGTTTCTTTCTTTCTTTCTTTCTTTCTTTCTTTCTTTCTTTCTTTCTCTCTCTCTTTCTTTGTGCCCTAATCTTTTTATTTGTTAAGTGAGATTATCTGCACTTGATTTAACAAAAACTTAGAACAGGGTTTGGCATTATGTGGTTATTCAATATACACTGTATATTATCACTTCGGTTGAACATGAAAAACATACCACAGTCCCTGGAGAGAGAGTACAAGACTAAAGAAAACTGTGGTTATTGATGACACAAATCCTAAAGCAGACACAGATCATTAGCATCTTATAAAACCTTTCAAAATATATCCCAGAATCTAAGAGTCCGATCAAATGACATCTTGATTTGAATGGTAAGGAAAGCCATCCTGTCTCTCTTTTAACACATAGCTCTGCAGTCAAAAGACACTGACAGAGGCAATGGCTGAGATGAAAACAGCCAGGCAGGTTTTCTTGGGTTGACAAAATATTTAAGACTATGAGAAAAGCACAAAGCAAGCAGCTATACGGCTGCTGATTTTGATACAATAAGATGCAGTGGGTTGGCCGGATGCTGATTGCATTCTATTGCTAATATTAGTTCCTCAAAATCTGGTTGCCCCACAGAGTCTGAATGGAGACCCAAGTGACACTATGGGACCTTGCCCCCACTTATTTCTGATTGATGAATAAAGATGCAGACAACCAATAGCTGGGCAGGAGAGACATAGCAGGTTTTAGGATTACCAAGCCTGAGGGATGGGAGGAGAACCATGAGGAGAGGAAGGTGGAAGATGAAAGAGAAACCTCTATGACTTAGGTGAGCCCTAAAAACATAGCCCTGGGGGCTGGCCAATTGGAGTTAAGAGAAGCCCAGATGAAACATAGTAAGTAACAATCCGGGGTTACCAATAGGAAAATAGATTCTAACAGCATAGAGGGCAGATACCTGCGCAGCTCTAGTGTTGCTTAAGGCTTATTGTAAACATAAAGGTTGTGTGTGTGTCTTTCATCTGAGAACTAAATGATCAGGGTGAAGGTACAAACCCAGGGTCAAGATTAAATAATTTCTACAACAGTAACAGTTGTATTTCCAAGAAAGAACAGAGAAAACACTAAACCCCTAAACAGAAAAGTGTATCTAGCAAACGCAAAAATTCAAATTAAATGACAAAATAAGAACCACTCCTAGCAATAAAAGTTCAGCTAGGGAGTATCTATGATCTTCATGAGGTTTTGAGTACAGGGGTATGAAGCTGAAACACCCAAGTAGAGCCGGGCTTTAAGGATGAGCACGATCATTCTCTCAGTTTACACCATAATCTCTCCCAAACTGGCACACCACTGCCATACATAGGGCATTGCCCTGGAATCACATCTACAATGAGAAAAGTGAGGTACGCATCCATGTTTCCCACCATTCTGGGATGATTCACAGGGGCCATAAGCTCACAATCTCACACAAACAATATCAGAAGCAGCAACAGGGCTGGTCAGCCTGGGATTCAATTAAAAAAACAAGAGTCAAAATGGAGCTCCCAATGACTGATAGCAGATGATACTTGTGGTTTTTCGTCCTGGTCAATGGAGGCATCGTGTTAGAAGCCTTTAGCATAGGACCGTTCTGTACATCACACACAGTTCATGTATCTACGAGGACTGAGTCCCTAGCTCACTTTCCCACACAACCACTCCAGGCCAGAAGACAGCTCAGGTCACCAGTTCCATTACAGAGGACGAGTATCAGACCCTGCCCAATTACAGCTGCTGAACAGTGACCATACCACACCTCAGGGTTCTGCTCAAGGCTACCCCTGGCTGGAAGACAAAGCCAAGTCATCACATAGATATTGCACATAGCTCACAGCCCTTCCCATCCTATGTGGCTGAACAGCAGTCCCCAAGATGTCATTCAACCTCAGAGTCCAGGACATGTCCTTCCACAACTACAGTTTGAAGCATTTTATGTATTTTATATAAGCCTTACAATAACTATAAAGGAAGACCATATAACAGTTGCATGATATATGTTCCTGAACAGAACGCCAATGGCTCATGCTCTAAGAGCAAGAATTGACAAATGGGACCTCATAAAATTTCAAAGCTTCTGTAAGGCAAAGGACACTGTCAGTAGGACAAAATGGCAGCCAACCGATTGGGAAAAGATCTTTACCAATCCCACATCCAATAGAGAGCTAATATTCAATATATACAAAGAACTTAAGAAACTAGACTCCAGACAACCAAATAACCCTATTAAAAATAGAGCTAAACAAAGAACTCTCAACTGAGGAAATTCGAATGGCTGAGAAGCATCTAAAAAAATGTTCAGCATCCTTAGTCGTCAGGGAAATACAAATTAAAACAACCCTGAGATACCACCTCACACCAGTCAGAATGGCTAAGATCAAAAACTAAAGTGATAGTAGATGCTGGCGAGGATGTGGAGAAAGAGGAACACTTCTTCATTGTTGGTGGGATTGTAAGCTGGTGCAACCACTCTGGAAATCAGTCTGGTGGTTCCTCAGAAAATTGGACATAGCATTACCTGAGGACCCAGCTATACTACTCCTGGGCATATACCCAGAAGATGCTCCAACATATAACAGGGACATATGCTCTACTATGTTCATAACAGCCTTATTTATACTAGCCAGAAGCTGGAAAGAACCCAGATCTCCTTCAACAGAGGAATGGATACAGAAAATTTGGTACATTTACACAATGGAATATTACTCAGCGATTAAAAACAATGAATTTGAGAAATTGTTAGGCAAATGAATGGAACTAGAAAATATCATGGTGAGTGAGGTAACCCAATCACAAAAGAACACACATGGTATTCACTCACTGATAATTGGATATTAGCCCAAAAGCTCACAATACCCAAGATACAACTCACAGATCACATGAAGCTCATGAAGAAGGAAGACCAAAGTGTGGGTGCTTCAGTCCTTCTTAGAAGGAGTAACAAAATACTCATGGGAGAAAATTTGGAGACAAAGCAATTGAAGGAGGGGTCATCTGGAGACTGTCCCACCTGGGTATCCATCCATATGCAGTCACCAAAGGTAGACGCTGATGTGGATGTCAGGAAGTGCATGCTAACAGAAGCCTGATATAGTTGTCTCCTTAGAGGTCTGCCAGAACCTGACATATTCAGAGGTGGATGCTCACAGCTAACTATTGAACTAATCATGGGGTTCCCAATGGAGGAGTGAGAGAGAAGACTGAAAGAGCTGGAAGGGTTTGTGGTTCCATAGGGAGAGTAACAATACCAACCAACCAGAGCTCCCAGGGTCTAAACCACCAGCCTGGGAGCACACAGGGAGAGATCCATGGCTCCAGCTGTATATGTAGGGGAGGATGGCATTGCCAGGCACAGGTGGGAGAAGAAGTCATTAGTTTAGTGAAGGCTTGATGCCCAGTGTGGGGGAATTCGTGGGTGGGGAGGTGGCAGTGGGTGAGGGGGCACATCCTCATAGAAGCAGGAGGAAGGGAGATGGGATAGGGGGTTCCTGGGTGGGAGGGAAATGGGGAAGGGGGATCACATCTGAAATGTAAATAAAATATCCATTAAAAAAAAAAACAAGTCCTACACCAAAGGCTTCAGGAAAATTGAGGAACTGAAAGCAGAAAAAACTTTATATCCATACGACTAGAACATCTGTAACAAGACAGTGTCTTCTGTATATGACACCCTTGAAATTTTAACAACACATTTGCCTACATTGGACACTAGGCACTATGGCAACAACATTGATGTAGCAACACGGATGATGGCAATCTTACAAGACCCCATTACTAAATTAAGAGCTATAGGATATTAGTGGCTATAGATATAGATACAGATACAGATACAGATACAGATACAGATACAGATACAGATACAGATACAGATACAGATACAGATACAGATATAGATATAGTGGCTGGTAAGAGAAGGAGAATCAATCTTCTTCAAGAATGAGCTTTCTGATAGGTTATTTAATGCCAAGTGGACAGCTCTAGTCACAACATCATTAACATATACATATACACATATACATATACATGTATATGTATACATATTTAGAGTTATACATATACACAACTCTAAATAGAAAAATAGGTTATAATTATGCATATAATTAAAGAAATTATAATTAAGAAGAGTTGACATGATGGAGGAGAAGCTTTGAATTGGGTGGGAGTGTGACATAGAAATGATGTAAATACAGAATTTATTTGAAATCTTTAATATGACAATATAATAATAATAATAAACACATGTTAAAACTCAGATAGCTCATATCCAGAATGATAAATATCATGTGATCTCACCTATCAGTGGAATCTAAAATATTTAAACAAGTAGCGACTTAAATGACAGTTGCTGTCTGAGAGCAGCAGTAGAAACGGTAGCAAGGATGAGCTGCTTATTGGTAGAAGGTCGGAAAGTCTCAGATAAACGAGCAGAACCAGTCTTACACAACAGGGTGAGTGTGTTCAGCACTGACACGTCCTGCGTTTAAAAATAATAAAAGGTAGATCCAACTCAGTAGGCAAATGAGATAATGAATATGCTAATTATTTTACATAATCCTTCCAAGTATATACAAATTATATACATGTATAGAATGAAGATTTCTTTAGCAGAACCAGTAGGGAGAAGGACACCAGGAGAACACAGGCCACAGAATCAATTAAGCAGGGCTCTTACAGGCTCACAACGTCTAAAGTGACAATCAGGGAGCCTATATGGGGCTGAGCTAGATCTTCTGCATATATATTATGGCTGTGTAGTTGAGTGTTCTTATGGGACTCCTAACTGTGGGAGTGGGTGTGTCTCTTACTCTTTAATCTGCTCTTGGGATCTTTTTCTCCTCTTGAGTTGCCTTATATAGCCTTTATATGACGAATTGTGCCTTGTCTTACTGTAACATGTTGTGTTTGGTTAATATCCCTTGGAGGTCTGCTACTTTCTGAAGGGAAATGGAAAAGTGGATCTGGGTTCAGGGGAACTGAACCCAGGAAGAGTGAAGGGAGGGAGAACTGTGGTAGGAATGTAATGTTTGGGAGAAGAATTTTAAAACAAAATTTCTTCAATGAAAATATTGTAATCTGTAAAATTTACAACTGAAAAACAATAAAGAACAGAAGTAAAATTCCCTCTCTCTCTCTCTCTCTCTCTCTCTCTCTCTCTCTCTCTCTCTCTCACTAAGGAAACAGCATATATACATAAAAATGAGAATGAAAACATTGTTTCAAAGATATACAAATGGATTATAAACTCAATTTTTATTTCAACAATTATTTTTGAAAATGATGACATACACACAACTACTGCCCTGAAAACTAGATGGTCACACAGCAGACTCAAATGTGACTCTCAACAATAACCGCAGAGTAGTAGGAGAAAACAGAGAAGAAACACATGCAGACACTGATACAGTGTTGATTTGGGGTAGGACCCCAAATCACAGGGGGAAGAAAAAGAAAAAAAATTAAATAGCAAATGAAATTCCACCAAACAACTGAAAAGTTTCTGCAGAGAAAGAAATGATCAATCAGCAGAGGGAAGTGACAGCCACAAGGTCTCCATCTGACAGGTAAACAACATTCAGAATACACAGAGAATCAAAGAGCAACAGAAACCCTCCAATTACATGAAGCAAACGCTCTCCCTAGACAGTAGTCAAAAGACAGAACACAGATGCCAAATAAGTACATGAAATTTGCTCAGACTCTTTATCTACTAGTAAATAGACAAACTAGGAAGCCATTTAGAAGGGCTGTTATCAAAAACAATTAAAGTAACAGATGATGTTTGGCAGGGATGCAGATTTTAAAAAGCTCATATACTTCTGGTGGGAGTGTAATTATAGAGCCATTGTAAAGAAAAGTATGTAGATTCTTTGAAAGCTGAAAATGTCCTCTACTATAGCATTTAGCTATCCTGTTCTGCATACGTATCCAAATGAAGTGAAATCTGCATACCTGAGTAATATCTGCACACTCTTGTTTACTGCAAATCTATTTACAATACCAAGGCATAGAAAGATGGCTAGATGACTGTCAACAAATGAGTAAAAAACTGGAACATATGAGCAAGTTATGTTTATACATACACACATACCCCACACATATACACCTTATATGCTCACACATACACATCACACATACACTATGTATACTCACACATGCACACACACACACACACACACACACACACACGCACACACACCCCACGCCACACCACATCACACTGGATTTGCTCATTGTGTCCTATGTATGTATCTATGAAAATACCTTCCTGAACCCCATTAGTTTGATAATACAACATTTTAATAGGTAGAAAGGGTTTCCCAACAAGAAACATGAAGTTGACTGTAGCTTTTTCTTTTTCAGACATGTGCTCTTCCACAGGGAAAGGACTCAGCTCATATTGAAAACAAATCAGCTACTTGAACAGCATCTGTCCCACTGTGTGTAGTGAGGAGTCCATTTGAAGGTATTTACAAGGATATTACAGTTCTGACTTGTGCCTATGACCAGTCTTTTCAGTATGCTAGAACTCTGCCAACGATAACTTTAAAAGTTGGCAGTGTTATTCAACAGAGCCAATATTAGCCCTTTGAGTCGTTACCCTGAATTTCACTGTACTTCTTCTCAATCTATTTACCATGGTGAAATAGTGCCATTTTTTGTTTGTTTGGTTGGTTGGTTTTTCAAGACAGGATTTCTCTGTATAGCCCAGGCTGTCCTGGAACTCACTCTGTAGACCAGGCTGGCCTTGAACTCAGAAATCTGCCTGCCTCTGCCTCCCAAGTGCTGAGATTAAATATGCCCGGCGAAATAGTGGCATATTGAATGAAAGTGTCTAACTCATCTGTCAAGTCTCCATTACATTAGAAGGAAGCTATGATGTGTCCACCCTCCTGCTGATGCAGGAATGTGTTGTACGCCTTTTCTTATACAGCAGCTGTCCAGGGCTAATGGTAGCCACCGGGGAATCATTGCTTTATAGATCTTCTTGTGATACAAACAACAAAAAGGTGATAAATCTCTGCATTCTGTTGTTTAAGAAAACTGTTTGGTTCAGATGTTGTATTTGGCTTTTCATGCTATAATCTGACATCCACGCTGGTCTGTTTTCCAGATCCCCCTCCATGGTATCCATGTATGATCCTATATTCCCTTGGTCTTCATGGCGTTAGACTATATCATAGGATTGTCAATGTGCTTATCCTCCGACATTACATTTTTCTTGCCGCCTTGCTTCACTAGGGTACCAGTGAGAGTCCTTTAAGAGTTCTCGGAGTTGGCATGAGCCGCTGCTAGGAATCAACCAGAGGCTCACTTGTGCTAGGCACTTCCCCTGTGCACTGAGCAGGATCTCTCCTTTGTTTTTGCTTTCTGTTAGTTTGTTTGCTTTATTTATTCACATATTTGTAAAAATGATATCAGCACTTATTCTGAGAAGAACAAATTACTACATTTGGGCTGTTTTTGCTACATTTTCTCCCAAGCATTTTTCCGATAGACATATTTTATGCACATATACATGCATTGGCAAGTCTCCCTTGCCACTCTATATCTCTATTCTCAATCTAGTTTTGTAAAGTTTAAAATTTTGTAGTTTTCGCATCAATACATTCTAAGTCCTTGGAGGAGAATGTCAGGATCTGTTTCATATGACCCAAAAGGCCCCTCAGCTATGGATACCATGTCATTATGGCTCAGAGCCATTGTTTGAGTTTTTAAAGTTGAATGAGTATGAGCTAAATATTGATTTTTTTCCTCCTAAATTCACCTTTAAAAACTGAGTTCAAGGGACATTTTTCTTCTCTTCCTTCCAATTCGGGTTTAAGACATACCCGTTATAAAAAGAAAGCCAGAGGAAACAGCCAAAGGCAGTCCTCATCAGCATCCTTCATGACCCAGCTCCTGACAGTGTCAGTCTTCTGGAGGATTTGGGCCACAGCAGCCGGAGGCTTCTCAGCTCCCTTTCATTTCTTGTTCTGACACATGTAGCATCAGTCTTCACAGAAGCATTTTTCTTTGTGTTTAAGGTGAATTCATTTCAAACACTGTTGTAATCAACACCCATGAATATTTCTGTAATATGGTACAACTCAGAGGTAGACCCATGGATAAATGCAGTTGTGTACATATAATGCTGTAAGAATATAATTATATTCTGTATACAATTATACATAAATATATATAATAATATTTCTCCCCTCTCTATCCTCCCTTCATGCCTTCTCATATACCCTTCCTTGATCTCTTTCAAATTCATGCTCTCTTTTTTGTTAATTATTGTTATATGCATATATGTATATTTGTTTACCCATAGGGTGTATAATGTTACTAGTATGTGTTTTTAGGGTTGATCATCTGGCATTGCACTTGTTGTTGTTTTGGTTTCTGATTCAGGGAAAGAGAAAGGGGTTTAAGTGAGCGCCAGCACTTGTACTGAGCTGCCTGTGCACTGGAAATGTTTCAGTAATTTGCATCAGTTTGATTTCAAATGTTTTCTTTTTTTTCCTCATCTAATATGAGCTCTGATGATACCTACAATCAGCAGACTCGGGATCCTGTATCATTTTGCTCCACCATCCTTTTACTTCCACAAAATGCTTATTGGACTCACAAGAAGGAGTAACCTGGTGAGATGGTTAATGGAAGGGCCTTGCTGCCAAGCCTAAAGGCCAGAGTTCAATTCCAGGGACCCACTTAGTAGAAGGAGAGAACTGATTCCTACATGTTGCCCTTTGGCTTCCACCCATGTGCTCTTATGACATACATGTGTTTATATTTTGTAGGATAATGAAAATCTATTTCTTTTTAAATGAGAAAAATCAAATTATTGAAGACAATGTGTTGATTAAAAGTGATATATATGATGCTTTGAGGTTCATAATTCTGATTGTAATAACTATATCCTGTTATTTTTTCTCCTCGGAGTAAAAACAGTTTTATAATCCAATATTTCATATGTACTATAGGACATTTAAAACTACATCCACAATCTATTCCACATTCCTTTCAAATGATGCTACCTAATTCCCTGCTCTTCGGTATGGGCTACAACTTGGGGAACTTGCCTTTTAACAAATAGACTATACTGAGTTTAAGGATTTGGTTAAAGAAAGGGGTGTTTTCCACTGTTCCCTCCACTTCCTTAACTTACTACAAGACAATCTGCCATATTGTCAATTATCCTATGATGAGACTTACCCGGAAGGAACTGAAGCTTCAGTCTGAGTGTGAGGAATGTTAACCAGCTCAGTGAGCTCAGACACAAAGCTTTTAACTTCCAACAAAACTTGCAATATTACTGTCAGGACAGTAGCTAAATAAACATCCCAACCAGGTACCACTTGGCTTAGCTCTACCCCAAGCCTGGCTTATTGGAGACTACAGTAAACATGTGCTGCCTCAGCTTCTAAACTCAGAGTGGTTTTGTCATGATGCAGTAGAGAACTAACGTACACACTCATGGTGACTGACCAAAAGCAGCTTTATGCCTCGAGTGATGAGAAAGAAATCTTAATGTTTTTCAGTCTCTAACACCTTCAACTCCTCCCCCCACAGGGAAAAAAAAAGATTTAAAATTGTCAGAAAACCAACCTTGCAATACCAGCAATCAAATACAGGAGGAGAATCCATAGTTGATGTCAGTCTAAAGTCAGTCAGTGACAGACTTCTGGTTTTTTTTTGTCCTCCGAACTGGTAGGGACAGAGAAGACATATACACGTATGTATGCAATGACAATTCATAAAATAAGAGGACATGAATTTGAAAGAAATTAAGGAAGAGTATATCAGAGGGTTTAGATGGAGAAAAGGGAGGGGAAATGTAATTATATTCTCAAAAAATAAAAAGCATAGAGTTCTATCACCAACCCCGCCCTACATGAGAGTGGGTGGGAAGCATGGAGGTCTTCACTTAATTCTCTATTTCATGCACACTGCCTGCCAGCTTGTCTGTTCTTTATTTACTTCAATCCACATTTCTGCTCTTTCAATTCTCTTTACATTTCTCTTTCTCTTCTCTTTGTGAGAGTGCTAACTAGACCCCTATTCATTATTTTTCCTCTGTTTCAGTAACAATCCCTACAAGCATGATTTACTTTGAAGTCCACAGTTAACAATATCTTTTCCCTCTTCCAGATCTTGGACCAGAGATTCTCAAGTTTACTTCCCCGAAGAAATCCTTAAGGACCTTGTTAGACTGAACATTTGGATTCAGTAGTTCAGGACAGGCTGGAGAGCTAACCTTTTAATCAGCTCCCAGGTGAACTGACCTCTCCTTTATGCAGGGAGCACACTTAAACCAGCCTTGCATGGGCCCCAGGGCTCCTGCCATCCCATTCTAACCCAGAGCTCCAGTTTATTGCTGTGTCTTAGTAACTTCACATTAAAGCCAAAACACTACCTCAAATGAAGTAAATAATAAAACAGCCTTATGTCGCTTTTGTAACTCAAGGTAAAACTCAGTTTCTTTATCAGTAATGTTTTTAAGAACTATATTCTCGGTCAACAAATGGAAGTTTTAAACTGAATGGAGTTTAATCTTTTCTCTTAAAGCTTCATTAGCTTTCAGGAGAAAGCGCTTCTATGAGGAGAGGGAACAGAAAGAGTTGAAAACCTCTGGGGCTCCTCAGAAAGACTTCCTTTGCATAGAATCGTTTATCAATTTCCACAGTCACAGAAAGTAAGGGGGACGTGACCTGAATGAGAAACTGAGGCCTGAGTAGTAACTTACAACTATGGAGACGCTGTTCATCAGATACTGGGTGTGCTGTGGCTGACTTTCGTGTTACAAAGATGTAGATGCTGTGGCTATTTTTTACCAAAATAAAAGCTTGTCTTCTCAGTACAGCCATGGTTATATAGTATGAGTCACATGTTAAAATACTTAACTTTGATAGGAGAAGATTTGTGACATAGGTTAAGAAAGACCTAGTGTATTCAGAAAAGCACAAAATTTCCTTTGGACCTTTTTCTACAGTTCCTGCTCCCCATAGGGGAAACCACTCCAGCTGAAAGTATATTCTTCTTAAATTAATCAGATTCTGGGAAAGAGAATTTTGAGACTCACTTCCAACTGTGTGTTATTTGTCCTTGGTGTTAGTAAATTATGTTTGCCAAATTTCTTAATTTTTCACATCTCTGTTATTTACTTATACACTCTAATATTATATCTTATATTATTTACTTATATTATGTTATATATTCTGGTTTTATTTATAGCTAAAAGTCAAGATTTCAGCTTAGAATTATCAAAGTTACATAAATTAAAATGAAATGGACAGCTTAAAATTTAATTACTATTCACCAGTAAACATGGAGATTCAATCTATCATCCTAAGTAAAAATCCTATATATTTCCCAAATTATTTTCTCTACAAATACATGAATGCTGTCTGATATGGTGGCCTTTTTAGTGATTGATATTCAGTAATTTTGTCGTTATTCAAAGAAAAATGTGATTTATTCAAAGAACATGTTTCTCAATGCCACTGGAAGAGACAAGGAATGAGCAGGTAAAACAGCAACACGACTATAATGTTTTAAGTACAGATGAAATGTTGAGCCAAAATTATACTCTTGATAGTCTATAAAATCCAACAAAGACCAAAAGGATAGTGAGTGCCCTGTGTGCTACTTCCTGAGACACCTGTTTTCAAACTACTTTTTAACACAGAATAAGTTTTGAGCTTATTATCTGTAGCACATTTTAAGCATTTTTCAATAAATATATAACCCTGTTTTTCAGTATAACACTTTAACTGTATGACATTGAATCCCAATTAATCGTATACACGAGACTAATGTAAGAACTTCTAGTTATTGTTATATTTCTTTCAAATGTTTTATATTTACACCAGTCTTTAAATCAACTCATTTAGAGTATGTGGCATGTGTATGTATGTATGCATATGCAGATGTCTATTAATTCATAAGTGTGTGGACATGAGTCTACATTGCTCCAAACTTACTAATAATACTCATGAAAAGAAAGGGATGGAGTCTTGTGATTTTTTTAAATGTGGTTAATTTAGTAAATTCTTCTCACCTACCAAGAACACATTCCTCTTTTCAAAAGTCAGCATTTTATCACTTTCCCTTGTCCTCATTAAAAGTAAATGAAAAAAAGTCAAGTCAAATCTATTTCTAAACATTAAATTCATTTTCCATTGAAATTGGTTTTTTTTCAATGTAAACGAATCCCAGAGGGCTGAGAAAAAAAATCTAATAAAAGAACAAATATTTCTATGTGTTTTAGGCAACATTCCTCAATAGATGTTTCTCTATGTTTGAATTGACTTATTAAAGTACTCGGAGTGTATGTTCCACATGAAAAGCCACAGTGGCCCCGAGCAGCATTCTTAGCTGACTGCTATGACCTCTGATCAATGGAAGCCCCATTTTATGTGGATATTGCACATGTTTTCATATTCAAGGCACTGCACAGGGTTCTTTAATCAACTTACAAAAAAAAACCAGGTTTTGAGGATTTCCCAGCCATAGCCTGACTAGAGTAATTCCCATAAGCACTTTTGTATGATAATTAAACAAATCTTTTCTGGTCCAGTCATGCCTGGGCTAGAGGTAGTTTCTACCTTGGGTGTGAGATGGCTTTTCTTCTGCTCTCACAAAACTAGGATATCTGTTGGGCCTTGGATGAGGTAACTCCATTTAACCTGCACCCTTCACGGTCTCCACCTCCAGAGATTTAAATATTAATGAGTTATCTAAAGGCCGTGCTGATGCATAGCTAATTAAGCTATCCCCTCCCCTTTTCCTCCTCCCTATAAAAAGTCAGGGGAGCCTGACTTTTTGGGGGGAGGAGGAGCACATACCATCTATACCTATTCACCACGCCATGAACAATAAAAGCTTTGGAAAAACGTGTCGCCTGGGCCTGCGCCGCTTCCAGATTACCAGCTTTTGGCACTTTGGAACCTTGAACTGCAGCCACCAGCCCGTGGTGGCTGCATGTATGTGGGACCCTTCTGCCGGTGGTGTGTGAAGAGCGGCGGAACCCCGCCGCAGTCCCTCGCGCCCACCAAATCCCCCTGAGTTTTTTTCTCCACAGATATCCAGATTAATATTTATAATTTCATCTATGTATCAACACATAGACCTTTTCCCACAAGGGCCAAGTGCGGGTTATAGGCACTTTGATAACACACTGACAACCCCAGTGTTCCACTTTTCCAGGTGTTAGCCATCCACAAATACTGGATTAGAATTAGCCAAGTTCTTAGCCATAAAATTGGTTATGTTCTCAGTCAGGAGGGTTTAAATGACCAAGCCAGATTCATATTTGTGCATGGAAATAATTGGCTGAACTGTCATCCAGAGGCTGCACCAACTAAGATGGCTTTGTGTCACCTTAATAGGAAGTAAACTAGCATGGCTGTAAATGCTCAGGTCAGAGTACTGAAATTTCCAAGGAAGTGAACGTAATCCATCACCTCCCTCCATTCTTTACCAAGAAAGTAGACACGGAGGGATGGCCCCGTTATGGAGACACCTGCATTAAGTTACAAACGACTTTTGAAGGTGTAGAAACAGATGTTTACTTCTTCCAATTAGAAATATCAGACACTGGTGAGTAGTGAGGGGGAAGCATGAATCCAGCACTGGACTGCCCAGCCACTGTTAATCTGCCTTTGAAAAAAAATCCTGTTCTTTTATTATTATTATTAAACTTCTTATTGATTATTTGTGAGTCTCACATCGTGCACTCTAGTCCTGCTCATCTCATATCTGCCCTTTGCCCTTGTAACCTCTTCCCCACAAAATAAAACACAACAACAACAACAACAGCAACAACAACAACAAAGCATGAAAACCATCTCATCACGGAAGCTGTAGCATGTCACAGTGAGTTCCACAGCGTATCCCACTGTCTACACATCTTCACTTACAAATGTTCATTGTAACGAGTCATTGGTCCGGTTCCAGGTTTCTGGCTTCTGTGACACCATCGATCCTCACCATGACTCCTCTCAGTTATCCTGTTGTCATGGAGATCCTACAGCTTCTGGAACAACAGGACTGGTCTTTTCACAGTCCCAACCATTCTTAGTTGATATAGATTTTGGGGTGGGATATCACAGAGCCTTGTATATGGATCTTGGTGGTAGCAGAGCTGGTCAGCCCAATGGGCTGTCCCTTATTCCACCAGGGCAAGCTCTGGGTAGGCCACCCATTGCCACCATTGGCAAGAGGCACGGTTAGCTCTCCTGCCCTCAGGGCTGGTTCACCCATACCCATGCCTCCAGAGTCACCTCTACTGTGCTGCCCCTGGGGTTCACTTTCCCTAATACTGCAGCATGTGAGGGGCTGGGCCAGCTCTCACACCCTTGGGGGCAGCTCACCACTCAGTTCCTTTGCCATCATAGCCAGCTCTACTGTGTCGCCTGGGTGAAGCACAGGGCTTTCCTTCCTCACTACTGGCAGGGCTAAGAGATGGGGCTAGCTCTCCAGAGTAACACATGCAGTGAGGGGCAGGGACAGTTCTACATAGCCCCTGGACATCCATGTGGTTCCTGGTAACTGCCCCCTACCAGGAACATCCCCATATTCTTTAGTGGTAATATGAGCCACTGTCATCGACACCAACCCCTACCACTGAGTAGCCAGACTCTGACATGGCCCTCAGTGGTAGCTTGGGCTGGAACCTCACCATTGCTCTAGGTGGCAGGGCTGGCAGCTCACAACAGGCTACTCCTCCCCATTCAAGTCTCCAGTTCTTCATAGTGCTCCAGCTGCTCCCCTTCTCTTTCTGTCCTCTCTGATCACCACATACTCACACCCAATGGTAGCTTCAGCTGCACATGTGGCTGACAGGTTCCTGGGCTACATTCTCCATCTGTGCTGAGTGACATGTCAGCATGCGGATGTCTATAGTCTGTTTGTACAGTCCACTGGAGGGAAGGCCTGTGGGGGTCATGGTAGTCCACAGGTCTCTCTTTGTCTTCCCCCTTCTGTGCTCCCTGGATTTGATTTGATTTGATTTTTATGTGTCCTAGGCATATGACAGCTTTGTCCACCAAGCCAGGAATCAAGCTAGGATGAACAAAGGACTGCCATCTGCTCTGCCCCTGGCTGATATAAGACCACCACCACCAACAAGGTGTCTCTTTGCCCATTGCCGACGTTGGGGCACCATTCTTTTTACACTGAGAGTGGCCAAGAAAACCAAAGCATGAAGAGAGATTAAAGGACCTCGGTAGTATGTTTGGATTTAGCTGGTTGTTAGAAATAACCATATCACTGGTAACAACAGTAGTAAGACAACGTGGGTAAACTCATCCAGCAAGAGTCTGAAGGTCTCCCTGCTCTGACCACAGTGACTCTGACCTTTCCTTCCTGTGGGATCTTTGTAATGGCCACCTGCTGACATTTACCATGCTTGTCATGTTAGGGCCACATATTCACCTATTATACCACTGGAGTCCCCACCAGGGTCAACTGGAAAGGCAGATGAGTTTCATTTATTCATCATTTCTTCATGTGTCATGATAGCTTCACCATAATTTGACTAAAACCAAAATATACTTCCAGTGTTGAGATTGTAAGGATCGTAGAGGAAACTGCATATTCAGGCTACTGTTTTTCCCATCTCACTACAAGTCTGTAACTAGGTTTATAGGATACCAGATGTCATGGAGGACATTGTCATTCTGCCTCCTGTCTGCTGAGTGAAAATGCATTATTGGTATTTGCCAGGTAATAATAGCATGCTAAACACCGAAATATGCCATAATAGTTGGTTTTAGTATTGCCTCGCCTCTAATTGGAACCACTAGAGATGAGCCATCCTGATTATGGGAGAGGCCTTCTGGTAGCAGATAAAAATCTATGGTAGATGGAAGATTATCTCGTCTTTTGCTTGCTTGGCCTTCCTTCTTCCCACTGAGGTAGTTGGTTTAATTTACCCTGTTGTTGCTATTGTTGTTCTTGTTGCTGTTATTGTTATTGTTGTTGTTGTTGTTTTTGCTGCTGCTGCTGCTGCTGCTACTGTGAACTGAATTCCTTCACTGATAGCAGAACCAGTATTTCCAAGCTATTATTACGAACCTGCTAACCAGCTGTTCTCCAGGAATCTCCTGGGCATCTGGTGTCCGATTGAGACTATGGACGCGCCTGCCTTGTGAACTGAGTAAGTAGCAGTTGTCATTCCTCTCCTCCAAGTGAGGGACAATTATTGTGGGACTACCCCAACTTTTGAAGCAGCCAGCCTCAAGGACCAAATAATCTCTAGAGTCTTTGGTTCTCAGGTATGATCTAGCTGTTGTTACTATTTTAATGCTGATTTAAAGCACTGAGTTCATATTTATTAAGTGTATACTGACTAATGCACATACTAAGCAGATACTAATACAGATACTAAGTTATAGAGCAACTTTTCACATAATGTTTAATCACTTTCTCAAGCGCCTTGGAAGAAGGAATTGTACTACGTACAAATAAATCTGTGGCTTATTAATTCATATGAAGCTAGCACAGAAGCTGGGCTCTTTGATATTCTGCTCCTTGTTCAGAGCTTTACTAAAGCTTTCCTTCAAGGAGGCATGACTAAAGCCTTTTGGCTTGCATGTACAATTCTACATAACTTGCAAATGTTCAGGCCAAAAGAAAGCTTGGGAAGTTTTGATACTTAATTACAAGATTAGGTCAACTACTCTAATACCATGGATTTTCAAATTCTCATTAGATACTTTTGATGTTGGGCATATTGCGTGCATCAGTGGGTGCAGAGAGTCTACTTGACTTAGCTTGTCCCTACACCCCCAACCTGCACCCAATTACCTGGATGCAGTATGGGTAGAGGTCACAGCGCTCCCAAACAGTTCTTTCATCTGAGAGTGAAGATGAAAAATGACCGACTGGCAACTCCTGGTATTGTGCGCCAGCTCTTTGGTTTATCTTCTAAAGGTCTGATGTTTGATAATGAATAAATTAGAATAAAATATGAATGCACCCTCTGTAAGGACCCAGCAGGAAACATTAGCTATTGAGCCAGATCTCAATCAGCAAATGAAAGAAGTTCCTTCTGGCACTAAGTCCAAGCCTGGGAAGTCTGCTTATTTAGAAGAGAATTGAAGATAAAAGAAATGGATGAGCGTGCTACGTGTGTGTGTGTGTGTGTGTGTGTGTGTGTGTGTGTGTGTGTGTACTCGTGCAAGGGAGGCAGTAAATGGAGGGAGAAAGTTTTAGTTTTTCTGAAGCACTGTGGCTTATATAACCCATATTAAGTAATGCCCCATCATCTAAATTGTTCTAAAAACACTCACAAATTCATCTCTTCCTTATTTTTGATCAAATTAGCATACATCCTTTATTAATACCATGCAGAGTGTATTGTCATTTAGGGACTAAACATATTTGAAGACACGTAATTTCTATAATACACCTACATTACTGCATGAACTTAACTTGAGACATTCACAAAAATGCAGAATATATGGCAAGAGGCTCTGTGTTGAATTACCTGCCCTGTGCCATAGACTTGATGTCAGCACTTTCCTCTGCTGCCACATTTGGACCTGGATCTCTCTTCCCATCTCCCCCAATGAATGTGAGGTCCTTGAAAAGTTGCTCAATCCCTACTCTGAGGATGGTTTCATTTACTGTCAGGATCTGAGCTAAATAGCTTTGCATGCCTTACCAGCCATCTCCCTTTGCATCTGACTTCCCAAGGGAGCCATCACATTAAGTTAGTAACTCCCACCTCCTCACTGGACTTTAAATGAAAGCTGGCTTTTCCTTACAGCCCTCCCTCCATCCAGACATAGGTGAGAATAAGACAGAAAGCTTGCTTCAGGCTTATGTTCAAAACTATTCAGAGACTAGGGTGTGGGGGAGGGCATGAAAAGCAAATGTCAAGTAAAGATGTTTTCTTAGTTCTTTCCCCATTTTTTACTGGTCCCTCACTTCATGAAACCATGAAATTTCAGGCCATAGGAACATGATATAAGTGGTGTGTGTGTGTGTGTGTGTGTGTGTGTGTGTGTGTGTGTGTTTCTTTATAATTTCACTAGGTGGCATTTGACTTTCTTCAACAAAAGTAAGACATCAGAAGATCCAGGAAATACATCTAGGTATAATCTCATTCATCACCTATTTCTTCCTGTGGAGCCTTATATAAATGCTAGGCTCTATTTACTTCAGTGGTACACAAGTTAACTGGTAAGAGAAAGAAATCTGAATTTCCATTAAGCACCTAGAGAGAATTTTGAGTAGAAAAGTCACTTCCCCAAATAACACATTGTAAGCAGCACAATATTCCGCCACCACCTGCGTAGAACAGGAAGTACCTTATGGCTAGTCCTGCAACCCCAGCCTACCACAGTCTTTTTTCAATCCTTGAGCACACAGCACACAACTTGTACTTTTTCATTTTATTTGAGCCACCCCGTCAATGCACATTCAATTATTTTAAGACTATAAAAGATATAGAAAAAAATATAGCTTTTGTAACAGTAAGTTTATTGCTATATTACATGCACATTGTAATTTAACATTTGCTTGACAGCTTACAATGTAAATGTTCTTTGAAAATTAGATAAGATAAGACACCTAATTTCTGAAATAGTGGGGACAAATGACATTAGGAAAATGCAAGATTTTTCTATTCCTTTGTGAGAATTTTTAGATAGTTTAAAAGTTAACAATTAGAATTTCTTACAGATATAGTCTATTAAAGGAAGACATTAAAACATAATAAACTTAAGGCAAAGTTTCTCTCAGTCTAATATAAATTCAATGCAATTAAATTATATTTTCTTTTAACTGTATTTCACACTATTATTGTCTTCATGAGTATCAAAGTTAATATTTTTTATCTGTCATTTAGTAGCACTAATTTCTGAAGCTGGGGCTGTCAGGAGTAAGTAAGTATAAACTGTGAGTCCTCTGTTCTCACCATGTAAATTAACTGAACTCCAACAGTGAAGGGTGTGGGTGGGTGGGTGACAGACAAACTGTTAGAAAGCAGCCAGCTAGGAAATGTGTCAGAGACAAATAACAAATTGTAGTTCTCTATGGTTTCACTACAGGGCACGTGACGGACTGGAGCAAAATTCAACAACAGGGTACACAAGACTTGATTATTAAAAGAGCAGAGAGTGGTGTCTCCAGTCATCTGCATAGACACAATATATGAGTTACTAAGTAAACTTTTAAAGTAATAGGATTTCCTATTGCTTTTTCAAATGTTCTTAATGTTGTGTATCTCCTCTTCCTCCCTCTCTCCTGAAAGCTCCCATTAGAGACCCACCTATTTTCTACATTATCCACTGATAGTTCTTGTGTCCTACTCTCGCCCTGCCCATAGCTGCCCCATCGTCTCTTATTAGAGACAACTCAAAGTATCCAGAGACGGGAGCTCAGAAACACAAATACGGGAGAACGTGTGACATTTGTCTTTTTTGGTCTGAGTTACCTCACTTTAGTATATTTTCAAGTTCTGTCCATTTGGCTGATATTTTAATGATTTTATTTATTTTTATTGTTAAATGATATTATATTGAAGATGTGTACTATATTTTCGCCATCTATCCATCAGTCGAAGTACATGTAAGTTGTTTCTATTTCCTAGCTGTTGTGAATAGAGCAGCAGTGAATATGGTTGAACAAATAACTGTGTGGAGGGTGAGAGTCCTTTGGGGAATATGCAAGCCACTTCCTGGTGATATCGTTCCTTCATAATTTGTCTAAAATATATTTTACTTGGCTCTGTGTGAAGTGGGTCTTAGCTGTTTCCTCTCATTGGTTTTATAATTGTGTATTCTATGTTCTTGATTTTGAGAAACAGAAGGTAGACAGCAAATAATTATCACCAGGAAAACACGCTAGTAGGAAGAAAAACACATTTTCAGAAGAAACAAATAGTATTTCAGGTGGAATATCAGCGGTTTGAGATGATAAAAAGAAAACAAAGACAGTAAGCCTATAGTTGAATCATAGAAATGAGAATATGATGGTTAATGTTTTGTATATTATTTATATACATTTGATGAGTTATATGTAGGAGAAATCTTAAATTTATAGTAACAAACATGACTGCTCCACATGTTCCACAGGTCACGTTTGAACTGTTTATGTGTCTAATTCCGTAAGTTCGTTGTAGACATGATTTGCAACCAGACATGCTCTCTCGTGCTGAGGATTTTGCCTTGCTTCTAGGGGCCTGTAGTACTGAAATGGAGGGATTGCTCCCGTTGGTTTTGAGGTTGGAGGTTGTTGCTAGCATCTACAATCTTTGAAAGGACCTTTGTAGACTCACTCTGACCCTGGCCTGGGTTCCTTGGTATCTGAATGGAAGCGAGAGAAGCCTTCTCCATTTTCTTCTGTTTTCTGAGGTGGATGAACTGACTTCACCTGTCTGGTCACCTGTAGGAGCTCCTGCATCACTGCTAAGCTTCTGGAGGGGGGGTGGGCTCCTCTCTTGAGAAACAGAGAACTTTTTAAGGAGAAATAAATACAGGTCTAAGATGTTCATCAGTGAGGATAAATCTTTTCCCACGGTCTGGACTAGAGAAATTTAACTATCTTGGGCTGCAGAGATGGCTCTGCAGGGAAGGGCACATGCTGCTCTCACAGAGAAGCTGAGTTTGGTTCCCAGCACCCATTTCGAGAGAGCTCAAAGCTCTGGATAGCCATGTCTGTGTGCAGGTATTTATAGTTTAAGGGGAGTTATGTCCCATGAATTGATAATGCTTTCCCAAGAGCCACAAACTAACAGAAACCTCATTTCCAGGATGAGAAACTTCCCTTTGAGTTGATGGCTAGAATTGCCATTGATGGCCTTCCCGAAGATCTTTTGCTGAGGGAACCACACTCTGGACACAAGATTTTGAAGAATCAAGCTGGACCTGACTTGAAAGACTCCTCCCTGAGGTTTAGCTCTCAGCATCAAAAAGGTCCTATGTGAGCTGCCAGGGGAGACAAACGATCAATAGTCACACATGGTTATAAAGCCTAAGAGTTGCAACAATGATAGCCCTGGCCAGAAATCACCAGTGGCACAATGTAGCGTTATTATCTTGAGGGTAGCCAATACCTGATTAATTGGATGTAAGTCCTGCTCAATGGGAGAGCGTTCATGCCTGATACTGTAAGTCTAGCTGGCTACCTGGCCAAAGAATGTATTTAATGAGTATTTAAAATGGCCTAGCATAAAACTTTGTCCATGTTTCTAGATCTGGAATGTCCTAAATTATGAAATATAAATATAATATAAATATAAATTAAATTATGAAAAATGTTTAAAAAGTAAATTTCTAATTTTTTTAATATGAAAGGCCTTTTTTAAAATCACATAGCTGCACAACACACAGCCCATGAAACCCATGTAGGCAGAATTATTACCTAAAAATCTGTTTCCTGTCTGTGTCCAGATTGAAGCCTCAACCTAAAAGTGCTGGCTTTTCCAAACTTATCCCCTAAACGACAGCTTTGCAATCACTACAATTTCATTAAACTAATTAGTTATAGCTCAGAGTTGGCTTCCAAATATGAGACCACATTGAAGGCCCTTCAGGACATAGGTGACCACTGTGACAGGGGCCCTTGCAATGGCTCCCCAGTCTTCTTCCTCTGCCATGCAGCTCCTTGCGAAGACCCTGGGCAGGCACACTAGTTCCTGCTTTCTGCAGACTTTGAGAACAAAGTAATGTTTATCTATTTTCAAATTCTACTTCACATATCTAAGAGACTTACGTTCTTTTTTCCCCCAAAGACTTTTTCCCTGAAGAAAAAAACAAAACAAAAACCTTCTCTTTCTCAATAATTATCTGCCTCATTTTCAATAATGCCCAAATGGAAAAAATAAAGTTAACAACTCTATATGTATGTCTTTTCTTTTTAAAGCATTTTTTTTAATGTATATAAGTTCACTGTAGCTCACAACCATCTATGGTATTTCAAACCAAGTGTCACATGCTTGTTATTTTTGACTTACTGAGGAAGCAAACATTTTGTAATAATATTGACGAAAAACTACAACAGGACAGCATTTGAAAAATGCAGAGTAGAGGATGTCCTAGCTGCAGTGTGGTGTGTTAGACAGTATTGTAACTCCTGTCCTTGGCTTCGCCACATACTCCCCCCCAAGTGCATACTTATATATAGGAGATTTAGAAATGCCATTCAAAACAAACAAAGAGCCCAAACAGTAAAACCACCCTTCTGACTTCTGGAGCAGTGAGAATCTTGTGAATTGCAATCCCAAATCACCAGTCCGCTCTCCGTACCACATAACTATTGAAATAATGATGGGCCTAAGGGGAGAAGAAAATAACTTGATGGTTGACCTTATCATCATAGAGTAAGATGCAATAAATACTAGAAGAAAAGCCTGGGGTTTTAAAACAAACAGAAAGTAATGTTATCTCTGCCTAGAGAACTCTGTAAAAAACGGGTGAGAAGAAAGGTTGCCAAAGGCCAATGGCAGATGAAGTGAGCTATCCAACAAACTGGCCTCTGTTCTGGACAGAAGCCATAGATGTGTTGGACGATGAAAGCCTGGTGGCATGGCTGGGAACAGCAGGGGCTGGAGTGTTGAAACACACTGGATGCTTAGCTGTCAAAGGACATGATCAAAGATGAGCTACCGAAGCAAATGGCAGGGACTCAGTGGCTTTTTATGCCGTCCAAACAACCACAGTGGGACGGCATGGGTAGACTTTTCTAGTTTCTGAATGGTGTAAAGTGGAAGAATCTCTACATTCTAGCAATGAGAATGCCTGATGATAGTATTATTTAAACAATATACCTCAAATACTTAAGCAGGAATATTTTCTTCAAGGAGAATTATCTTTATAATATAAAAATTCATAAAGGTTTGGACTTTTTCAGGATGTTTAGTTTGGTTAATGCTAAATCAAACTTTCTAGGTATACAATTTCTAATTTTGCTAACTACTACAAGATCTTACCCTTTAACAACAGAAGAAATTAAAGTTAATATAAATGATTTTTATACTTCCTTACCTTAAAAAAAAAAGAAAAAAAAATCAGTCTTTCCCTAATTGCTAGAAAACCTTTTCAATTATTTCAGGTGACCTAAATCTATGATCATCTAATTTTGCTTAAAAACAAATCTGGTATCTAATGTCATGGAGATTTACTAAAGTTTGTCTTTGGGGAACCTCTGAAATCTCCACTTTCATGGATGTTGCCATACTGTCACATCTGAAGGGAGTCCTTCATTTACAAACAGGTGCCTCACATCTCAGTGTGAGCTTAAGCAGAAACAGGGCACACCAGGATGCCTCAGCCTAACTGAGTACAGCTCAAGTGACATCTTCAAAGATGTCACTGGGGCCTCGAAGCAGATGGTCAGATGGTCAGCTGGAGGGCATGGAATACCGGAGTTATAGCCCCAGTATTTCCCTTTATTTATGATTTTGGGACAGACTCACCCAACAACTTATCAGTTATGCCATCTATCTCTAGGTACCGTTGCCAACAGGGAGATTACAAAGATGCTGAGGAAATGCTGGCATCGTATTTCACCATGTGATTTGTTCATAGGACCTTGCTGACATTTTGAAACTTGGAATTTCAAGACTTGTCATGTTGTCTTTGAGGTTTTTTTATTTTTTTAAATCAAGTTACATATATCAGTTGTCATTGCAAAGTCTTTAATCAAGTTACATACATCAGTCGTCATTGCAAAAAATCTTAGAGAAAGATATCCGGTCCTCAATTTTAGCAAGACTCACTAAAAACCCCCAAACTGAAATGAATGGAAAAATTGTTTTCCCAAGGTCTTTCTTTGCTCAGCTTGCTCTTCTGTGCCATTCCTCCTGATGAATACGAATCCCAGACTGTTTACTATGCATCCAATACTATATTGGACACTATATTGCTAATATAATATATTAGCAGATCAATATATTGTCCACAACACACATACTTTTCTGTTATTATTCTAAAATATGATCATGTATCAAAACCATTGTAGGTATGTTTTGCTAATTTAAGGAGAATCTAATCCAAGGCCAGTGATGTTGTTTATTGTATAGCCACAAAAACACAATGAACAGAACAAAATATTCTATTTATAAAAGCTATTTATAAATCAAGGCGAACATCCTACTGAAACAAGGGCAGAGGAAATCTGCATGTAGAAAAGGGATATATTTTGCTAATTCTGTAAAGTCCTTCAACACATTCTTGCTGCTGAGACACATTTTATATATATATATATATATATATATATACACATATATGTATATGTACATGTGTATGTGTATGTGTATGTGATGTGTATGTGTATGTGTATGTGTATGTGTATGTGTATGTGTATGTGTATGTGTATGTGTATGTGTATGTGTATGTGTATGTGTATGTGTATGTGTATATGTATATATACGTAATATATACGTATATATAACGTATATATAACGTAGTTATATATGTATATATACATATATGTAAAACTTTAATATGCTTTAAGCTCATTCATAAAAATTTAGTGAATGTTCAGGCTGCTCTTAAACATATTCAACAACTTTCTATATCCAGGTTTGTAAAAATTCCACTCAGTTACTTGCAATAAGCTTAATTTGTCAAATATTTTCAAATGATAGTAGTTAACTAGGATGAGTGTTTCTCTTTGAAACAGATATTCCTAGATACTCATACACAGGCTAAAATAACCTAGTAACCCAAACATTCTCATACTGCTAAATTAGGCACAGTGAGTATTCTTTACCATGCTAAAGACAATGGGATCAAGATTGATTTTATGCTGCCACCTAACTGTGGTTTCATTTTGTTGATGCTACAAGATATTTGCATGTAGTTTATAATCAAACTAAAATCACTAAGGTCCCCGTCATGCAAGCCAGACTCTAATGTCCACTTTTTTCCTTGGCTTATTCCCCTTGGGGAAAATGCTTAGATTTAATTTTCGTATCAGTAAGGATAGATTATGTACTAAGCATTGAGCTACACACGTTCGCATGTTATATGAATTAATTTTTAGAAGAGAAGTACAAAATCATTCTTGGTTTCATACAAAAGGAATTTGCTGAGGTTTGAAGCCACTAAATACTGATTTAGGTTGTAGAGAAAGTGCATCAATAAATTTAGAGAGACTAGGGTCTCAAAAAGTGTTTGGCCTCACTCTCTGAACAGGTATAGTTGCCACGCTTCTGGAAACAAAGTATGTTTCACATCTGTCGTGTGTGTGCTCACTGTACTTAAGATTATCTTGATATAATGGGAATTTGTTTTACTTACCCGCAGTCTGTACGTAGCCCTGGAGTCTGTTTAAATTGCTGCATGCCATCCTAGATGCTTCTGTGGTTTCTGTAGGGCTCTGAAAAGGGCACATTGTTAACAGTTTGTTCTTTTTCTCTGCCCTTCTGCCGGATATTACATTCTTCCAGATCACACAGCTACAGTCTGTATGCACTACCTCAACTATGCACACTGGAGTAAGCATCTATTCTATACACCAAAGATTTTAGGGCAAGCTAGGAGTGCCCACAAACGACTTCAACTGAAACTTCTGTCATTCTGGAATTTCTCCACGGTAATGCTGTCTAGGTATGTCAAAGCATACCTTGTCTACAGCCCTGCTGTCTGTCTGGTGTCTCTTGAACTTACCCTCTCTCTCCCAATTTATGTCCTTTCCCCACAAATTGTTGTTTACTACCATAGAGCAATTAGCTAACAAAGCACAGCTTAGAAAAACAAAGGTCTCCTTTGAGGAAACTTTGCCTCTCTTCCACTGACTTCCCAATTCCATTTTTTTTTTTGGCTCTAATTCGGACCCAAACTTTACGGGACCCGATTTCCCATGTCCAGCATCTATTTCTCCAACATGCATCCACGCTTTAATTCACTTTGAATTGACTTCTGCCTTCAACGTATCTTGTGAAAAAAGAAACCAGCATTGTCGGAAGCCTATCTCAGCTGGTGACGCTTTCATGCACGTTTAGCTTTTGGTTGGTCTGTAGCTGAAAGTCTGTGTGTCAGAAACTCTAGATCGTAGACTTATTTCTGTGTTTTGTCCTTGTTTTGTTGTTGTTGTTTTGTTATATACATTTGTCTGTATCATAGATATCATGAAATACTACTTCCTAAGCAGAAGACTCAGAGAGGAATGTTTTACTTTATCTTAATGATAAGTGTCATGGCACCTATGATCCTGCTCATGAAAACATAATGAGTACATGGATGAGATCAATGTGGGAAGAGGCAGTACCCCATATGCTTCTTAATAGACACGTGACAACTGGGACCATCTTCAGAAACAGGAAAGGAGACTATCAGCTGAAGTAACCTAGGATGGATCCAGACACCCATTGCATCTCAAGATAGCTCTTTCAATAACTCAGAGCACTGGTTTGTTATATAGTGTCAAATTTTAAACAGGATCAACTCTTTGTCCCCTCAATTCCATTGAAGACAGTTTCACTACAAGTACAGTCAAAAGTACACATATGATATCTGTGAGAATATTTCTTATAATTAAGCACAGTGAGCCTGGGCGCACTACTGAACATTGAGAAATATGTGCTTATGTGCTCCGATGAAGTGGATAAATGTTATAAATAAAACAATAAAACCTGGAAATAGAAACCACATACAGTAATATATCAATAGCAGTCATGTTTACATAGTGAATTTTCTGTAACATTTCCATGTGTTTCTCTATACTAAAATAATTCAATAATTATGAGCTACGCTCACAACTGTAAATTTTAAAGGTATGTATAAAATAATTATCTAAATCCTCCATAAGTGTTTTCTTCACTGAAGGAAGAGGAAGCAGCTGTTCTTTCCATTCAGACACCTGCTGCTGAGAGCCACATCACTAAAAATCTCTCTTGCTTCCCTATAAACTAAATCCTAGACACTGAAGACTGTATTCTCTCAATTTATATAATAGTTTATCATATAAATTCCTAGGAAGTTAAGACTATATTTGCTTTATATCTCCACCACACACAAACATGCAAGTAATAGTGTTTTTATTAGAAATGAACAAAACACCCAATTAGTGGTAATATTATATTAGCATGTCACCAGCATATTAATATTACCACACAAATATCACTATAAATATTAAATTAACACTACCCTAATATTAATTTAGTAAAATTGCTCTTGTTATTGTAAATAATACCATGTTATTAGCATGGTATTTCATTTGCATTGGATCTTAGTAAAAGGTCTGTTACATTTTAGCTCTGATAATTGTGAAGATGATGGACAGCAATAATAACTCAACTGGGCGTGAGCTGTGCGTCAAGCTCAGGACTTCGCTGCTTAAATGAAAAACAGCCACTGATAATGCTGCCAACACTAGTCCAAGAATAACTTCAGTGTTAGTTATAAATTCTGCCAAGGTCCATAACTCAAAAAAAAAAAAAAGCTTTTATTAGGGAATCAAGCCCAGGTCTGTATAACTCCAAAGTCCCTCGACACTTCTAGTCTCCATGCTCTGTATAATTAATATATATAAATACAAGTTTTTAAATAAAAGATTTGGAGTCTAAACGACAGAAGGCCTCTCCATCTCATGCCTCTGCTTTCTTAAATCAGTCTTGTGTCAACCTTTTCTCTATTTTTTTGTTCCATGAAAGCACTTAGGAAGTTATCTGCCATCTATCACACTGGGCAGGGCAGAATCAACATTTTCTAACAGATGAAATGCAAGGTTAGCCGAGAAAATAGCTTCCTAATGTGAAATTTACACGTGTCTGAACTTTGAAGCAGGCCAGGCATGTCAGCTGGAAGCCTTTACCTGAAGATCATTTCACCTCATCTTTAATTAAATGATTAGACGCGCTGCCACCTACTACACTCATGGGGAAAGTGAGATGCCTTGGAGTAAAAGCTGGGTATTCGTTGGATGAAAAAAGGTATATTTGGAGATTAAATGTTAGTGCTTTTCATGTTGACATTTTGTCTTTTATGAGCCCTAGTAAAAGAATTTCACTCTTTAAGCTACAGAGAGTCAGTTGTTCTGAGGTATTGTCGTAGCTTTTATTAGAATCTCACAGCTCATTGTCTGGTATAATTTCAGTTGGATGTGGACTGCCAAAATAGAAGTGTTCTTTCCCTAACAATTGAAAGTGATAAAAAGTCCATTGCACAGTAGTTAAGTTATTAGCCCAAGTGTTCCCACCCTGCTGCACTAGCTCCACCCGGCAGGTCATATAACACAACATTTTCTCTGACTCTTAGGATTATGCATTTAAACAAGAATGGTGACTTTTTGTGGAAACCACAAACAATGATTGTTAATATGACTATCCAGTGGTTCCAGGAAAAAAGTTTAAGATCATATGCTCAAGATTTCCACAGCCAACAATGCAATATCAATGCTCCATAATTAATACTTTTGCAATTCTTTTCCTACAGATAAAGCACTAGAATTCTGGGTCACAGGTAGTCCATGAATCTTCATTTGTTTGAGTCTGTGCGTTGTATAATACATACTCAGAGGGATCTTTTACACAGTAGACTTCATTTTTACGTTGCAGTAAAGCTAGTTAATTCTAATAAATACTTTTAGAATATCAAAATTAGCTCACATGCATACATTTTTAAAGCAGAACAAAAAGGTGAATTAATCAGTGTCTGGAATAATTCACCCGTGAAAAACAACTCAAAGATCTGTACATTTGTCACTGGAAAATCAGGCTGAATCTAATCTTGAAGTTTCCTCCCTGCGGACTAGCTTTCTCAGTGTTGGGAGGTGCTGTGCAAGCTACCTTAGGAGAAGTCATCAACGGCCCTGCCCAGCTGTGGACCTCATGAGCCACGGCAGTGGCTTGCCTGGCAAGCTATGCTCACTAATGCAATCATGGAGTGACGATTATGGAGGCAACCACTCTCCTTATTATTGAGTTGGAGGTCCACTCCGGAGAGGATACTTGTATCCAGTGCTATAAACCTGGTCAGAGCCTGTGGCTCAATAAATCACGGGTCTGAGGAGGGAATCAGCTATTGTTTTGCTAAATGGATGTGATGGTGATGTCAAACTCCCTTCTAAATTTTTCTTTTTACACCAACAGATTAGTGCCATTCTCAGCCTCCACTAGAGAAACTGTTTTGTTGTAGGTGGTAGTTAACACAAAGACTCATAATTGACCTAAATTCAGAAAATATATGGCTATGGGTTGCTTGAGACTCAAAGAGACTTCAATATCACTCCCTCAGGGATGTAATATGGCATACATAGGTCTGTCTGTATGCATGTATGTATGCATGCATGCATGCATGGATGCATATATATATATACACATATATATGTATATATATACATGTGTGTGTGTGTGTGTTTGTCTTGCAAAGTTCCTCCTGGTTCTGTTGTTTCTCTGCATACTAAGGTATAACTCCAGGATACTCAAAAAACAGACAAAGAACCCATTGTTAATATGACCAAAACCAATTTCCTCACTTCCTGTTATTTGACACCTCAAAGCTACAAGTGATCTAAAGATGTCTTGGTTCTGAAACAAAGAAATAGAAAGAAACTATTAGAAGCTCATCCCGAGTCTGGTGTGTGGAAAGCTGCAGGTTAATACAGTTGTTGTTCTGTCTTGTGTCTATTGTTCCAACAACTCTTTCCCCAATCCTATCCTAGATCCTGGAGACAAAGACAAAGTTATCTTATCATTCTGGAGCTGAGACAAGGTTATCTTACCAGTCATTGTCATGTCATTATCTTCCACCTCTGAGACCAACATTTGGATGAGATAAACAGCACTGTAGAAAATTGTATTGATCTCAGAGCTGATTGGAATAAAATAAGTAGCAAGACAGAAGATACAGGAGAAATAGTCTAGAGGAATGGGAAACACCAATGTCTCTCTTCTCTAATCATGGAGTATCATCCAGGTCCTCCATCCTTTGAATTTAGGCTGATCAACCAACCACATGGCAGATGGATCTTATAGGACCTTTGAGTAAAACTCACCTGCTACCTGTCTTGAATTCTGACCAGAAAAACAAGACTCTAGAGGACGAGCAGCACCAGGTGACCCCAACCATGTCAGCCCCCTCAAAGGACATCATGGACATTCGAGTCAGGCTCTTTTCAATTTCCTAGAAGATGCCACATCCAGTTAAACAACTTCACAGCAAAATCTAACCACTCTCAGAAACTGGAGGAATGGTGGTAACCAAAGGACTACTAATTTCTAAGATAGCTTCTACATGGCAGTAGGTAACTGACAGGGATTCCTTCTCCTGGCGACACAGCACAAAATCTCATTTCATCCCCCCTCCTTCAGTGAATCTGCTTCTATTACATCTTCTCTGTTCTACTCGATACCTTCCGAGAATATCTTCCAAACCTCCTTCCAAGGCTCCATTCTCCTTACTCCCTTTTAATATTACTGCTTTTACATTCCCGGTATTAGGTTCTTACCTCAAGAAAGAGTAGGACTGGCCTGAGGATTTGCTTTCCTCTAATGGTGTAGTTATCTTGGCTGCAAGCATTCGCACTTCATACTTCTTTTGACCACCTATTTATCAGTCTCCAAAATCTCTAATTTAGTTCACCCCCAGGATGTCATTTACAATCTCATCTTCAACTATATGCTAGAAGAATTAAATGTCTAAGTGTTTCAAACTTGACATTAAACTAAATTTTGACTTTTTTGCTAGCAAATTGTGTTATTTCTGCATATTTTTTGAGTTACCTCTTTCCCTTCCCCATAGCTCATTCATTCTAGGATGGCCCTTCTATTAGCTTTCGTTCATGGTTACTTTGCCCCTGTCTTTTTGTAATTCTTATAAATTTCACCCCCATACACTTTTCAAGCCAGAAGAAAATCTCCCTCTCTCCCTCTGTCTTTTGTTTGTTTAAATATTTTTCATTAATTTATTTTTTTTCACATTATATCACTATTTCAGTTTCCCCTTTCCTCCCAGTCTTCATCTCACAGGCCCCTCCGCCACCCTCCTCCTCTTCACCTCTGAGAAGGGGGAGGTCCCTCAAGTCACTGAAAGACTAGCTACATCCTCCCCAACTGAGGTCAGACAATACAGTCCAATTAGGGGAACAGGATCCATAGATAGGCAACATTTAGGGTAAGCTCCCACCTCCCACACCAGTTGTGGGGGGACCACCAAGCTGCACATCTGCTACATATGAGTGGGGTGGGGTTGGGGCGACTAGGTCTAGCCCATGTATACTCTTTGGTTGACTGTCCATCAGGTTTCTTATGTACAACTCAGGAACAGTTTCCTGAGGGTGGGTAAGCCCTACCAGATCTGTCATCAATCAAGAATACGCCACACAGACAAGCCCACAGAGCAGTCTGACAGAGGCAATTCTTCAACTGAAGTTTCCTCTTCCAAGGTGACTCTCATCTGTCTCAAGTCAACAAAAACTACCCAGCACATTACCTGAATGTAAGAGTTGAATGTGTTGAAGTCATCAGGTGTTTGTGAGCTTGGAGTATTTCTGTTGCCTCTATCATAACTTCTTTGTTATAACTTTCTATCATGCGATATTTAATTGGGCTTCTTTTATCAACCAGCTTGCACAATATATATAATTCAATCAATCATCTGTCTTTACTCTGTCACATGGCCATGGTACTCAAGCTATTATGCTTAGAACCTTCAGGGGCTGGAAGAACCTAGGCCTCTGTGATCTCGGAGCTGTCAGCCATTGTCTTCATGTGGAATGATTTTGCTTATCTTTTATGTTATGAATCAAACCTCCACATACCAGCCTTCTATTTAGACAGATAGATGTCTTCCTTCTGTATGCTCATCCTGACTGCTTCCTCCCACTCTCCTCATCACTATTGGCATCATAACTGTCACTGTCTATGCATGCTTGCACCTTGGCTTTCAAGAATTTGCATCAAAAACTTACTCATGACAGCTACTCAATATTTTGAATGTAGGAATAAATATATGAAAAAAAATGACTGTTAAGGGTCACAGAGGGCTGGAAATTGAAAACTGCCACCATTTTATCCCTGGCTGTTCACCATCACGGAAAAACTGACTTTCATTGACGTCATCTAACAGGGAAAAAAAACAACAGAGTCCCTTTCATGGTGGTTAAGGAGATATCATTGGAGAACAGCAGAGGGAATCTGTCAGCACTCTTCTTAGTTAAGGGTCGGCAAGTTTCTGTAAGATCAAAAGCACTTCAAAGGTTGTCTCTTTCAGAATCATTGGCAAGATATTTCATTACAAGTGCTCTAGAAATTTTAGCACAACAGGAGAAACCAGCAATTGCAAAATCCCTGCAAACCTTAGTGATCTGAGTATTATAAAGCAAGAAGAAATCTTGTGCTTCTGCTTAGTGTTTCCTTAACACATTCATTTCTTACAGATCAGCTAGTAATATAGTCACTATTTGGGTAAAAACAAAAGAAACAAAGAAAAAGAAAATGCAGAATACTTGTGAACTTTTAAAATGTTTGATTTGAAAATCCTGCCAATAAAGAAATAAGTTCTCTATGGGTGTGGTAGCACACGCCTTTAATCCCAACACTCAGGAGGCAAAGGCAGGCAGATCTCTGAGTTGGGGCCCAGCCAGGCTTGCAAATTGAGTTCCAGGATAGCCAGGTCTATATAGACAAACTCTATCTTGAAACCCAAAAAAGAAAGAAAATAGTTCTCTCCGTTTTCTTCTCTCAATGAGCCACGTGGCTTATCCTTGATCTTGTCCTGTGTGCTATCAATCTTATTACACACGTCACAAAGGTTGTCTGTGGCAAAACACAAAAGCCAGTGAGGCTGCTAACAGAGGTCTAAAACAAGCCAGCTTCAAATCCTCACAGTTTCTGTGCATTCGGACATATTCTTGTGGCAGTGAATTAATCTGCTTTGGCTCCCAGTGGGTCTCACATGCACTGAACCCACCCAAGAGCTCTGGATTCATGAATGAAAGACATATATATGCCAGCTAATTTTGATTTTGATATGCCTTGAATAGTTCAATGGCTGGGCACTTCTAAACCTTCCTGCAGCTAGCACCCACTCCCCTCCCATATTCCTGGCTTAACATCTTCTAAATCTGTATTTTATCTTTGCTGCCCTGTTACCTTCTGGGCAGCTCCCGTCTCCCATGGGAGCTTTTCCCTTGTTACCTGCTTTGCTGCTTATTTCTCTCCTGCAGCTCTTAAATCTGATCCTCTGCCTCCGAGTCATGGTAATTCTCTTGTTCCTCTTCCTGCATCCTTTGCCCACGCAAACTAAAAGTCCTGTCTCTGTCTCCCTGCCCAGCCATTGGCTGTATAGAATTTTTTTAAATTAAACTAATAAAATTTATTTTAAAATATACAACTTAGTATTGACATTTTTTAAATCATCAAAATAATTTATAATAGTTAAATGTCTCTTAAATATACATGTTATCCTCTGAAGCTAAAAGTAATATGCACTTAACCAGTTTTAAAAATCTATTTGGAACATTACACATGACAAAAGTAGGGAAAAAAATTCCCTTATGAAGTCCTCTATGAAAGGAAATTGTGACCAGTCCCTGATTAGACAGAAACCACTCCATCTCCAAAAAGGAATGGAAAGTGTAACTGTGGCTTCATAGAATGAATTGGGTAGTGTTTTTTTCTGTTTCTATTTTGTGGAACAGTTTGAAGAGTATTGGTATTATGTCTTCTTTGAAGGTCTGATAGAATTCTGCACTAAACCCAACTGGACCTGGGCAATTTTTAGTTGGGAGACCTTTAATGACTGCTTCTACTCTTTTAGGAGTTATGGGACTGTTTAGATGGTTTATCTGACCCTGATTTATCTTTGGTATTTGGTATCTGTCCATTTCATCCATATTTTCCAGTTTTGTTGAGTATAGGCTTTTGAAGTAGGATCTGATGGGTTTTTTTTTTGTTTGTTTTGTTTTTTTTTTTTTTTAATTTCCTCAGTTTCTGATGTTATGTCTCCTGTATCATTTCTGATTCTGTTAATTTGGATACTGTCTCTGTTCCCTCTGGTTAGTCTGGCTAAAGGTTTATCTATCTTTGTGATTTTTCTCAAAGAACCAGCTCCTGGTTTTGTTGATATTTTGTATAGTTCTTTCTGTTTCTGCTTGGTTGATTTCAGCCCTGAGTTTGATTATTTCCTGCCATCTACTCCTGTTGGGTATATTTGCTTCTTTTTGCTCTAGAGCTTTCAGGTGTGCTGTCAAGTTGCTATTGTATGCTCTCTCCAGTTTCTTTTTGGAGGCACTCAGAGCTGAGTTTTCCTCTCAGTACTGTTTTCATTGTATCCCATAACTTTGCTATGTTGTGCCTTTATTTTCATTAAATTCTAAAAGTTTTTAATTTCTTCATTTCTTCCCTAAACAAGTTACCATTGAGTAGAGTATTATTCAGCTTCCATGTGTATGTGGGCTTTCTGTTGTTTTTGTTGCTATTGAAGACCAGCTTTAGTTTGTGGTGATCTGATAGTATGCATGGGATTATTTCAATCTTCTTGTATCTGTGTAGGCCTGTTTTGTGACCAATTATATGATCAGTTTTGGAGAAGGTACCATGAGATGATGAGAAGAAGGTATATTCTTTTGTTTTAGGATGAAATGATCTATATATCTGTTAAATCCATTTGGTCCACAACTTTTGTTAGTTTCAATGTGTCTCTGTTTAGTTTGTGTTTCCATGATCTATCTGTCCATTGCTGAAAGTGGGGTGTTGATGTCTCTCACTATTATTGTGTGAGGTGCAATGTGTGCTTTGAGCTTTAGTAAAGTTCCTTTTATGAATGTGAATGCCCTTGCTTTTGGAGCATAGATGTTCAGAATTGAGAGGTTCTCTTGGTAGATTTTTTTTTCTTTGATGAGTGTGAAGTGTCCTTATTTATCCTTTTTGATAGTTTTTGGTTGAAAGTTGATTTTATTTGATATTAGAATGGCTACTCCTGTTTGTTTCTTGGGACCATTTGCTTGGAAAATTGTTTTCCAAAACTTTACTCTGAGGTAGTGTCTGTCTTTGACACTGAGGTGAGTTTCTTGTATACAGCAAAATGCTGGGTCCTCTTTACATATTCAGTCTGTTATTCTATGTCTTTTTATTGGGGAATTGAGTCCATTGATGTCAAGAGATATTAAGGAATAGTCATTGTTGCTTCCTGTTATTTTTATGTTTGTATGGTTATCTTCTTTTGGGATTGTTCAAAGATTACTTCCTTGATTTTTCTAGGGTGTAATTTCTCTCCTTGTGTTGGCATTTTCCACCTATTATCCTTTGTAGGGCTGGATTTGTGGAAAGATACTGTGTAAATTTGGTTTTGTCATGAATTACCTTTATTACCAGCTGTGGGCAGGGAACCTCAGCATCTGGAAGTACAGCTTTTGGGAGATGAATTAAGACAAAGCATTAGAACTAATCCCAAACCCAACATATTCTGCTAAATATGACAAAGGCTGTTAAAGAATTATAGTGGCCAACAAGGCCCTGCATGTCCATAATGTCCCCACTAGGTAGGTCAAATACACCTTCCCAAAGATTAAGGCAGAGATCTGTAACTACCAACAATGAAAGCATAGAATCACAGGCAACCAGCATAGCAGGATCATTTTTCTTTCTGTGGAGTGAAGAGCTCAGCAGTAAAATACATATATTCATTCAACACCTTCTCTGGTCAATGGTGATCATTTCTCATTTTGTAACAGCAATGAATTCAATGACTTCTGGCCAATGAATAATTACCAACAGGTTCAATATTTTATATGGTCCCTTATACTGTGGGGACCTCTTAGTATGATTATTCATATTTGTCAGTGACTCCAGAGATTCACTGAGGTTGGAATGACAGATCCAAATAGCATCCACAATCATAAGGTTTATATTTTTAATCCTATAGCATTAAAGACATGTTTCATGATTTGATTTTCAACTTGAACATGTTCATATGAGTAGAGTCAGTTACAAGTCAGCAATATAAACTTCAGGGTCAGAGGGACACTGCGGGTTTGCAGGCTATCTCAGCATGCACTGAAATATTTGCTGTCAGTGTTCATGTGTGCAGACGCAGACATTCAATGAATGACTGAAAATGGTGTAATTCCTCTCTTTCTATTCATTTTTTTATGGTATGATATTGTCTCGTTTATTCATCAAATACTAACCTCAGATCAGGTATTGGTATATATTGAATAAAACAGAATGAATCTATGTTTTAGTTGGAAAAGACAAAACATACACACATATGTAAATACATAACTAACTACAACTGTTGTAGACTCTGGGAAACAACATTGCTTATGATGCTTAAAGAGAAGTTACAAGGATTGCTGACAATCAAATAACCTTTGGCTGCCATTTTCTTCTTTAGTTGTAGTTTGAAGAACAAACCTTGAGCTTTCTGGGAAAGGAAAGATTCTTTTGCTATTAGGCACTGACACTGCCAGCAATATGATAAAACTGGAGGATTTGAACACGTGCTAGCTTTTGCAGATAACCTTGCTATTGTCAGGAACTCTTGGTTACTTTAAACAAGATTCCTTATGGGGTTGTTTCTTGTGAAGGAGCACTTTGACAAAGTTAGAGCAGCTGCATGATTTGAACTGCTGGAAATGACAAAATTTTGTTTTTAATTTTATTTTTCAAAGGCTATCCCAAAGTCATGAGCTTTGTGATTCAGTAAATGAATTTGCCAGTTTAAAAAGTTTTCTTCAAGTTGTCCTTTTGTTCTAAAAATATATATATAATATTTGCCTTATTTTATTTGTGTGTGTTTGTGTGTGTGTTTGTGTATGTGTGTGTGTGTGTGTGTGTGCGTGTGTACATTTAAATATATATGTGTACACATGTGGGTGCAAGTTAGAAGAAGATGTCAGAACCTTTGTAGCTAGAGTTACAAATAGTTGTGAGCAGCTAACCACTGAACTGATCATGGGGTTCCCAATGGAGGAGTTAGAGAAAAGACTGAAGGAGCTGAAAGGGTTTGCAGCCCCATCAGGAGAGCAACAATACCAACCAACCAGATCTCCCAGGGTCTAAACCACCAGCCTGGGAGCACATAGGGAGGGACCCATGGCTCCAGCTGTACATGTAGGGGAGGATGGCCTCGTTGGGCATAGGTGGGAGAGGAAAACCTTGGTCCCATGAAGGCTGGACACTGAGTGTGGTGGAATTCGAGGGTGGGAACTTGGAAGTGTGTATGGGTAGGTGGGGGAACATCCTCATAGAAGCAGGAGGAGGGAGGATGGGATGGGGGTTCCTGGGTGTGGGGGGGATGAGGTAAGAGAATAACATCTGAAATGTAAATAAAATATCCAATTAAAAAATTTTCTTTTAAAAAGGAACAAAAGGGAAAAAATAGTGTGGCCACCTGACATAAGTGCTGGTTATGTACTCAGGTCCTTTGCACAAATAGCAAATACTGTTAACCACTGAGCCATCTCTGCAGCTCCAAGTTCGTTTCATACAGTAATTTCTAAGGGAGATGATATTTAAAAGTTGGATTGTTCGGTTGTGATGTTACATTTCCCAGATAACCTATGAGTGAAAAATACAATGCACACCCGGCCACACACAGAGACATAAATACACACACACACACACACACACACACACACACACACATACACACATACACACACACACCAATTTAATAATTGAATGAAATAGTTTCTGTTGGTTTTGTTTGTCTCATGTTTTCAATTCCCAGGTAAAGCTGACTTATTCAAAAACATAGTCACTAAATTAAGTATACTTTAATTGTGGACTTGGGAGACAAAATAATACAGGATGAGAAGAAGTTAGAAAAAAAATGAAATGCCAAAAGAAAATAATGACAGTCCACTCAGATGAATTGGGAAGACTGAAAGAAAGTTAGATCTTGATATAAAGTCGTCTTTCTATGGCAGACCAGATAAACAATACTACCTGAACTAGGGTGTGATGCTTTATAGCTTGAAAGCCAATTTAAAATACTGAAGTCATTTAGAAATCTAAACTGAATGGCTTTAAACATCATCTTTCCTACGTGGAAATAAAAGGGATGGGAGCAAAATACAGACTTTGACATCTGACCACAGTTATAGACAGAAGAGACTCAGTGTACATTTTTATAATGGTTGTTCTCAGTTTAAGCAAATGCAAAGGTATGTTCCAAGCGTGGCTCCACAAACTATCTATCCATCTGATCAATTGCATCCTTAACATTTCCTCATATTCCAGAAAGAAACTACCCATTCTATGGACATCCTAAGAGTCATCAGGTATAGTTGGTAGAGTTTTAAAATCCAAAATGGAAATGTAAAGCTGTAGAGGCAGGAGAAGAAAGCAAAGCCAGAACATGTCAGTAGGTGAGACTTGTTTTTTCTTTTGTTTTCTTCTGTTTGAGAAATTTCATAAATTCTACTAACTGCTTTTTAAAACAATGAAACTGTAAGCAAACCAAGTATTCCCCATCCTGTGAAGCCTGCATTGTGAACATATACTCTATGAAAGTACCAGTAGCACTTTGGTGGGTGTGAGAGTTAGAACATCTTTAGTTAAATACCCAGGCCAGTAGAAAATATGCACAATAGTTAACAGGTGGAAATCCTCAAAAATTAGTGATGGAAGCTTTTGGAGGACCTATGGAAAAGATATGGGAAGGTGAAGTGATTACTGCTTTGCAGAGTCATGCTAGAGTTTTGGAGACATCAGAAAAGCTAATCTTTAGTGGAATATAAGGTTGGAGAAGTAGCCATGTCTATCATAAAGTGTATATTCTTTCCATAGGAACAAATAGATTAAACAAAATTAGCAGAGAGAACTCTGAAAAAAATGACTGGCAAGAGCCATTTAGTCTTCCATAATTCAATCTCTCTCATGTTGGAGTCTCATAATTGAACAAATAAAAGAGCTATACAAATAATTTTTATCTGTGTTGGTAGATAATTTCCTAAGATTACCACTACATGATAGGCTTATTGATAAAGTATGGAAGTAGCTCAATTTATCCCAATATCCAAATTAACCTTAAAGTTATAACAATCTATTATTAAACTCTCACAATAATATAATTAATAATTATAAAACAGAATAACTTGGAACTAAAAATAGATACTCTGACCAGTACAGCAAAGCTCAGAGTAAACTTGCACACTTATTATCAATTTATTTTCAGCAAAGAAAAACAATAAAAATCCAATGAAAAGGGTCATTTTATTCCATGTGGATTGAAGAAGGTAATATCCAAAAAGCACAAAGAACTCCAACTTACTAGTAAAAAACACAGGCAACCCAATTAAAAGGGGACAAATATTTCAGAAAATAGTTTTCAAAAGAAGGCAGACACCTGGTCTGTGAGTTAGAAAACTGTTCATCACTGCTAATCAGGAAAATACATATTAACATCCTGACAAGTGATCACCTCAGATCTGGTATAATGGCTATTAACAAGTGACAAAGTACATTGAACCTAATGGCACATTTCTGTACTTGCAGCACTTATGACTGGAGACTAAGGCCGAAGAATTGCCAGTCGTTCAAGGTCATCCTAGGGTACATGCAACAGACCAACAGGGCTTACCGTAGTGAGATTGTCTCACATGACAATTACACAATAACAGTAGTGGCAGCAACAAAGATAACCCCCAAACAACAAAGAAGATAAGATACAGTTCCAGCCAAGAGGTGGAAAACAGAATGTGTATGCACTGTGAATGAGAATATAAACCTTATTGCATATGGAAGACAGTTTGGCTGTTCCTTAAAATATTGAAAACAGAATTCCAAATGGATCTAGCATCCTACTTCATTGTCTATCAGAAGTAATCCAACCAATATGATATATAGATATCATGCCTCAGTGTTATGTGTTGTGTATCTCAACAACTAAGATATGTTCAACGTAGGTGCTCAAATAGATGAATTAAGACAATAAAATGTCTAGATAGATAGTCAAGGCTATTCTGTCGTGAAGAGGAGAAAGATTCTATTGTTTGTAAACATTGAAGTATGCAAAATAAATTGGGAATGACAACAAAACAAAGATAAAATATCTAATGACCTCACTCACATCAGAGATTTAAAAAATCTTAAACAGCAGAATGGTGGTCATCAAAAGCTATTTGAGAAGGAAGTGGGCCATGTTACCAAATAACGCCATTCCTCAGTTCAATAAAGGGTATGCTCTCTAGTAGCACTCTGCACAGTGAGGTAGATAAAAACACTACACACATGCTTCACAATTGCTAGAAGACCATTTGATTTTAATTGTTTTCAAGACAAAAGAATGTATATGAAGTGGCTGGGGCTTTTATAACTATCTTGATTTCATCGTTCATAGTATAAAATCTGTAAGACTCATTTGGTAACCCATAAGTACACAGCATAATTTGTTAATTAAACTCAAACTTATAAATTAAAAGTACTTAAATTAAATACTTAAGAATTGGTGTTTTCATGGCCCCATACAGTCATCAAGGCTACCAACCTCAGCTTCCAACATCACCCTGGCATGAGGCCCTGCATTCTGTCTTATTATTCTGGGAATGGAGGTTCTAAGCCATGGATAGATATAATGATTTTCTGTTAGAACACAGTGACCATGTGGTACTGGCACATGTGACACCTCCAGGGTCCAGGTATTGGATATCTGTTGATCATGTCAAGCCCCAGATAAAAGAACGGTATTGTGGTTGTAGGAGGATGTCAGCATTCCTTCCCCAACTGCTGCATGTCGCTGTGGGCCAGCAGGCCTGGGTAGTTCAAAGAATTGACAAATTAGATTCCTGGTGTGGTATAAAACCCTGTCAGATCTTGCTCTTGAGTACCAGACAAAGACTAAAACATTTCAGGGGACTGAGTCTTCAAAAAGAAAGTAATGGTTTTGTAGTCTTTCCAGACTCAGAGGCATGGTTTATAATGGGGTCAGCATAATTCCTTGCATGTTCTCTACAATTAAGAAAATAATTTGTTAAAAATAAGGAAGTGGACTTCAGGCAGGAAGCTGACATTAGGCTAGAACAAAGAAGTAATTTCAGGCAGGAATCTAAATTTTAGGCTAGAACAAGGAAGTAGGCTTCAGACATGAAAATGACTTTGGGCTAGGACAGAGAAGTGTGGAGTGCAGCTGCCGCAACCTTAAGATAGAGCCTGCCAGGCTTATGCTTTGGAGTAAACAAGTCCTTATTTGGTATGGAGACCGTGCTTGCTGGTAGCCTGATCTGTCTTCATGACCTCTTAGCCTATGATAGTGTGAAGTGTGGTATGGGCATATGGGCAATCCCATGAAGAGCATTTAAGCAGCGCTCCTGGGGTAGTAGGCGGCACACCCTTGTTCTAGCAGTAACTGAAAGGACCTGAGTAAACTGTCTCTGGAAGGAACTGGTGTGCTAGTCTTTCTTCCCGCTGGTCGGGGTGATCGGTGCAGCACAGGGAAGTAGGCTCAGATATTTTGGTCATCCTGATAAGCCCTTAGAGACAGTGATCACGTGTTCATATGACTTTGTTTATTGCTTTGCTTGTTCTTTGACTATTTGTGTTTATTGTCTTGCTTATTTTTTGACTATTTGCACCTATTGTATTTCTAGTTCCTCAACCTAGAACTGACCTTAATACTTGCATGTAATTAAAATGGTATAAAAGCAAAAAGGAGTAGGGGGGGGATGGGATAGGGGGGTTTTAGGGAGTGGAAATGGGGAAAGAGGAAGGCATCTAAAATGTAAGTAAGCAAAATATTCAATAAAAAAAAATACTCTTCCTCCTTCTTTGGTGCCATACGCATTGTTTAGAAATGCAGTGCTCTCTAAAAGGAGAGGGAAGAGCAGCAGATCGGATGACCTTATCATTTTATTAACCAGTGTACAAGCAGCTGTGAGAATAGTCACAGTCGCAGGAAAACATCTGTGTGCTTGCACTTGACTTTTTTTTTTTTTTTTTTTTAGAATGTTACAGTCACAAATACAAAGCAGTTTAACGGTGTCCCCAAGGAAAAAAAGAATTGGCATTGTGTTTTGAGTTATTCTATGAAAAGAGGCTTTGGGAAATGAAAACTGGCAAATGATGGCCAGAAATGATCCCTGTGAAAAAGAAATCCCAGATAACCGAACTGTACAAATTATAACTGCACATAAACCCAAGGAGTTAAATGTATAACAGTTTCATAATGAACTTTCAAACAAAATTATGGGACTTTAATTAATTCCATTTGGTTTGGTTTGGTTTGGTTTGGTTTGGTTTGGTTTGGTTTGGTT
>JANHMN010000013.1:28852267-28884773 GCA_030674055.1 Rhabdomys pumilio | reverse complement strand
TTTGGTTTGGTTTGGTTTGGTTTGGTTTGGTTTGGTTTGGTTTGGTTTGAGATAGGGTCTCACTATGTAGCTCTTGCTAGCCTAGACCAGGCTGACTGCTAACTCACAAAACTCAGCCTGCCTCTGCCCCTCCAATGCTGGTCTTAAAGGTGTGCTCCACCACACCTGGAGTATATGGAACTTTTAAAAGGAAAATAGCTTACCAATATTAACTGAAAATTAAGGAATCCTGAATATATTTATACATACCAACACTAAAATTATTTAAGATCTATTTCAAATAAACCCTATAACAATCTAACCAAACTTTAAAGAAAACAAAGCCAGCTAATGTTTAGTTTATTAAAAAGTCTTAGAAAATGAAAAGAATTCTTTCAGTACCACACTGGATATGGCAAGCATGATCGTGATCTGCAAGCCACAGAAGACCTCAAGGTCACAGGGAAAAACATAGATGAAGAAAGAGAGTTGTGAAATATGCTGACAAAGCAATATTAGCATGTATAACATCATGCCTGTGTCTGTCTAGACTGAAATTCAAATTGCACAGACCCACAAAGAAGTGATAACCAGTGAGAAAACACAAATAATTTACCACACTTTGTTCTGTGAAAATGTTACTTTCTCACTAGAAATGAATGTTAAGAATAAGAGTATAAAAAAAATATTTATCTTAAGTTTAAAACAAATTGCCAGAGTATTCTGGCAACAGTTTGACAGCCTAATACCAAAGTAATACTTTTGGGTTTGGCTTAGTTTTTTGAGACAGGGTTTCTTTGCATAGAAACTGTTCTAGAACTATTTCTGTAGATCACGTTGGCTTCAAACTCAGAGATTTATCTGCCTGAGTCCCAAGGGCTGGGATTAAATGCCACCTCTCAACATGCAGCAGGAAGTGAACTGGCTTGAGCTTCTGAGACCTCAGACCCACTCCCTTCAGTGGTTCCTTTTGGTTATCCAGAGCTGTTGATGTCTTTGGTATCATCTGGGTAGTGAAAACCAGACACTTATTGACACCAAAACTGGTCCCAATTCTCTAGAAATAGAAGAGAAAAAAATCTGTTCTATAAATAGATGACCATATCTCGAGTAGTCTATGATAGCACAAAAGAGATTAAGACCCATGGAAAAAACATGAAAATACATGATATCAGTACCACTGATAAGTTCATTATTGGCTCTTCTCTCTAGACAAGGGCCAGCTTGAAGAGCATTTTAGTAACTTGAATCACTGATAGCACTGAAAACCATACCACAAACAAAGGCCAGGTAGTGAAACACAGCCCTAAGAGCAAGGGGGTATAGCAATGATCAACAAGGTGGAAATGGTACCCAATGGGATCTAGTGCAGAGTTATTGAGATAGATAACAGGACAAATGAGTTATGAAGGGGATGTGGGCATATTATATAGCAAAAGGAACCAGAGATGGAAAGCTTAGAGCAGTTTCAATACAAGTCCCAATTTCTCCTTTAGTTCCCAGACATGATCTAGTTTGCACATTCCGTTGTCATTAAGAGGTGATTTAGTCTCCAGGAGGGAGGATCATGTTTAGACTACAGCAACTATTCGAAGTAATGAATCCTCAGCCCTTTCCCAAGGGAACTTCTGTCTATTTACTCATACAGCTGTGTGTGTGTAGGGGGGGGAGGCTGAGGGGAAACTCAAATATTTGGCAACTATTGTAGTCAGAATCTGAGTTGACACAGATATCATCAAGAGGCAATATGGCTTCATTGTTTGAAAGATAGCATAGCACCTAGGAAAAAAGTAGCTCGGGTGTAAATTCCAGTAGGCTCACCAAATGCAAAGATATCTAGTTACAATTTCTGGTGATCCCAATGTATAACTGTCATTAGCATGCTTGACAGCTTATTCAATGCTGGAACAGAGAATTGTGCAAGCAAGAGGTTTAGTCGTAAAGAATTCAAATGGAAGGATCACAACTACATTAGCACCCCATAGTGTAAAAAAATATCACTTATTTCGGTTTGTGCATAAATTAGTTCTGCCCTTAAGAAACCACAAGCTACAGATAGGATAATCACCATCAGATCTCCATTTAATCTGCAAATCTGGTTCCTGAAAATGGTAACTAGACCATGGAATGTGAATACAGAAGTTCCTAAGAAGTAGTTGTCACTGTCATAGCAGGTGACGTATCTCTGCTAAATCAGATTAACATTGTTTCTTAGACACACAGTATATGGCTATTGATTTATACTCTTATTTAAATTAGAAAAGATGGAAATGCCTCTTATTTACACTGAATAATATATGTTTAGAGTGAGTCCTATAACTGTATTGACTCTTACCTCTCTGGCACAACGTCAGGAGCTATCTAGGAAGGCTATCAGGTGGAATTTCTGGAGGTGACCCCCTTCTTTTGCATAGACTAAGATGGATAAACTCTGAGAGGCAAGGTCCTAAGAGATTTCACCTCAGGATTGCTTCTTGTAGCCAGTATGCCTTTCCTATCACTATCACACAGCCTAAGGATTCCTGGGCATCAGGCCACCCTATTGGGCAGATCTCCTGCAGATCAACATAAAAATGAACTTTCATGAGTTAATGCTGTTTAAATGAATTAATGATTTTATAGAATTGATTCAAATAATCTTAGGAAGAATGTTTTAAGAGATGTAATAAAAGTTAAAATCAAGAATAGAATGTGCCCCCTTCTCATAATAGTAAGTAAAGGCTGCATAATAAGAAATACGGTGAGCTTTCATATTACACTAAAAGAAGATGTAGGCTTGGGACAGAATTGTGTTCAAGGAAGAGCATTCAGGTCCAAGGATGAAGCCGCAGGACTATAAGACAAGGTCACATGAAACTGTTACTTTGAACTTATAATGAGCTTATGGAATGAAACACTGCTTTGAACTTAATATCAACATCCTTCTGTAACTCCCATTTTGTGTAACTTTATGTATGAGGTAATTTTCTAAGAACTTTTGTCTATAAAAAGACTAGAGGAAAGAAATTATGGTTTGGCTTGTGGAGCTCTGCTCCATCTAGACAGACAGACAGACAGACAGATGATAGATATAGATACGGATATCATTTATATGTACATATGTAGGTATATGTGTATGTATGAAGGCATGCATGAACACTTGTGAAGCTGATTGAGACAGATAGTTGGGCTGGGTCAGAGGGTGGGTGTACGAATGTATATGTGTCTTAGCTAAGGTTTTACTGCTGTGAACAGACACCATGACCAAGGCAACTCTTATAAGGACAACATTTAATTGGGGCTGGCTTACAGCTTCAGAGATTCAGTCCATCATCATCAAGGTGGGAGTATGACAGCATCCAGGCAGGCATGGTACAGGCAGAGCTGAGAGTTCTACATCTTCATCTGAAGGCTGCTGGTGGAAGACTGGCTTCCAGGCAGCTAGAATGAGGGTCTTAAAGCCCACATCCACAGTGGGCTATTCCAACAGGACCCCACTTTCTAATAGTGCCACTCCCTGAGTCAAGCATATACAAACCATCACAGTATGTTTATGTGCATATTTGTCTGTGTAAAGGATTTTAATTCTTTTTTTTTTCTTCTTCTTCTCTGGTTCACAAAGAGTTAACTAGCCTAGCCAGCTAGAGGCTTCCGGCTGCCTTGCCAAAGAAGGGAGGGCTAGCAATAAATCCTTTACCTAATTCCTTCCACCCCCTGCTGTTAAGCAACAGGTGATAATTCCTCTGTAGCCATAGGCTTCTTGCCCCAGAATAACAAAGAATCAAGGAAAGTCAATACTATTAATACTAAGCAACCTTTATATTCACAAAACCAAGTCTTGCCTCCACTGATGCTCCACCTCCCTCGGCTGCCTTCCAAAGAGGACCCAGCCCGGTAAGCTCTGGGTAGGCACAATATAGCACAAGGAGAGTTTGATCATCAGGTGTGCTGCTGAACATCAATCTGAGGTATCACAGTGACGATGTCATAAAGAAGACAGCAGAAGAAATATCTGTGATCATCATCCATGCATCCCATAGGAAAAAGGAGATGGACAGAGGAAGAGAGGAGACAGAGAGGGAAGGCTTTTGATAGGCAGATGCTAAAGCATTCTTTCAATAAAATGAAAGAGAAATAGAATCTTGCAGCATCTACCACAAAGAAGGAAATGCATCACTCTACAGGGAAATCTCTCTTACACATATGCTCCAACTAATAGAACTAACATTGACCATGAATGGACTCAAGGAATGAAAGGGAATCTTTAGCGAGCCTAAACTCACGTCATATGTTCTGACAGCTCCAGTGGGTTGCAGACATTTGTGACAGGAAGAATCCATGCGGAGTTTGTACCACGCTTTCCCATGAGAACTCCAACAAAGTCTCAGGAGGTTCTGCAGAAGAGCCAAACCCTCTGCAGTGAGATTTGAACCTTCTTTCAGAAGCAACCACAGATATGTTAGTTTGGTCCTGGTAAAAGTGGAGCACCTAATTATGGAAGATTAAGTCTGTGGCCAAAATTCCTCATCAAGAGCTGAACCTGGCCTGATAGGTTAATATATATGTTGAGGAGACCCAGCAAAACTTCACCGTAGCTTGAAAATCACACAGATTACAGCAGAAGAAAGGGGTATCAATGTCTACTGAGGTACAGAGAATAAACAATGTCTTTCCAACTATCTGAGTATCTGCCAGTTCAGTCAATAAACCACATCCAAACCACATGTAACACAGCAGAATCCCACCTGACATCCACAACTGAAGAAACAGTGTAGTGCAGTTGGTTTTCAAACATCCAGGCTGGGCATCTCTACCAAATCTTATACATTTACTTCTTCCTATCATTCAAGAAGCAAAATGAATAGAAGAACTAGACCTAATGAGAACTTATTTTGCAGATTTACAAGTGTGCATGAGTGCTCGTAACTAGAAGAGGTTTTAACAAAACCATCTCCTTTTATCAAAATAGCTGAATTTCTGCAATCTTCAGGAGTTGAATTGTGTAACAAAAAAAAAAAAAAAAACCACAACAAAAAAGAAAACAACAGCAATAAAAAAAAACAAACAACAACAAACTGAGAAAAGACATCCTGCTTGAAACTGACAATGCCTCTTTGGAAATCTGTACTTAACAAGCAAGCACTCAACCTTTCTAGCTACAGATATTTTTTATTTCCGTTTAAGCTGACTTCCCAAGCAGTGCTATTAACCCGGCAGTTCCATGACACCACAGTACTATGTGGCCTAAAACAGCTCCCAGCGATTCACCAAATTGTTTTGTCATTGGGTTGTATTTTTCAAAAGTGAAAATGATCAGTTTAAGTGTTTCCCCTCGGTGCAACACACACACAAGACGAGATCCAGAAAAACAAAACAGAACAAAAACAAAACAAAAACAGAACAAACCAAACAAAAAGCTGAAATGACATTCCAGTTAGTATTCTGTTTTATAGTGCTATTAAAAAGCAAAGCAAATTATACCCATTGGTTTTGCTGTTAATAGCACTCATTGTTTGTGGAGTACAGACAGTGAGCAGGAACAGGGCCTGTACTCTAGACTTACATAGAACAACCAAGGCAAGCAGAGCTAACTACACCAGTTAGTGTGAGGCTTTGGGGCTTGCGTCCAGCTATAAATTTTTCCTCTTTTTCTTTTCATTTCCTCCCTTTTATTCTTGCAGGATGCCCTGTACCAGGGAAGAACATTAGTGTGTGTGTGTGTGTGTGTGTGTGTGTGTGTGTGTGTGTGTGTGCGCGCGCGCGCGCGCGCACATGCGCACGTTTTCAAAGTTATCACAGCTAGTATACATTTAAAAATTCTGCTGCAAATTTAGAACTTAGAAAGGCTTTTTAATATGGTTTATGGATATCACCCAAAGTCTGCAATGGAATTTCACAGATAGAATTTGAAAACTGATAAATGTGTGTACTATAGGAAAGTGTTTGGTTGTTAATTTACTATGTTTCATTTTCCGCAATGGGCCCTTGTGTGACGGAAATAAAGTGAGTCAAATGTGTCTGCTAACTACATACCATTTATTTGCAATAGTTTGATATCCTTGGTTTACCTAACAAAGTCACTGCACTGCAAGTCTATTTGTAAATTTATGAATTTATAACTAGATATTGTTATGAAGCAAATTTACTGGTGTCTTAAAGTTACTTTTTAAAGTAAGCCCAAGTACACTTACATTTATGTTTTTATTTTAAATGAATCTTGTATTTAAGCATATAGCATAGAATGACACATTGAACATTTGGAAATCATGAGTTTAATGGGATAGAAACGACTTTTATGTCAACAAAAAGGCATTATTGTCTCCATCGAAGGGAACACCATCTCAAAAGTATTCTAAACAAAATCAAGGCTTAGCACGTCTTCACATGCTTCTGAGACAGCAACAACAACAATAAACAACAAGAAAAAAACTGCTTTATCATTTAGCTTCAATTTTTTTTGAGTCTATTTATCCTGAGATAACATTTACAAGGCTTTTCAGAAACAGGAAAGCAGAAGGTTCTGTTTCTAATTTAAATAGTCACATGACATGTGACCTTAGTGTAGTAAGAGGTGTTCTGGCCAGGGCAGTTTCTTCTATGGATCAAGAGTATTTTTGTTAAATTGTAAAAATTTAAAACAAATGTCTCCCTAAGCTAAAAAAGAAAAGAAGAAGAAAAGAAAAGTAATAATAAAATAATCCTCAAGGGCATTATCAGTCATAACTTTAAAACACATGCCCAAGCAATTAACAGCCAAATCACAGTAGGAAAAACAAAGAAGTTTTCCTGAACAGTTTGTGGTATTATTTCGAAGAGTGTCCTCTTCGAAGGCAATTGTTCTAGAAATGACTGATTTTCTTTCTGCACTTTCACTCAATAAACATTAAGGAATCAATTGTGTAAGAGTAAAAACAAGCAAAGCGAAGCAGCGTTGAGCTATTTGATTTCGTTGAGCTATTTGATTTAATGACAGAAGAGAAAACAGTTTTCCAAGTCTCTTTTGTGAAGTCCTTGTACTATATCTAGGAAACAGTGACATTCCTTTGATGTAGACCAAGACTTGGTTGAACATTATATCATTCCTCTCTGCACACTCATAAAGACACACACAGATGCATGGGGGAGACGGGAGGCAGACTGTATCATGACTTCTTTAAATATTTATAGCACAGGAGATACCTCTCTGCACAAAATATCTCTCTGCAGAAAAATAGCTCTGAAAAGTCACAGAGAATGTGTAGTAGGAAGAGTCAGGAGAGCTGCACTGAGCCTTCTAGTCAGCCTAGGTTTTCCTTTTCTTTGTTGCCACCTGAACAATGGAGTTATAAACACTGGGAACAACATCTCCACAATGCTTCTCCAGCCCCAAGATGGTTTCTTTAGATGTAATTGCAGAGTCAGCAATGGGGGTCATTTTAAATGGTGTTAAAAAAAAAAATACCCAGTGGTATTTGCAAAGAGGATTTAGCAACAGTTTCAAAGGCAGTATGTAGGTGTTCCCATCTCTCAAGCCACAGATCCCACCGACTTCCATGTCTCTTGTAACTGTGGTGGGTGAAAAACTGAAAGCAGGGTCTGTTTGCAATAACGCACGTTATCCTCCCAGTGGTGAGGCTGGGTGACTTTTCATCCTCACAGATGACTAGTTTCCATTTATACTTCCTGTCCCCTAGATTACTTTAACATCCTTATAAGTTTTCTTTTAGACACGAGTCCACTTAATACAAAGACCATTTTGAATTAGCAACACTGACATTTCGTCCTTCATGGATGGATTTTTGTTCTTACTTTCAAAACATTTCTTATACTAGGTGCATTTCTGTCTTCTTTATTTATAACAATAAAAAAAAAACCTTTTGTTCATAGGACACATTTTGGTTATGTTTATCCCTCCCACAAGTCCTCCCAACCTCCCTATCCACCTAAGTTTATACTCCTTTATTTCCCCTTCTCTTAAAAAAGGCACCCCCCCAAAAAAAGCAAAAACAGAAACAAACACACACAAAATCCCACATAAACAGATTTTTTAAAAAGCACCATGAAAAGCACAAAAGGAAAACTGAAGCAAACAGGTCACTAAGACAAAACTACAAAAACAAAGCAAAATGGGAAAAAAAAAGTTCACAAAATAGTATTCGGTCTTTTCTGTGTTCTTTCCTTTTCTTCATCTGCCCCGGAGCAAGATTGATATGCCCAGTCACACTCCATTGGAGAAAACTGATTTTCCCTTTGCCAGTGAATAGCAGCTGCAGGCAGCTCCTTGATGGCACTCCACCCGGCTTACACTTGCACAAGTCTATGTGTGCTACCACAGTCTCTGTGAGTTCCTGAGCACATCAGTTCTGTTGTGTCTGGAAGACACTGTTTCTCCATATGTCTTCTTAAGATTGTACAGCTCTCTACAGTGTAAGGCAAGGTTGTTGTTGTTTTGTTTTGGTTTTGTTTGAGTATTCTAGTCTATTTTCTGTTGCTGTCATAAAATATTATGACCAAAAGCAGCTTGGGGAGAAGAGGGTTTACTTTACCTTGCAGTGGGTAAATCATCATTGAGGTCTGCCACTGAAGGAAGTCAGGACAGAAACTCAAGGTAGAAACTTGGAGGACTGGAGCACAGGCCATAGAGGAGTGCTGCTTACTGGCTTGTCCCTCTGGCTTGCTCCCTCTAACTTGCTTGGCTATTTTTCTCAAATACCTATCCCCCATGAATATTCGTACCCACAATGGGCTAAGCCTTCCTACATCAATTAGAGATTAAGAAAATGTCCACAGACATACCCACAGGCCAATCTCAAAGGTCATGTTGATGAAAACCAAGCCTCATACAGGGTTTCAGTATGTAGATCAGGTGAGCCTCAAACTCCTCCTCCTTCGATCTTCTTTGCAAATATTAAAGGTGTCTGACACCACATCTTCTGATACCCAGCTACTAGATATACATTTTATTTTATCGACTACTACCTTTTCTATATTGTGTCTAGAGACTTTTCCAAATAAACATCATTTAAATAGTCCCTTTTAATGTAATGCCAGATTCAGCTCTGACATATCAGGGAGTCAGCAATGGTAGAGGCTGCATGAACTTTCTGGGGAGAAGCAGATGTTTGGAAGTTTATGAATTTCATCCATCTATGCCGTAGTTCATTTGGTTAGACCTACCTTGATTAGGGACAAGTTTATAGAGAATGAGGCTGGCTGACATAGTCAAAAGGGGATAGTTTGTATTACAGAGGAAAGAGCACTTGTGGGAGCACACAAATGTCTTCCATTTTGGATCCACTTCAAGAAGTTTGTATACACAATTCATATACAAGTTTCTTTTCTTCTCACCAACCCTTTAATCAGGTTCCTTTCCAAGTTCTTACAAGTGTGACAAACAATTAATCATTGTTATTAGCCAGGAGAGAAACTTACTTCATGCCTTTCCTTTTCTAGCCAGATAGATAAAGATGCATGCTTGCCATTCAGCCAGTTGCTTCAAGAGAAGTGTAACATTGCAATAGCCTACCTTGTGGCTGTTTGTTAAGACTAGGAAACAGCATGGTGACCTATGCGCAACTTGTCTTGGAGAATTGCTGATGAAACAGTAGATGAAGTTTTGAGGGAGAAGGTTCAGTGAGACACGGGTAATCATACTCATGCTTTGAGAGAGAACAGTTAATAAAAACTAGAGCTGTTGTGACCTCCTGAGATACCAATCATGCACACACAATTTTTACCTAATGAGAGTTTTTGGATATGCTTAAAAAGATTCCTTTCTCCTTATTTTTTCTTCATTTTTCACCTCTCACTCACCTCTAGCATTCTTCCTTTCTTCAACAGCTTGTTTACAAGACTTAAAATATCAACAAACTCTTAGACGCATTCATTCTAACTCAAGTCTCTGAGCAGTGATGGTGAGCAGTACAGACCGATTGTTGTTTGATCACGTGCCAGGAGGTGGAGAGCTCAGTTCCCTCGGTGCTCTGCTCTTCCATAGTTTGGTATTCAGTTTCTAGGAATACTTGGAAGAAGAGAATGTGGCAATGTTCCAGAAATCTTAGGGTTAAAATTTCCATTGTCTGTCTTCCCGCTGTGCTGCTCCATTCAGGGCTGAGGTGATGCAGGCTACCACCTGAATTTGCTTCTTTCCTCTTAATAAAATGTTGGGCTGTGAGGCTACATCTCCTACTCAAACTTGAATATAGAGATGGTCCTATACTTGGATTTTTTTTTTATGACCATGATCAAGCATGACATATACAACTTGCTAGTGTTTTTGGAAAAACTTAGGTCCTCCTGACATTTCACTCAGAGACTGGGTACAGACAAAAGAGTGATTACAGGATACGAAGGAATCCTGCAGAGGAATGACCGTGAGTTTTAAAGGATGAGGGATACTTGCTTCAGCATTATAGAAATGTGAAAATACACCATTGTGTTTAATCCATTTGGTATTGTTTGTTGCCATAGACAGTGATTCTGCTAAGCCATTTCTTCTGCTTCAGTCCCCTTCTAGATAATTGTGACTGTGCCAGCAGAGTGGATCCAGGGTTTCACTGAAGTTGATGACTCAGATCAACATTTATTTGTGATCGTCATAAGCCACCAAGCCAACAAACACATCAGTTGCCATGGATTCGGTGTTCTTGGGAATTGATCTTGGTCCAGAGCTCATGTCCAATAATAGCTCCCCACATGTCGGAGTATGTTAAATTCTAAGTTCAAGAACACTGACATCCTAGCAAATACTTACAGTTTCTCTTCCGAGAGCTAAAGAGAGGAATTTCCTTGTATACCAACCTTGCTTTTCTCACGCTTTCTGAGTGGCTGCACAGGTTTAGTTTTATTTGAGCATCTACGGCCTGTGTACTAAGCTATATCTGGGAACTCAGCAACAAAGCAATGGCCCTTTATTAAAATGTGATCAAAACGGGGATATTCTGTTTGTTCTCTTTTGTCTTTATACTTCTTAAAGCCAGACAAAATAGGATCCAGTAAATTTACCTCTCTATTTGACCTGGGGCTCAGTGCTCCCTGGTTCAGGATGCTGGCTACTTATTGGTAGATAAGGAGGCCCTCAACAGCATGCCGTGTGAGCACTTGAGGGTTAATTTTAACAATGCTGCTCTCTACAACTGGTTCCTCTGGCTCTGGAATGAAAGAGCTGATTTTAGACCTTTGATGGGGGATAAAGGACTTCCCTCCAGCAATCTAGTAGGCTAATCTCTGGATTTCTTTTCTTTCCTGATACTAAAACACATCACAGTAGGTACAAGATTATTTAATTTTTTTAAATTTATTTTTTTTAATTTAAACATCTTGAATTATTTTAAAGAAGATCATATATAAGCACTGTGTTATCACTTCCACCTTTCATTCTCCCATCTCCAACGTCTCTCATAGCAGCACCCCTTCCCTCTCCAATCCATGGCTTCTTTAAATGTTGTCACACACACACATGTATATAAATTCAGTCATAGTGTTACCATTATGGGTTTCTGGTTGGCCATTTGGGACTGGATAATCTAGCAACAGTCTTATTCCTATGGAAGATGGATTTACCCTCTCTCAAGAGCCTTTAACTGCTTATAACTCTTCCTCTTAGGGTAGGGCCTTGTGAGATTTTTCTCTATCCATAATGATATGCCAACTGGCTCACGGTTAGACAACCATATAGTTGCTGAGATTTCAAGGGTTGAGGTCTCAGTCGGAAATAGAAGACATTATCTAATAAGTCCCGGTCCTCTGCCTCATACAATCTTCCCATTCTCTTCTGCTGAAATAACCCCTGAGCTTTAGCTGTAGAGTTGTGCTGTAGATGTATCAACTAGGGCTGGGAGCTCCACAGAGAGTTGTTCTCTGCATTTCGATCACTTGTGGATCTCTGTTATTGCTTCTATCTGGTACAAAAAGGAATTTTCTTAACGAGGGGTGAGTGTTATACTTATCAGAGATGGAATCATAGAAAAATGGCAGTAGAAGTTTCTCTTCTCTGTTCCATGACCTCACCAGGCATGGGTGTTGCTACTTTTACAGTACCAGGCATAAATTATCTCCTAGTGAATGGGCCTTAAGTCTGATTATGTACTTGTTGACTACCTTATCCAAAGTCTAAGTGGCACAATTACACCCTTGGTAACATCTTGCCGTGGTGGTCCTTGTGGTTCCCAGGTATCACAGCTAGGTAGGACTACTGGTTCTTCTACCTCTTGCATAGGTGGTGGGCAGCTTGCACCGACAGCATCTTTGGATTTGGTTAAAGTTAGGCTTCAGGCAAGAAGCTTCCAGGCTAGTTCTTGCTTAGTTCCTCCAAGTCCCATGTCTGAAGTGTGTGGTGTCATCAGCAACGGGGTCTTACTTTCAAGTTCTGGGAGATAACGGCAGGGGAGTGCAGACAAATAACTTTACGTATTTCCCTTTCAAATATTTTTGGTTTCCTTGACCAACAACTTTCTCTCTGTCTCTCTGTCTCTCTCTCTGTCTCTCTCTGTCTCTCTGTCTTTCTCTCTCTCTGTCTCTCTCTCTCTCTCTCACACACACACATACACACAAAACACATACATGCACATATACACACACGTGCACACACATACACACACAAAACACGTACATGCACATACACACATGCACACACACATACACACATACACACACATACACACACAAAAACACACAAAAACACACACATGGACATACACACATGCACACACACATACATACACATGTACACACAGACACACACACATGTGCACACACACACTCCTACCCCTCTCACCCTCTATACTAGCATCTGTTTTTTCTTAGGCCAATTCCCCTACCCACATTTTTTATCTATTTAATATTTGACAATTTCATATACCTATACAATATATTCTAGTCATGCTTGCCCTTTATCTTCTCCTTGAAGACTTCCCATCTCCATGAGTTGCTTCTACCAACAAACTTCCCTCCTAGTATCATGTCTTTTTATTTGTTTTGTGGCCCACTGAGTTTAACAAGGCTAGTTTGGGCGTGGATCCAGAGCTAGCTCCTGGAGCATTAGCAACTTGCAAGTGGTTACACCACTAAAGACAATGACTCTTTCTTGCCCAGCAACTATTAATTGCTAAAGCTCTCCAGAAAGAAGCCATGTCACCTAAGTTCCTTCTCCAGCTGAGTGCATTTTGATGGGCCTAGTTAGTCCTGCGCAGTTCCTATGTAGACAACTGTAGCGACTGGGTGTAAGATGAATTATTTTTAATATAAATGTGAGTAGCAGATTAATCTGGTGGCTGTATTTTTTTTACTTTATGCTGGTCCCCAAACACCACACAGAGAAACCAAGATTTATTTCAAGCTGCACCTCAACAGCTGGGCAATATTGGTTTTAAAATATTGGTTTTGAAATTGATATGAAATATCATTTCAATTCCACAAGAACAACATATATATATGTAAAATATTCTAGTCATGCTTGTCCTTTTACACAGTTTACAAAAACATTATGCCTATAGCTGTGAAGTTGTAGTGTCAGGATCCTGTCAAATCCAGAAGACAGTTTGGCCTTCCTCTACATCATCTGGCGTTAAATTCTTTCTTTGGTTCACTCACAGAAGCTTCCTGGTATCTTATACCTTGCTTGAGCTGGAAGTTTTTTTTTTTAATTTAGTTCTCTGTTTTTGTGTAAGATCATCAGGAATAAGCATGTCATTCCACAAACCTTAAATCTCACACAACAAATCTATGGAAAGATATCTGTTTTCAATGCATCTGTCATTCCAGAAGACCATAGGCAATAATTTAAATACATTTTGTTGCTGTGTGTCACAGGCGAGCAGATTCCTACTGACGCAAAGGAACAGAATGTTCAACCCTTCAGTTCAGACAGCACATAGCAAACACTTTGGACTTTTTTTTTTTTTTTTTTGAGGTCTCTTTGACATCAGACAAGTTTAGATTAGGGCTCTTGCCTGTATCTTCAGAAATGAATTCTGAGTTTACTTAACAGAAAACCATTTTGTGATATGATGTCATTATATAGCCTAAGAATCAATGAAAAGGCTAGAACTCCAAGTTCTGAACACAGGCAGAGACCACAGGAAGCTGATGCTTAGAGCAGCTAGTTTGGATAATAGGGCAATTGACTCAGGAAACTAAACAGACTACTAATGATGCCTTTACTACTCAGGCCCTGAACTCCTTCAGGTAGGAAATCTACAGTGCAATTATTGACTTGAGCATTTTGTTCTATATTTGTCAGGTATGAACATTCTATTTGCTATGTCCAGGACAAATGAAGAGTGAGACCTAAACTGTCGTGATGTTGTAGGGAATAAGAGCAGCCCCTATTCTATCTCATCAAATTAAAAAAAATAATAATATCTACAGCACTGTTAACATAAAAGACATAAATCTGAATCATTCTCCCATAGATGACAGAATATACAATATGGATGATATCATCTGAGGTTTCATTTGATCAATTACACAATAAAAACTTTTGGGTATTTAGCAATCTAGGACATCCAAGACCTGTCACTGCAAATAGTGTTAAAATCGAGCATTCTTTACAAGGAGGACATGTAATTAAATTATAGAATGTATAGAATTGTGTCAGAACAGATGTGTTGGTCTTCTGATCATTGTCACTGTAGTTAGTGACAACCAGTTGTACTTGGTGGGATTTTCGAAGGAATGCAACAGAAAAGTCTGTGCAGAAAGCGCTTGGGTCTCAGATAATATGTTTTAATTTTGGAATTGGAATCTGAAACAGTTTGTGTCAATGGTAAGTAAATGTTTAGTAGCAAAGACATTCCTGTGGACAAGGTAGGAGAGACATCTGAAAAGGCTCCGTGTGCCGTTCATGAATGTGAAGAACGTGGGTGTTACGTGCTTTACTATTCAGAAGCTTGGAGAGTCATATTTTAAATTTTTTTAAGGTTTATTCTTCTTTTATCTATCTATCCCTCCCCAGTCTACTCCTCTTCCATTTCCTTTCAGAAAAGGGCATGTCTCCCAGGGATATCAACAAAACATGACACATCAAGTTGCAATAAGACAAGGCTCACCCCCTCATATTAAGGCTGAACCCAATAGGAGGACGAAGGCCCCACAGTTAGTTAAAAGGCTCAGAGACAACCCTGTTCCCACTGTTAGGAGTCACATATATACAGAGGGCCTAAGTGAGGCAGAATCCCATTTTGAAAAGTTTACTTTTGGTCTCTATAACTCCTGAGAGAATCTCTGTCTGTCTATCTATCTATCTATCTATCTATCTATCTATCTATCTATCTATCTATCTATCTATGGAACTGAATCCCGTATTAAATTTTATATCTAGTCCAAACAACTGAAATATTTCATGTCCTAATGTCATATGCCACACTAAGATAGAAAACAGAAGTTTCATATGATCCCTCTTCCCCCAAAAGAATGAAAATAATTCTTTTTCTGGTTAAAATGATGAAATCGCATTATGAAACTTTTCATTAATCAACATTTCCGAAGTCCAGTCCTTACAACATAGAAGTTTGTCCTGAAATAGCAATGTCTCATGCTCTCAGAAAATTAAGTGGGACTAAAGAATCCATTTATCTAGATGATTTTTTTTTGCCCTTTCCTTCTTCCTTCCTATGCATATTATTTTCTTTTGCAAATAATTTTTCTGTATAATAAGAGTTTAAAAGGCCATCTCCCATCGTATTAAACAGATACTTGTCCCATATGCTGAGTCAGGTTATTTAGAATGACCCTTAAAAGAAAGGAGGGAGGAGGTATCTGTGTATATTTACATATTTAAACCTTATTGTTCTGTCATATGATATGGTGCTGTTTGTCATTGCTTTTGCTTCACAGTTGTAAGGAAGACACAAAAACTAGCTGTGATTACTCATGGTGAGTAGAGTCCTGGAATAACGGAATGATTTCGGGCAAATCAGATGTAGCATGTTATAATTTAAACACTAGAACTACGGAAGACACCGGTGATCTGGTGGCAAATACTAGTAGTTGCTTGCACATGATGTGATGCCAAGAGTCAAGCATGGGAGGAATGGTGTTGTGATTTATGTTAGTAGAGGCGTGAGGTGACATGTTCCAGGCAAAGGGCATAGTATATGTAGACCTGAAGCAAGAAAGATCATGCCGTAAAGTAAAAATTAAAGATGTTCCCAAGGGAGGAATATAATGTGATTTGTCAGAAGAAATAAAAGGGCTTAGGCCACACAGGGCTTTGGGTTTTGTTGAGGAGTTTAAACTTGGCCTAAGAGCACAAGAAAGCCATTGAAGGTTTCTAATCGCAGGGTGTTATTTTCATCTTAAATGATAGCTCTGGCTACAGAATAAAAATCAAATTGCAGAGAGAGCACAAGGCAGCAGGAGGTAGGCTACTGAGGTGGTACAGTTGCTACACGAAGAGGACAGCAATGGAAACTTGAAGCTAGGAGCTGAGGAGAGCAATTCACAGCTTGATATCAAGGACACAAGACTGGCCTCCATGTTCTGGGCACTTGGCTAGATGGTGACGACCATTACACAGTGTGGAATCTTGAGAGATGCCCTCAGCTTCTGCAAAGAACATTCTTTATTGCTGCAATTAAAGTATTGGCGCTATCACATATTTATTTCTTTTAATTAAACATAATTAAAATATAATCATATCATTTATCCCCTTCTCCTTTTTCTCTATCCATATCTTCTCCTCCCACCCCTCTCTTACCCACTCTCTCTGTACTCCATGGCTTCATTTTCTTTAACAGCATTACAGTTATATATTAGTGTTTACTAGTGTTATATATTACATAAAATGTATAAAATAATTAATAAACTAAATAAGAAACCAATATATAAAAGTATATATAATAAAGTTATATATAACTTTATTAGTGTTATATATATGTATGTGTGTGCATACATATATAAATACAACCAGTCTAGTCTGTTTAGTGTTGCTTGTGTATCTGGCCACTTGGAATCAGATATTCAGTTATTGGGCTCAACTCTGGGAAAGATCCACTCCCCCCTTTTCACAATTCTGAGGTTGTCTGTAGAAGCTTCAGTGAGTGTAACCTCCCTATCATTTCTAGGAGACACAGTCTCACAATGGATATCCCAGTATTCTGGCTCTCATAACCTTTCTTTCCCTCTTGTGTGATGTTTACTGAGTCAAAGTGAAGCAGCTGTCCTATAGAGGTCCCACTGAGGCTGGACACCACAAGGTCACTTATGCTCTCATGTGGACCAGTTGTAGTTTTCTGTAATTGTCTCTGTTGGATGGAAAGAGTAGCTTCTGTGATAAGCGGGGAGAGCCACATTTATCTGTGGATATAAGAATAAGTTTAGAATGCAGTAAACATTTATGCTGGTCCTAAAAATGTGATCATAGTAAGTTCTCCTCTAAGATCAAGGATCCCAGTAGACTTAAGTATAATGCATATATGTGCCAAAATACTATTGCCGCTGCCCTGGTCGCCTCCTAAGTTGGCTCTCTCATCTTCCTTTCACATGACATGTGTAGGGTGTAGTTTTTCTTTTATAGCCCAGCAAATATTTTGTGTTGTAGAAAACTTTAAAAATGTATCAGTTCTGATGGGTACTGGAAACTTGCTCTAGGAGTACACCACGGTACTACGTTGTCCCTATTGTAAGTACTAAGTCAGAGTGGAAGAGAGATCTGAACTGAGAAAACTTTAGATTTTCTACACAAAATGCGAGAGAAAAAAATGAGTAAATATTGGAAACTGAGAATCAAAAAGACAAACTCTAAAGACATTTAATCAACCAGAAGTTATCAACATTATTGTATTTAAAATATTGCAGATTTCATGGCCACCGTTTGAAGCTGGGTCATTTTGCCCTCCCCTTGGCTTGAGCTTATGGTTTCATTCTTCTTCTACATTTAAAGCATATCAGTTATAGCCCTTTAATGCTTTTGTTGGCTCACGTTACTTCTATTACATCTGCATCTGTTTTTTACTAATCGTCTTTTTTCTTTTTGTAATTAGGCCATAGTTTTCATTATTTTTGCTTGCATAGAACTTTTTATTTGAATGCCAGAGAATGAAATTTTTGCATTGTTGCTATTTTTTTTTAAAAAATAATTATTTCTTTAACTACAACAATTTCTTGTAGTAGGCAGTTAAGTTACTTGGAAACAGATGGATAACACTGAGAACTACCTCTAAGCATTGCTAAGATGGTCACATGTCAACCTTAATGACCAGGCTAACTTAGCCTAACTACTAGGCAGATGCTTTTCCAAGAACACTACCTAATACCCTGTGTATTACGATGCCCCTCAACGCTAGTTGAGGTCCACACACTGCCTCAGAATGCTGGAGGTGCTAGTGTTTTCTGTGCTTTCTGGCTCTTCTACCCCAGTTGATGTGTAGCTACTGAGGACGCTTGTACAAATCAGAGCATAGATAGCATCTGGAATTCTCACCTCTTATGTTTCTAGGATCTGCAAATCGATTCCTTGATGTTCTTTCCATTGCAGGATGCAACTCACTTTTTTTACCTAATGTGTTGGGGTTACTGAATCATGCCCGACAGACTGTGGGGAAAATGATGGTCATTTCTATTGTTAGTTTCTTTAAGTGCTAGGCTCCTATCTTGGATGTACTCTTGTTTTCAATTGAATAACACCTCTGTGGAGAACAAAGGATTTATGGTTTAGCCTTTTTTCAATGACTATGGACGGTATCTCTGACTATAGTTCAATTACCTCCTTATCAGAAAATCGGAGCCGCAAGTATCCAAATAGGTCCTTTCCTAAGAAGATAACGTGAAATACAAGCCTATGCTTTTGAAAATGCAGAGGTTCTGATTTATCATGTAGCAGTAGAGGTTCTTAAACAATATTGGTGCAATGCAAGGAAGCACTGCTGTAAAAGAAACTTAAGTTCTGGGAGAGCGTTTGTAGAATCTAAAGCGCCGCAAATAAGCCTTTAAGTTCATTTGAAAATGCTTATGTTAAACAATTTGCGAATGTAATAGAGATATCTTCTATGTTCTTTGTCCAGGATCTTTATTTGCTTTGTACATGTTGCCTGTAGAGTGTGTGTGTGTGTGTGTGTGTGTGTGTGTGTGTGTGTGTGTGTGGTGTTATACTGTGTTTGTGCCTGTACTCACACACAAGTACCTAAAAAAGCCAGATGATACCAGAGCTGTTTGCCTTATTGCTTTGTGACAATCAGAAACTCACTGGCAGGCCATTGAGCTTCAAGGGCACACAGTGCTTGGGTTACATGCATACACAACCATGCCTGACAAATTCTACCCTTTGTGTTCGCATGGCAAATGTTTATATCCACTGAGCCCTATCTCCAGCCCCTTCATTTACATTTGACCAATGATATAAGCTTTGTAGTCTTAGCTTGACATCAAACTGAGAAATTGGCATGACATAGTATTAAATAAACTACAGGTCCAACCTGCTTTTCATCAATATGTGTGTATGTGTGTGTATGTGTCTGTATATGTATGTGTGTGTGCATGTGTGTGTGTGTCTGTTTCTGTGCCACTTTCCTGCTTTTTGATTTATTTTTAATTTTATTTTTTGTATCGAAAATGTCACCCATGTACAAATAAAATATAATGTAATATAATATAATCATGCATTACAGCCACATGGTCCTTTTTTTTTTTTTTTTTTTTTTTTGCCTCTACTTTACTCCTTTCTGGTCAGAAATACCACTGCTTCTTTCATTACTAGTTTAGTTTATGGGTATTGAACAAATTGCTCCTTAAGTTTCTCCAGTGCACACCAGGCGAGAGGCTGAATTCAGTGATCTAAGGAGGGCAGTCATATACACCTGGAAATGGTGTATATTAGATGGTCAGAGACTAGATCGGTCAGAATTGATCAGTTCTGGGAACAGTAAAAACCCTGGCATCAACACATGAAATGGAGAGCAATCAAGAATGATAATCAATATTGTCTGGGCTTTCCAACATATGGGTACAAGCACGCATGTGCACATGCATACACATATGTTCTACACATCTCTCTCTCTCCTTCCCTCTCTCTTTTACACACACACACACACACACACACACACACACACACACACACACACCAGTAGAATCAGTCTTTTGAGTATCATTATCTTGGAAAGGGACAGATATAGCTTCCCCATGGAGAGAAAATACATACTTTAAGATAGGAGAAACAGAACAATGATTTAAAATATGCATTAAAAAAATTCTTTACTGTGTTTCCTTTGACTTTGAGGTGAACATGGTGATTTCTCTGGTACTCAAAGACCATGATAGAGGTGGTAAATCACTTCTCTTGAAGTTATAAAACAAATACTATGGCTCCTTTTTTGTGTAGCCCCTCTCTGACAGCGAACACATGTGCACGGCCACCCTACGGGAGAAACGCATGTAGTAATCTATGAGTGCAATTCTAATTCTAGTTAAGTGTTCTGAAACTATAGTCCTGGCCAAGAGTTTGAGTACAATCTTCTTAGAGGCCCGTGGTCAGAAAGACTGAGTTCAAGTACTGCTAGAATTCTTACAATCTGTCAAATTGTTAATGTTTACTGTTTTAAACAATGTAAATTGTTTATTGTTTAAGCTTGCGCTTCAACAGTATAACTGGTGTACTCTCTGAAGCCCATCTTTTCTGGTAACTCTGCTTTGTAAATTCTAGCTACATTATCTTATGTTCTAGCCTTCAGGACGTTGGTTGATTCCCTTCTGTTCTGAATATTCGTTTCTGGGGGTGTCAGGCTAAGGAAACTACAGGATTTATTTCACGTTCTCTTTTTCTTTTCTTTTTTTCTTTCTTTTTCCCCTTGGACTACATGTGCTTTAAATGCTTGGAAACGATAGTTACACATGTTTTTCCTGTTTTCTTGTTTTAAATTATTATTTATTTTAAAACTTTATTTTGTGTAAAAGTGTGTGTGCTGTCTGCATAGCTGTGAACACGTGTGTCAGAGGACGACTTTAGAAGCTGATTCCGTCTTTCTACCATGTGGTTCCAAAGGGTGACCTTAGGTCCTCCTCACTCAGGTTGGGCAGCAGGTGCCATCTCCATCCTGACGCTTGTCTAATTCATCAATGTCTGAGTTAAAATATGGTCTGTACTATTCTACCATAGCCAGGAACAGTTTAAGCTGTGATCTCAGTTTAGATGTGAGTTTTATGGAGAATTAATACCCTCACTGAGTTCAGTAAATGAGTTCTTTGTATTTTCTCAAGGTTTTAAGTCTTTTTTTTTTTTTCCTAAAGAGAGGAACATTTAAGGTTAGCTTTATGCCGTGAGAAGCACAGTGCTAGTGATGAAAGAGACTACGAGATTTTGGAGGCGGGAAAGTCGACTCTGCATATAGAGCACCCAGGCTATAAAATGCAACACGTGAACACCCTGTGCACATGCGCAGTAATATCTTCTTACACCCAAGCTGAGCCATCAAACTCACCTCCCTCTTTATCCTTGCTCTGAGCTTTGCTGACACTACTGTCTGGTGAAATATGTAGCAACCTGACTTAATCAACATATTTCCCGGCTGTCTCCCCTGCCTCCCGTGTCCCCGTTCTGACATGCATGCCATAGACTTCCCTTCTCTTCTCCGTTTCACCACACATACTTTATTGTGTCCTAAATCAGATTCCTTCTTTCTTTCACACGTGTATACAAATCAAATCGACTCTCACTGATACTCATAAAACTCTCTTCTAGTTAGAGCACAGGCATTCCCACACACCCTTCCTCTCTGAGGTTTGTTTTGTTTCTCAAACACTATCAAGTTGATAGTGGTAGATTGGCACCTAGAACTAGCATCAATTCTAGGCTCAAGGAGTTGAAATTGGGATGGAATAACATCTTGGACCTTTCAGGAAGATTAGAATTGTTATTCAATGTAGGTCATTAAGTTAATTGAGATGTTGTGGAAAGATAGGCAAAAGAAATCATGACGACCTTCAGAAACTTGATAGTTTGGTAGGAGAAATAAATGTGGAAGTCATTCCAATGCCAATTAATTTGTAAAAGTGTTTGATTATGTACAGAATAAGTGGTATTAGTATTCAATGGGAAGAAGTAAAGCTGCCTGGGATGCAGGTAAATATTCCTGCATTTATTAAATATTAATTAACTTCTTCCATGAAGGATTAGTAGGGATTTCTAATCATGGGAAAGCACCAAAGTAGGGATGCGAACTTGACACTGACAGCCCTAAACTTTTAGCACATCTAACTTTAAAAATACAGTTCATTTAGTTTTAAGAAATCCCAAACATATTCCAATAGGTATACATAATTTAATATGCATTTCCTTTGCAACTCTATTTTTCGTGTAGTTAAAGTCAATGCGCGAAATACGGTAAGACCTGCATTCTAGTGGAAGAAGCTTCAATCTCCATAGTTTTTACAGTCTTTCAACATCAATCTTCTCTGTTTAGTTTAACCTGTATAGCTGGGGTTTGTGACAGGAAGCCACAGGTTCCCAAGAGTCTCTGAGAGCTCACACCGTAGTTACTCCGGTTTTAGAGATTTTACAAGGTCAGCTTGATATAATTGTAGCAAATTGCTACTGCTACAGCAGAATGTTTTCATGTCCATTTTAAAACTGTGGGCTATCCAAAGCCTTCAAGGACCAAGCTTATTCAACCAATCCAAATAAAGTGCCTTTGAAATAAAATCTTCTGTCTCCATGAAGGGCGAAGTTACTACCTTTTAAACTAGGAACAGGAGATAAAACAACAAAGAATGTGGGAAGCCACTCTCAGAGATTTTTTTTAAAGCATATTGGCGTTAACTCTCGGTGCCTGGCCTTGTGTAGAGAGAGGATTGAAATAGTGGGTTGGATTTGTCACCCTTGAATCGGATTGAAAGTTTCTGTGACTGCGAGGGAGTTGTGGGCTGCAACAAAGGAGGAGGAATTTTTGAGATCCAAGAGAACAGAAACATCAGGTATGCACACACAAACAAATGAGGCAAGGTGTTCTCACCCCGCCTAAGAGCTTTAGAATTTTACTCCAAGAGGAGGAAGAGGAGCAGAAAGGAGGTGGAGGAGAAAGAGGAGAGAAACACAGATGAATGGGAGCCAAGGAAAGGTGGAAGAGAGGCCTCTGAAAACTCAGTGCTGTCTGTCTTGGGAACCTATATCTGTATGCCCCTTATTACCTCCAGGGCTGCTTCTGAGGCAGAGTAGACCAATCAATGAACTCTGGTACACAGACCGAAACTCCATGCTCAAGTCTGCGCTGAGCTTTGCTTTGTAAGTTGGGCAGACAGGGGCGAAACTGGACAGAGGAGGAGCCAGAGAGGGAGGATGGGAAGGGAAGGGGAAGGCCCCTACCTGAGTTTACCTAAATCACAGCCCCCAGTGATGGCAGAAGGTGGGTGGGTGAATGCAAATTAGGTCTTTCCGAATGGCCAATCAGGAGTTAGGTGAGGGAATTTGGGTTCCCCCCCAAAGCACCCTTGCTCAGCCGGTGAGCACGTGTGCGGTGTTCTGGGACCTTTGTCCCGCAACATCAAGGTTGGCGGGCACCTCTGGGGTCCCTCATTCTGGTCTGACCTGCCTGATTCTCCCCGCTACTCCACACCCCTTTGCGGAGCGCGTACTCCCCCCGCCCTCTCCCCCGGCCACCCCTCTCCGCGCCTCGGCGCCCCGGGAGTGTGCAGAGCTCCGCAACCGCAAGCCGTCCAAACTCGTGCGCCGGCCACGCTCCGCGCGGGTGCGGGCGGCGAGCTTAGGCTGGGACCGTACTGATCCGCCGGTCCCGAGGCCGCCCTGTCTGCCGCCCCACGCCTCCTGGCTCTCGGCGGACCGCTGGTCTGTCCCGCGGGGCTCCAACTGGGCCTGGAAACTCCTGCACGGTTCAGAGCTCAGAAAGTCGACTCATCACCTAATTCGCCGGGGAGCTGGTGCGCAGGGAGCCGGGGCGCTGCTGGCCGCTCCTCCCCACCCAGCCCCGCCCGGGCTCTGGGAGTCACACAGCTTGCCCCCCCCCGCCCCCCACCCCTGGCAGACAAAGGGCCTGGGCACAGTCGCCGCCTGGCCGCCGGCGCTCCGGGGAGGCTGCTGCCTGTGCTGTGGAACGCGCGGGAGGCGCGCGCTGTGGAGATGGGCCCCGAGATGCGCCTGACTCGCATCTGCTGCTGCTGCTGTCTCCTCTACCAGCTAGGCTTCCTGTCGTATGGGACCATCTCAGGTATGTTCTAGAATGACTTTCCAGTTTCCTCTCCAGCTTGGCCAGTGCGGATCGAGAGCACTGTACTGGAAGGCAGAACTGGTGCACCCCGGTGCGTGTTGAGCAGAGCTCTGTAGATAGCGGTGAAACAGCTTGCCGGGCAGATGAGCAGGTCAGGATCACAAGCGAAGCGCACTTCTTTTGGCCTTATTTTAGCATCTGTAAAAAGATCCACCGCCAACCCCTCACCCCAAGTAAATGTTTCAAAGCTGTGTTTACAGTACCTGGAAGGAAAACTGGGAGGCGTGCCATGTGTTACTTTTGAGATTAGGCTGGAGTTCTCACCGGTTTCAGTTAGTATATGCTAAACTATCATCACTACACACTTTTATTTTGAAAATGCCAAGGTCTGTATGACTGACTTCGTGGCTTGCAGGAGTTTCAGGAGCTAGACGGGTGGTCTCGCTTTCGTGCAAGCGCCTGGTGTCTGTATGGACCTTGTGCCTGATTGCTTGCATGAGTGGCACTGTGGAACTTTAAGCCCCGCACCTATCTGCTTCATCCACAGGGCTGCAGCTCACCCCGGATCTCGAGGAATGGGAAGTCGTGTTTCCTGCACTCTGGCGCCGGGAGTCGCCTAACGCCACGGGCCTCAGCGGGGGCAGCGCGGACCCGGGATCCGGGCGCAGCTCTGGGGGCGGCGGCCGGGGGCAGGCTTCGGGCAGCTCGCGCGAGGTGCGCTCGGTGGCCAGGGCACCGCTGGAAGAAGCTGCCGGAGGCCATTCGGAGCCCTGGTTCGCGTCTCCCCTGCAGCCAGGTGCTGAGGACGAGGAGGAATTCGACTCTCAGGAGCTGCCTCGGGGATCCAGCGGGGATACTGCCCTGTCCTCGGGAGCCCCGGCCTCGTGGCAGCCTCCTGTGTCCCCGCAACCGCCCTCGTCCCCGCCCCCTGCCCAGCAAGAGGAACCCAGCACGGAGGAGGTGCTGTTGCGGATCCCGGCCCTCTCCAGGGACTTGTACCTGCTGCTCCGGAGAGATGGCCGCTTCCTGGCGCAGCGCTTCGCAGTAGAGCAGTGGCCCAAACCAGGTCCTGATCCCACCCGGGCAACGGTTGACCCTCGCCCTCCCATGCCACCAGACGCTTCCTGCTTTTACACCGGGACAGTGCTGCGCCATCCTGGCTCTCTGGCCTCTTTCAGCACCTGTGGAGGTGGCCTGGTAAGCATCCTGCTTCCCCAGCTTTCCCTTCCATCCTGTATTTAATGCACGGGGCTGATTTGCATGCACCTCCTCCTCCATTCTTTCTAGTATTTCTCTGAACTCACTTTGACACCTTACCACCCAGGTGTCTACACTAAGCCCTTCTAAAGAAACACCTCCAGGGCAGTCCAGTGAACCGGAAGCCTTACTGCTTAAAAGGGGTTTTCAAGCGAACTGTGAATTTCTTTGGGCTTTTTCTGCCTTTCTGTTTCTTGCTAGTGGTTCAACTTCTGTCTGATCTCTTGAGTATCTAAAACGCATCCACCATATGGTGTCTTTGAGCAGTTTGAAATTAAATGGATCCTCTCCATGCTGAATCCTTTCTGTATTTGGCCCCACTCTCAGTTCATCATGTCTCCTTTTACAGGTTTGTTGTTGTTTGTTTGTTTTTAATGTTCTACTGCAAAATGGTCAGAACAGTTCTCTGGGTAATTATATTCTGACAGGTGTTTTGAATCTGTACATATCCACAGCACATTCTAGACAAGTCCAATGCAAAGGTGATCAATCTAAAACTGCTGATGGTTGGTCACAGGGCAATTCTGGAATCCCACCAGCAGAGGGCTTTGGTTTAAACTCTCCCCACCCCTCTTTTTTTACCCCTCAAACTGTTTGACAATATTCTCCTTTCCTTTCTAGACTCCATGTTGGAAAGTATAAAGGTGGAATGTTTTCCTAACGCCTCTGTTGGGAAAGTCAAAGCCACTCTCTCTACCAATGTCCACCACTTGACCTTTCTCCCTGATGTGACCTCATTGGCTTTCTAAGTCGGCCTTTATTTTGTGTGTGGATGGATACAAACATATAGTTGACAAAACTGACTATTTTAATGTGCCTTTTAAAAAAAAGATTTATTTATTTATTTTATGTATTCGAATATACTATTGCTCTCTTCAGACACACCAGAAGAGGGCATCAGATTCCATTACAGATGGTTGTGAGCCATCATGTGGTTGCTGGGAATTGAACTTAGGACCTCTGGAAGAAGAGCCAGTGCTCTTAATCACTGAGCCATCTCTCCAGTCCCTTAATGTGTTTTATATGTTCAGTTCAGTGGCAGTAACTGTACGCATCTTGTTTTCCCATCATAATAACCTCTTTAATATTAGTATAAGGCAGACTTCATCTTAAAAACTCATCCCGTGAGTTGTGGCTCCCTTGTTATTGCTCTTCAGAGGGAGCCATTGATGGCTGTAGGAATGAGTGTCACAGCAGCCTGATGCCATGGATGAAAATCCCAACAGCAACCAATGACGGTCAAAACCACCCAAAGCCATGGAAGACAGACAGACAGACAGACAGACAGACAGACACAGAGAAAGACAGAGACAGAGACAGAGAGACAGAGAGAGGGAGAGAGACAGAGAGAGACACAGAGACACACAGAGAGAGGCAGAGAGAGAAAGAGAGAGAGAGAGTGAGAGAGAGGAGAGGGAGAGAGATTTTGATTAAAATCACAAACAAAACAAGGCTGGAAACTTTTGCCTCTGCCTTCAAAAGGTCTCAGGATTGAATGATGTGAACTGTTGGACAGGGCTGTATTTTACCAGGATGGGGAACATTCAAATATGGGTACTTTAGGCATGACTGAGAAGGTGGTTTGGAAAAATGACATGAAAAGCTTTGAAAATGTTTTCTGTGGAACTGATACTTGAACACCTCAGCAGGGTAAACATTTTGTGGGGGTTTCATTGTCTGCTAGCCTTCGGCTGGGGATTAAATAATTACGTATAGAACGTTCCCGGTGTGGCAAGAGCAGTAGAGGGACAAAGCGTTCCACTGTATTGAGACCTGGGCTGTGGGTCAGATTTTCCAAATGAGCTATGCCCTCTCGCCATACTTAAGGGAGCAGAGTCAGAACCATGAGTAGGTTTTTCATGGGCTGAATAGGAGTTTGACATTCTTCCCTGTTTATCATGTTGGAATTTTGCTCACTTTCCCCCTAGCCACACAAGTATATACTCTGAACTGGGCAGTCTTTGTTATTGAAGAGAACGGACGTTGCCAGCAATACAGTATAGCAGTCAGACTTGGAGTAAAAATGTAGGCAAATAGCCAAGAGGGTAGGTTTGTTACTCCAACTGCTATGCTGGCCCTCTCCCTCATGAGCTCCTGGATTGGGAAAGAGAGGATAATTTGTGATCTGCACTCCACCGTCGGCTTCCTCCCCAATTCCAAGTTCCTTCCCTCTCTCATGTGGGGGATGACATTCTTAAAATGATTCAATGAAGATCTGAATGGTCAGTTTTATGGATATTAAATGTATTCTTGATCTGTGCTAAGGGCCTGAGTAACCTGCCTTCAGAGATGCTGTATTCAAATGGGTATGACATAAGGAGTCATTGCAGCAAAGGTGTGCCATCTTGAGGAGTCAAATGTCACAACAGAGTTTCACATTCTTTGCCCAAGGTAAAGCCACAGTAGGGAAGTTGGGGCCAGCTTTCCAATGTCCAGAAATTTAACTGGGTTCCTAAAAATGGGGAGATAGTCTTGAGCCACTTAATAGCTAAGGAGTGTTTCAGGTAGAGGGAAGAGACTGGGAGAGACAATGGCAGAGTTTGTAAAGGAAATGAACAAAACAAACCTTTGTGTCTAGAAAATAGAAGACCTTGAAACGGCCATTGAGATTAGACATCCAAAGTGGCATGTACTAGAGTGTGGGCCTTGACTGGCTAACTTGAAGAGTTTAGACTGCATTACTGCCTGTCCTGTAGGACTTATGGGAGACACCGTCATGCAGAAGGTAGGTTATCTTCACACGTGCCTGTCTTTTACTTTGTAACAAGCTTTGTTCTCCATCAGCAAAGGGTTCCTCCTCATGAGTGGCTTAGAGAAAGGCCAATCCCGAGGTGTCCAGGTATTCCCCATCTCCATAAGGACCATGAGTGGCTAACTACTACCCAACCACAGGCCTGAAGGACCTTCTCAATTCTTACATATTCTAAGAGATTTAAAAGTTAGAATAAAAGGAAAAGTGTTGTCAGCTGCCCAGTGTTGTAAAGAACTTATTAAATTGGGGACTTATTGCCCAATCTGGATTATGAAAATACTCGTGACTGAATGGATATTTTGGATAGAGGACTAAATGCTGCCTCATACTCAGTCTTCCTGAATATCCATTTTCCCTTATAAACGCTCACATTATAGTAGTGTATCTAGAAACACATTTACGGATGAACTGTTATGTCTCCGCCAGCCCCAATTAGGCTAGTTTTGATTGATAACCTTTGCTTAGCTATTTATTAAATTGAATGGACCGCCCAATACTGTAGCACCTGTACCTGAAGCACCCTCTAGGTGGAGGAACAGAAGAAGATGAGGCAGCAGGATGTTTTTCAGGGAGTGCTCACTCTCACCTGCTAATCACTAGATTAATGAGGAAGTGTGACGGTCCTGCTCACATGCTCTGAGTGTTGGGATTGGCTGCTTTGTTTTCACTTCCAACTCATTATGAGAGGGCTGGTTCTTAGTAGGCATCAACCAAGTAGCAAAAACCCATACCACTGAATAAATAATAATGATATAAGGAATATAGTACTTTATATCATAGTCTTCAAAATCTAAAATATAAGTAACAAATTCTTCAAAATAGTACAATTATGCAGGCTTGAACTGGACATCGTAATATTACTATTTTTTCAGTGATATCCAGGGATCCATGCACACAAGTCAAGCACTTTACATGCCCAGCAACATGATGCTTTAAAATAAATGCATACACAGAGCCCAAGAAAAGCAGACTACTGACTGTTTTTGCTTATAGGTGAATATGATAAATTTCTCAGAATGATAATCAGAAGTGACTAAATCACCTGCCAATTCTTTACTTAAATGGAGAGTTTTTAACTGTTATCCTAGCACTCAGAGGCTAAAAGACTGATGAATGGTCACCCCTTCCCACAATCCTTCTCTCACCCCACCCCCTTTTCTTCTGAGCAGGTGGGGGCCCCTGGGTATCTATCTACCCTGGCACTTCAAGTCTTTTCGAGACATCAAGCAAAAGTTTTACATTGTAGTCATTTTGTTTAGCATCTGATACAGAATATGTAAATTTCTATATATAATCTTTTTTTTTTTAAATTATTCACGTGTACTTTTCCTGTAATCAAGAATTCCACACTGTGATCGATTTTGAACAGGTTAGTATTTTGGGACCTCTGCTTTGGACAAGTCATCCTGTCAGGGACCAGCATGAGAACAGATGTCAGGGCAGGGATGATGGAAGGAGAATGAATGACCAGTAGAACAAACGGGCTACATATCCAAAAGTCATGTGACTGTCTTCCTGGGGAGAGGTAAACAAATGTCTCCTTAGCCCAGAGAGGAAACTGGAGACAGACCAAAGCAAGGATACCACCAAAGTCTGACTTTTGGAACCAATGAGTTTTATTAGAATTATTTACAAGAATATGGGTGAGAGGCTACTTACAGGATCAGAGATAACTCAAAGACAGCTGCAATGTGGAAGCCCACTCCAGAATGGATGCCAACTCAAAAAAGCTGGGAACCTAGGACACACTGCACAGACTATAATCAGCTCATTGGGTTGGAAAATATTCTGCAGCCCAGTTGGTCTGAGCCTGGTCTGGTCCCTGCTCCCAGTTTAGCTTCTCTGAGAGTGCCTCAGCAGGGAGAGGCCTACTGAATATGCTCAGTTTCAGGGACTTCCTGAAACAATTGAGTTGTTTTCCCTCTTGATCTTATGCTTTCCTACAAGATAAAATGTTTCACTGTTGCTTAGAACAGGGGTTCTAGACTTGTCAGGGAGGGACCCCTTTAGGGATTTAGCAACTCTTTCACAGGGGTCATCTAAGGCCCTCCTGCATATCAGATATTTACATTGTGATTCATAAAAGTATCAAAATTATAGTTATGAAGTTGTAACAAACATAATTTTATGGTTGGGAGGTCACCACAACATTAGTAACTGTGTTAAAGGGTCGCAGCATTAGGAAGGTTGAGACCACTGTTGCTTTTCCTCCCTGTAAATTAAACAGCTTTTCCTTCTCACTGCGCTTTGGGTTGATTCATAAAGAGATACTCAAATGTTGACACATTGTGACAGAATATTATAAAATCAAAGAGAACCAGAAAAATTTAAAAATTTTATTAAGAGAGATTATCTACAATGAAATGGACATCAGTTGATTAGAGATGATTAAACCTGCAGCATTTGATATTAGAGCACGGATTATTCAGATTGCAAAGTAGTGATTCTGAATCTTGATTTGTAGGAGAGGCTCATTTCCCATTAAAATGTGAGGCCAAAAATAATTATTTTTGCAATAATAAGGATTCAGAATTTAACCACATAGAACCTCCAAAAAGTAAAATAATAAAATGCCTTCTACACCTGGCCCCTCATTGTCCCATCAAAGAATTACTCCTTGTTCCTCTCAAGTATGAAAGATGCTATTTGATTGTGGTGCATCGTCTGGAGGCCACCAATGCACAAACATATACATATGGAACTTTCAGATTTTTATAATATCTGAAAGTGTTTGAGGTTTTCCTCTTTGGAGTAATTATGGTTTATTTGATCTCAAAGCTTTTTTATCATCTCCCTCAGTTTGTCTTGATGGACATTTGAATGATAACAATAACCTGCTGTCATGAACAGTGATGTACATAGAAGACTAGACACTCCAATTGGGCTACATAGCAATTTTGCATGATGAAAGGCCTGTGTGTATGTGTATTGTAAAACATGTGTGATGATGGTTTGCACACAGCCCTCTAAGAGTGTATAAGCCATAGTAGAGTTACTAATATTACTTTAAATTTTCTTTCTTTTTCTTCTATCTTATAGAACTTTTCTTCATATCTTATACCTACTTTTCTACTTGAGTTTTGCTCCTTCCTCTTCATTTCTGATTATAGAGTTCCTTGAATATCACTGTTTTAAAAAAAATTTTAAGTAAAGCTAATACAGTCTGAGAATAATTTTAAAAATATAGAAAATATGTCATCTGTAGTCTTCCATTCAGAGAGAGGCACTTACCTTTTAATGTTTTTATAAAAATATTAAACTATCATAAATATTGGGAAACTAAGAAAGTTACAGAAAGTACAATAATTGCTCCTTGCTCTAAGGCATTGATCTCATGGTCATAGTGAGTTCCTTGCTCATATATAGATCTGTGTCTTAGATGCGAGACAGTTCCATCAATGGGCCAAATTTTCAAGAAGAAAATTTACGTTTACTTGTCTAATATTTACTTTTTTGACTTTTACTAACTGAATCATAAACAGCATATTAAGGATTCGTATTTTATTTTATGTGTATGACTGTTTGTTTGGGTATCTGTCTGTGTACCACATGGATGTTGGGCGCCCTGGGAAGAATAGGTTGCCTGAATCCCTGGAACTGGAAATGTGGACAGTTGTGAGCCGCTGTGAAGGTGCTGGGAATCGAACTCAGGACCTCCACAAAATAAACATATGATTGTAAATGTTAAATCATTTCTCCATTCTCACAAACATCGTGTTTTAAAAATTATATAGAAGTTTTAAACGACTTGTAAAGCAATACTAAACAGTACGTGTACAGTGAAGCTCATTAGCAAGGGGATTTTTTCATTTAATAGTAATTATACCACTCCAGATAGTGTCTAATGTTTCTAATGTTTTCTTATAATTGAATAAAGAATTAATAGGAAAAGGGGTGTTTCTGTTGGTAACTTGGTTAAATTAGGGAAGTAATCCATGTGTATTTATTTACAAACGGTGGGATGAACAGCAATCCCTTTAGGTTTATGGTTTGGAGAGGAGACTCCTGAAAAAAGGCTTTCGTGTTCCATAGACAAATGAAGAGGGCAATTTAATGCAGATTTCAGTGTGCAGCTTCGGTTAGCACATCGCTGTGTTCTTCTCATCTTTAGTCTGATACCACACCCCGGACTGAGATCAGTGAGAAAATGGGAGCTCAGCCAATCTGAGCTACCTGGACACTTTGATTGAGTGATCACATGGTAATGTGGGAATGACCCTGGGGATTGGATAGTTGAGTACTCACTTGCCCAGGAAGAGAGACTTGATTTCATATCACGGTTAGCGTGCAAATGTCTATACTAATTCCACTCTTCATACTTTAACTCACCTGCTGTGAAAAATGGTGCTGAACCTAGGCACTATGAGAGAGAGAGAGAGAGAGAGAGAGAGAGAGAGAGAGAGAGAGAGAG
>JANHMN010000013.1:28821746-28842692 GCA_030674055.1 Rhabdomys pumilio | reverse complement strand
TGGTTCTTCCTCTACTTGTCCACCAAATACGTGTATCTTTCCTCTTCTTCCTTCTCCTCTTCTTCTTCCTCCTTCTCCTCTTCCTCCTTATCTTCCTCTTCCTCCTTCTCCTCTTTCTCTTCCTCCTCTTCTTCTTCCCCCACCTGCTCCTCTTCCTCCTCCTCCTCTTCCTCCTCCTCCTCTTCCTCTTCTTCTATTCTTTTTTGAGACAGGGTTTCTCTTTGTATCGCTGGCTGTCCTGGAACTCACTCTGTAGTCCAGAATGGCTTTGAACTCACAGAGATTCCAACTGCCTTTGCCTCTGGAATGTTGGAATTAAAGTCATGTGTCACCACCACTTGGCCTCATTTTATATTAATAAATATAGTATTTGACTGAATATGTTTCACAAGATAAAATAACACAAACCAAACAGAAAATTTAGAGGTAGCCCAAACAAAATATTTTTTTCTCAGAAAACAATATCATATAGCCATTTTTTATTGATTTCTTAGGAATTAAAATATTCTTTTTCCCTTCTTAGAGTGGAGAGAGAGAGAGAGAGAGAGAGAGAGAGAGAGAGAGAGAGAGAGAATATCTGAATTAAGGGCTCAAACAGGTCAACTTTTAATATATTTATTTTATCAATGATATGATAGAAAGGATACCATTTTAAATTTCTGTAAATTTTAAAAAGGTTAAAAATCTCTGGCAATTCAGTACAAGCATTTGTATACATTTTGTGATCTTGAGTTTTGTTTGGAAGTGCATCAAAAGTATGGTTTATAGTAAGTACATTATCAGTACAAATAATAACATGACAAATCCGGCCTTTTCTATTTTCCCCATCTTGTGCAGTCTATTGGCCCACTCGTTAATGGTCAATTTTATCTTCATAAATCGCAGTGCATATCAAATATGCATGCATTCACACACACATATAATTACATGTTAATGTACATGTTGGTGTATGCTTCTATGTGTGCTCATCAATGCGGCTGGCTTTATCGGTTTGTGTTTATAGCTGCGAAATAAGGAAAGCATCATTGTGCTTTCTTGGTGTTCTCATGCTGAACTCCAAATAGTATTGCTGTTGAAACAATTAACTTTATTTTGTCTGTAGCAAGAGGTCTGGGACATTATTAATTTAGACTGTAATTCAGTAAAACACATGACTCCAGTGCTAAATTAATTCAGTGTGCAGCAGAAAGCAGTAGTGGGACCTGCCCTTCAGATGCATTGCTCTGCTAATTGCTGAGTTAAACCTGATTGGAATTACACCCACACACGGAGTTGAGTTCTATATGTGTGTTACACTAAAACACTAATGTTACCCAAAAGTTACTAGACAGAAAGAAAGTGTGAGGCCACGCTTTACTCTGTGTTGTGTTTGGTATGATTTTAACCCTCTGACTTTATATTTTCTTTAATGAGTATCACATCAAGGAAGCACATGAAGCTAGCAGGTTGGAGTGAGAATCTTAAACTATTTAGAGATGAGTACTTGGGTAATGTATAATAAGGTGGTAGTTTGTTTCAGGCAGAGATTTCTAGTTGTGCAGTGTGCTTTTACGTGCACAGTGGTGTCTAATGGATATCTAATGGGAGTGACTGTTCAGTGTGAGGTAGGAAGAGTTGTGTTTGTTTCACTGTTAGTGCCGCCTCTGTGGTAAGACACTTAAACTACCTCACAGGCCAAACTTCAGCCCATATCCTCAATTGATACACAGACCTGTTTGTTCTAATACGTCTTTAAATTCATGAGATTTAACCAGGAGGTTAAATCAGGATTTAACCTGATCATGAGATTTAACTAGGAGATTAAACCAGAATATATATTAGATTTTAAAATGCTGTCTGTGTTCAGTAATTGGTATAGGGCAGGCCTGTAACCTTGCAGCTGAGCCTGTCTATGGAAATTTCAAAGCCTTCGTTAAAAATTCAAGGCAGTGCAAATGAATTCAGCAATTATTTTCATCATAGGCCAACATATTTTGATATATTTTTGATAACACTGTTAAAGAAAAGTGTTATTTATAAATCTGATTGATAAAATTTGTGGTAGTTCCTCTGTTCAATCTAGTTTTCTGCAGAGGAGGGGACAAGCGTCATGTGCAGAAACAAGAGGGAAGCTCACTTTTTGCGGTTGCTTTAACCTGCTCATTTTTTCAGACAGCCATGGTAAAAGTTCTATCAACATTGAAAAAAACAAAGACCAGTGAAGTTCTATCAGGTCCAGACCATTTCTGAGGTCTCAGGTGATGTACCCAATAACTGGGCACGATTTACCAGTTTTATTAAACCTACCGTCTGTCATTTTACTCTTAGGATTTTCTCTTGTTAAATGGGATCCTTAAATAGAATTGTATCATACCAATATGTGATTTTTCTTTATAGCAAAACCAAACCAAAACACCCTCCCCCACCTCCAGTTTGAAAACAAAAATATTTCACTCACAGATCCCACATTTACTGGCCAGAGAGGTGGCTTGGCAGTTATGAGCAACAGCTACTCTCCTGGAGGACCCTAGTTTCGTTCCCAGCACCCATGTTGGACCACTTGCGACGTCCTGTGTATTAGTTTCTTTTCTGTTACTCTAAGAAAACACCACAACCAGAATAACTTTTTGGGGAGCGTGGAGTTTATTTTAACTTAAAATTTCAGAGGCATAAAAAGAGGACATTATAAAAGGGAGGCCTAGGAGCAGGAAGCCAGTAAGTAAAGAAGCTTACACACTGAACTAAATGCCCAGAGCAGAAGGAGCAAAGGGAAGCAGAGAAAGCCTTTAAGCTCTCAAATCCTGTGCATTGACATACTTCCTCCAGGAAGACTGTGCATCTAAATTCCTGAAACAGCACCATCTAGTGAGGACTAAGTATTCAGACACCAGAGCCTGTGAGGGACATTTCTCATCTAACCATTTCAGCCTGGAACTCCAGCAGCACCAGGACATATGACACCCTCTTTTGGCTTTCATGAAGCAATCTATTGGAACTAAAAAAACAAGCAGGCAAGCAAGCAAGCAAGCAAACAAAACCCCCAAACATTAAGGTACACTGAGAAGAAAAATAGACTTAGTCACTTATATTTCAAAATGATATGTCAGAGCAAGCAAACTTTGTGGATGCTGTTGGCTCCTTACCTAAAAAGAATTCCCAGCAGCCAGAGTACCTGGATGTAAGTTCCCAGTCTTTACTGTATACTGTAACCTCTGAGGGCCTTGTTTTGTCACTTGAAAATTTATTAGAAATAAAGTATGTTTTTCATCATTTGTGTATTTATAATATGTGAATAAAATGTCAATCAAAAAGACAAAAGTTATCTCAGTTAAGCATCATTCTTTAATGATGGTTCTCAGATGACACCAGTTGAATATTTTTGAAGTTAAATGAATCCAAAAAATTAATGTAGGGTAAAACAATTGATAATGTGTCAACACTCAATTTATTGTTTTTCATGAGCATTGACTTGTTGGAACAGCCCTGACAGTAATCATACAAAAGTAATTACCTCCTGAATTCCCAGAAGTGTATGTTGGTTGACTGAACAGTTAAAATGTCGCACAACCATTCCAAGCTCTAAATTCTTAAGAAAATGGTGACATCCCTCAAATTCCTCTCCTCTGTTCACCTCTCCAGTTTCTATATTTTCAGTGTTAAAATGCCTTCCATGGAGAGATCTTTAGAAATGAAGCTAATTCCTGTGTTGTTTCTATGAATCCTTTCAGACACACAATGTGCAAAGTCAACTTAACCTGCATCAGGCCTATGGAATATGGAGGACATGCTGCTAAATAGCACTGAAGTGTGGTCAGGTCAGGTCGTTCCTAACTCTCCAAGAAGTCACTGTTTTCCACAGATATTTCATCTCCTAGAGAATAAACAATGAACTTCTCTTAAGTAAACACCTATTCCATAAACACCTCAGTAAGTGGCTACACGTATAGCTCACTTCAATTGGTTTTTAATCTTTTGAAATCATTTTTTTTCTGGATATCTTGGTTTCTCTTGTGCATTTGTGGGTTGCTTTTCAGTTGAGCTTCTCAACCCCTGAATGTGCACATACTTGTTTAAGATTTCATGTAGTATTGTCCTTTAACATATTTATAGCATTACTCCAGAGCGTATCACTCAGATAACCATAATTAATTCTCCATTTTAACATTTTATTTCTGAGGAAATGATTGTGAAGTGGCATCTGCTTGTTTCCCTGCTTGTCAGTCATGTTAATCTTTGTTCTGTATCATGAACCGTTATGGTTACTTCTGTGTGAATTTCATATTTTGCAACTGGAAGCTCTCCTTTAGTCATTATATATATTTCAGATGTTTGTCCATCCTAGCAAGTTGGTTTATAGATGCTTTATTATACAGAAGTTTATTAAGTTTACATAACAATGTGGTTAGATTTCAAAATATAACCAATATAATTGCCTGTAGAGTGTCTTTAAGAAGACTTTTGTTTTTACATGTTATAATCAAATATTTTATAATTAATACATTTCAGTGAAAGCCAAGTTACAGAATGACGTACAGATTTTGTTGCCCTCTATGTTAGAACAGAGATTGGTGTGCATATGCTTATAGAATTTTAATATCTGTAATGAATCAGATCAACTAGACAAGAAGAATTAATTTTAGAGATAAAGAGACATAGGCACGAGGGTATCTGTCACAGAGATCTTTGATATTGTGGGAAACGTGAAAGCCATTTTGCCAGTGAGTTGCTTGTGTGTTCATTTGTTTAAAAATAGAAATTGTATTGCACGAGATGTTTAAAGGATCAATGTGGTCACATTCTTACTACCTACAGCCATGGGTTGAAATTTGCTGTATTCTTCTTACTACCATCTGTTTTCATATGATGATACTGGATTGTCTTTAAAGTTTAAAGGCTACATGTGACTTTAATCATTTAAATAAATTCAGTATATCATGTGGATTTCATAGTTTGGCAACCAATAGTTCAATCAGGGCATTGGGTTGACTTTCATTTATTTATAATTTAAGATTTTGAAAAGTTATTATGTGGTTACTGCTTAGGTGATCTTTTGAAATCTAATTTAGTCATCGGATTTCATCTGCATATTTTTCTTTGACAATGAATGCAATAAAACCGAGCAAAGACGATTTTGCTAAATGTATCAAAAGAATACATTAGTAGAACTACAACTATGGAGTGAAAAGATAAAAATAACATGATTATATATGATTTCCCAAAGGGCAGTCATTCCTGGGGCTACCAGGGACATCTGAGACACTAGTTAGTTTAACTTACAAAACTACTTATTCTTATTTTATTTTTTATTGTTTGAAATAATGAAATTGTACTTGATCTGTAGAATATTCCTTATTTTATTAACCATCCAAAATGGATTCCACGCCCATTTTCTTGTTGCTCTCTCTGTCGTGAATCATACCTGTAACTTACTTTCTTAACTACTAGGGCCTTAGTGGTCCTCTTTCTAAAACACTGGCTGTGACATAATCACGTTGATAGCAAATGTTTTCCCAAACTAGTTTGTATTATTAGTTGAACCTCAAATTTGTTTTAGTTTAAGAGCTTGGAATCAGCTTTGCTTGAACAGTGAGCTTTTTATAGTTACATATTTAATATATTCAATACCCACAATGATAATAGTTAGAATTCCAACTACTTATTTATTATTCTCCCTCCCACTTCTGTGTGTGTGTGTGTGTGTGTGTGTGTGTGTGTGTGTGTGTGTGTTGCTTGTAGCTTGTAGAGGGCAGACAACAACTTTGAGTGTCTTTGTTCAGGTGTGAGCCATCTTTTTTTTTTTTTTTTTTTTTTTTTTTTTTTTTTTTTTTTTTTTTTTAGACAGGATAGAGCTCTTCACTGGAAATTCCTAACCAGGGTAAGCTAGTTACCCAGGGGTCCACCTGACTCTACGACTTCAGTTCTGAGATAACAAATGGTCACCACAATGCCTAGCTTTTAGTCCAAGTTCTGGGGATCGAACTCAGGTCCTTGTGCTTTCAAAGCCAGCACTTTACCAACTGAGCCATCTCCCCATCCCCTAATCTAGCTATTTAAACGAAGATTTATGGTCAACCAGAACAGAGATGAGAGATTTATAGAAGCCCCTTTGTCTGTTAATTAATTTCAATTAATGCTAGATAGGAGATTAATGATTCCTTTGGATTTGTTTGTTTTAGCTACTGAGGATTGAATCCAGGATCTTGTATATACTAGGCCACACTCTACCACTGAGCTACACTCTCATCATTAATGTGATTCTCATTTAGTTTAGAAGTGTGAAAAATAATCTATAGGTATTTCTTATTCATAAATATTGGAATCAGTATCCTAAGAAGTCTTAAAAATAATTGAGAACTTACAAAAATAAAATGTCTGAAATTATTTTAAGTGAAATGTTGGATAGAAATAAAATGTCTTACCTCTTATTCTCTATTGTAACTAAGTAAGATAGAGGTTCTAGGTAACAAATATCATCTATTTTACAAGTATCTCATGTAAATTTCTTTACTGTTTTTTTTGATGGGTTGCTGTCAAATATTTAATTTTTCTAACATTTTATTTTTCTTTTAACTATAAAATATATCCATTAATATTGAAGTTTCAAAATCTGTATACGTGAGTGATGAAATTTTTTTTGTTGGATTGTTTCAAACTCTTTCATTTAAATTTAAATTCCCTTTGGTATTAAGGAATTAAGAAATTGAATGGTAGGTGTAGGTAACTTTTTATTTTTTTATTTGTTTGCATTTCAAGCAATTGCCCATATTATAGAATAGTTAGTGTTTAGGATTTATTTTGCTCCATCCAAACTCATGAACTAAATGGCAACTGTACGCCAGTGATTCTGAATTATGAACATTATTACAGATCTCCCCCTTGAACTCTTGTTCAAGAATTTAGAGGGCTTGTGTACCTGGGTACATAATTGACATCTGACATGAATGATAAAGGGCTTATCATATTTATATTTTTTACTTTTTTTCTATTTCCACTATTATTGTTCAGCTGTCTAGGTCCAGCTGACATGGTCCAAAATGATATTGTAATTCTTATGTGATTGGTTTTTATTTGTTTTACATACTATGCATCCAAGTTCCAGTATATCATACTGTTTCTACTATCAAAATTCATTTGAGTTAGTTTTTTTCACTTCAGAGAGGTCTGAAGTTGTCAATACTGAACTGCCCCCAAGTGTTAACCTCTTTTCTAAGTGTGGAAGCCTCTCTTTGCCTGTAGTCTTTTTACCTTTGTAACCTTGTTACCTAAGTGTCAGGGTTTTACTGCTGTGAACAGACACGAGGACCAAGGCAACTTTTATAAAGTACAGCATTTAATTGGCGCTGGCTTACAGCTTCAGAGATTCAGTCCATCATCATCAAGGCAGAAGCATGACAGCATCGAGGCAGGCATGGTACAGGAGGAGCTGAGAGTTCTACATCTCATGCCAAAGGCCAACAGGAGAAAACTGACTTCCAAGCAGCTAGGATAAGGTCTTAAAGCCCACACTCACAGTGATATGCTTCCTCCAACAAGGCCACACCTACTCCAACAAGGCTACATCTCCTAATAGTGCCACTCTGTGGGCCAAGCATATTCAAACCACCACACTAAGTAATAAGTGGGAACTTATTTTTCATAAGTCTAGGCATGTTCCTTGCAACATTTATGATGGTAAAACATATACAGGGAAGATTTTTTTAAAAGGAGTACCGTATCAGTTAGAGTTAGCTAGAGTCACAGAACTTGTGAGTAGTCTGTGTAGTAAGGAAATTTGTTGATGACTTAGTCTGTAGTCCAACTTCTCAACAATGGTCAGCAGCAGCTGTGAATGCAAGTCCGAGGATCTAGCAGTTGCTCAGTCCCACAAGGCAAGCAGGTGAGAAGAGTGAGCCTTCCTTCTTCCAGTGTCCTTATGCAGGTCTCCAGCAGAAGGTGTGGCCCAGATTAAAGGTGTGTACCAACATGTCTTGATCTGGGACTTGCTTTGTTCCAGATGACCTTGAACTCAGAGATCTCCTTGCCCTGATCTCCTGGGGTTCATAGCCACTATGCCTCAAGATCTTCATGCCAAGATTCAGATCAGAAACTTGTCTCTCACAGCCTCAAGATCAGGATCACAATTCTAGAATGTAGTTCATTCCAGATATAGGAAAGGTGACAGCCACGAATAACACCATAAGTACCAAAAAATATGTCTCATTTTAAGAGTTAACTTTGTACAAGAAGGGAAAGAAATCTATTGTGGTAATGGGTGATCTTCTTGTGAGTGGTTCTTAGAGTTTTAGTTTTTTCCTGCGCTCCTATTTTGAGGTCACCCGAACATAGGAGAAATGGTTTTTCCATCCATTGCCAGGTTTTAGGACTCAAACAACTGAGACTCAAGGCAGTTTAAAGATCCAGCAAAATGATGGGAATGGCCAAAACAGGAAACCAGTTTCAGGCAGAAATGGTCACAGCCACTGGGCTGTGAGCGCATTTGTCATATGTCTGAGGCCTGAAAATATCTAGGAGACAGAAACAGATGGACTGTGCAAAGCAAGGGCTGCAAGTAGATTGGTCCAGTAATAACACTAATGAGAGTTGCTGTTATCCAGGAGGGGCCTAAATGGCTTCAGCATGGTGACGGTTAAAAAGGACAAGCACAACTCTAAATATTTATCATTGAGGCTGATGGATGACACTTTTTCAACATGGAGTTTGAGAAACTCATCAGGCCCAGCTGACCTCTGATGTCTTGTCTCGGTGCTTCCTTGTTTCTAGGTGTTTTACTGAAGGTATGATGTATGAAAAATGCCCTGTATGGCTGAGTTCAAGCCTAGGATGTCGTGAGTTTCAGAGTGTATACCATATTATGCCAGTTATTGAGGTCTGTGACTTCCTAAGGCTGCATGTAAAAATCAGCCTGTTGCATTAACACCTTCAGCCTCTGCAGTCTCGGATGGCATGTGTATAAGCAAGGAAAGAAATACTAGGAGGCAAGAAGCATTCAGTTGTGTTTGGTAACGAAAACACACATATGGAAAAGAACTCTGGTTCATCTCCCTCACACAATAAACATGCCCTTGTTGTCATTTGTTAATGCAGGTCAGAATGGAGATGGGAGAGAATTATTCAAGAATCTGAAGTGCCAAAAGCTGCCATTCACCTCATCCTGCAGTTATATTGCAAATGAGAAAGAGACTTAATAGCTACAAAAGCAAACTTTTATTATTAAAGATACTTCCAAGTGTTTTCTTTAGAAGGAGAAAAAAAATTCAAAAAGATTTCCTTCCTGTGTGTCTTGCTGCGTTTCCCACCTCTAGCATACGAATCAATGCATAGGGCACACTTGGTAAAGGCCGTTAAATGAATGACTTACTCATCTGACCTTTAATTGACTCCTCAGAAGACATTGCAGCACTTTTCCATTCTCTGAGTACCCGATGCTAGGGTCCTAAATAGTTTGCTTCCCTAATCTTGTTTCCATGGTAAAAAATGAATCTGCATCTTCTCTCTTGGGGTATGTAGGAGGTTGGCAGCATCTCTGTCGATTGTGAGGTCACCAGTAAGACCTGGCAGCGATGTGTGCTTCTCCAACTGCAGCTGTGCAGCTTTCTCCATGGTCTCGCTGAGCTCCGCTTGCTTGTAACCCAGAACTGGGCTGGGATTCCATGAGATAAGCCTCACAAGGGTTCATCACCATGGTGAGCAGCTCCCCAAGTTGTCCAGTGACTAACACTTAACAACGAGGTGCATCACTGAGCACAGCAGCTCGTTAAATGCTAGGATGGGTGGGAACTTGGAAGCATCTTTTCTTTGTTATTTATGAAATATTAGAGGTCAAGGGAAGTCAGTTAATAAATCCGGACTCTCCTTCTGACCATACAGTATGAAACATGTACATTTTCTCATTTGCAACAGCACCAGCTAAAAAAATTCCCTCCTGTCATTAGTGTCTTTCGGCAACCCTGATGATGAGGGCCTAGGAATGTTCCTTAGCTTAGGAACATTGATTTGAACAACAGCCCCGGCACGTGGTGTTTGGTCATCCTGCCTCAAGCTTCTGACTTTTTAACCTTATCCATGTAGGTTAGACAGGGACAACAGCTTCCTCGGGATAACTGAAGCAGGGCTTAGTTTTAAATTTTCTTTAAAGATACCTCTAGAAAGAGAATGTTTTACAAAATGTATGCAAAAACTACAAAATCCTCTTTTCTACCAATCTTAGCCTTTCTTGCCTTCTGTCTGCTTCTGGCTCCATTTCCATTTCCCAATCATAAGGTCCTGGATTTGATTCTAAACCCTCTCTGTTTTGTCCCATCATGTCCCCTCTAGAAGGCATCATTTATTTCTATGGTTTGACAGATTATCTCCCATGATTTGTTTTCCAGCTTAAGAACCTCTCCTGAGCTCAGCGTCTACTTGAATTCTGCATGTGAAGTCTTACAGATGTGTCAATCCTAGTTACGCTCTCACCAGCACTCTCTCCTCTCAGAGTTCAGCACTGAGGTCAGGCTTTGATGTCCTAATTACAGATTCCCATTTTCTTTTCTTGCATACATAAACCAGACACTACCGAGTCACCCTTAATCATTCTGTGACCCAGTTCCCTCCTGGTTCAGCGTCAAATCACTGACAAATTTGGGTGATTGCCCTTGGGTTTGGCTGAGGGGTCCAAAATAAACCTGAAGAGTGTTGAATTTTCTCCACATCTTTAGTCAAGCCGTGATGATCTTGCACCTGGTCTATTGGGACGGATTTCAAGTTGGTCTGCCTCATTTAGCTTTCTTCTTCACTAAGTACATTTGAGAGAGAGAGAGAGAGAGAGAGAGAGAGAGAGAGAGAGAGAGAGAGCACAAGACGTTTTCTTTTATTTTTTGGGGTGTGTGTGTGAAGTTACCTCAGATTATGCTGCTTGCTGTTTTGCTTCCATTTACCCTTCAAGTAAAACTGGAAATAGTGTGCACACTGACTCCTTTCGTGTCTTCCAGCTTCCTATGTCACCTTGCTATTTACCATAGCTCTTCCATGAGATGCCGTTTCCTTAGGAAGGCTTTATTTGGCCACCCTCTCTAGCTGTTTCTCACCTTGCTTGTTTCATGGTACTTTCTACGATGTGTAATTTTTAAAGTGTATTTGTGTGAATCCATATTTGTTTTTCCTTACGGGGGGTGTTTGTCTGTGCCATTACATTAGAATGTCAGATCTGTGAAGAAATGGACCAATGTATTTTCATCATAAAACCCGTAGGTCTTGTACACTGTTTGCTGTGTACCGGCCCTCAAATAAAAACACTCACAAAGAGTTCTAGACAGTTGTCAGGAAGATACAGAGGACAGAACAGAACAGAGTGCCTTTTGGGAGACTGGTTATAAACCAAGGGTTTAAAACTTGAATTCATCTCCATTAGCATATATTTTTCTCAAATTTAGTCATTCCATAGACAACTCATGTGATTTATTAAAATAACTATAAGCAGTGAGATTATAATAAAATGAGTGGATACAAGGATATAATGATCCGTCTTGTTACGTAATATAAACAAATGGCAAATGGAACCACTAATCCCAGTCATGAAAGCCTTGACATTTTAAGGAACAGCTTAGGCCAAGCAGTTTATTTTCTCCCATATTCACAGACCCTAGCAATTCCATTTGCTTCTCATTTGTTTCTTCAATACAGAGGCCAGAACACAGCGATTTGTCATCGGACACATGCTTGTGTGTGTGTTTGTGGTGCTGGGGCTTGTACATATGTGTGCTCATACCTATAGAGGCCAGAGTACATCCTTGGGTGTCATTTCTCAGATTCTATCAAGTTTATTTTTGAGAAATTATTGTTTCTCCCTCGCACCAGAACATCAGAATTCACCAGATAATTTAATTTTCTCAGCAAGGTATCCCCACGGATCTGCCTGTCCCTGCTCAGCCCCACCCTCCATCATAGCACAGGGATTACAAGTATGTGCCTGCCACTGTGGTTCACCTTTCCACGTTGGGTCTGGAGATGGAACTCAGGCAGGCAAGCATGTAGCTGAGCCTTCTCTTCAGCCCAAGGAAAGACAGGCAGTTTCAATCTGTTTAAAAATTCTTATCTCTATCACATGTCAGAGGAAACATCAGGAAAAAAAGCACAGTGGTTTATAAGAAAATGGACAGGGAGAGCATATGTTTCAATGTTAGAAGAGGAATCTGTTCTCGTGTATCATGTAAATAAAATATGACTGCGTCGAAAGAACACAACACAAGAAGCCAGCATGAGGCACCCTGCAGTGAAATCTGTAACCCCGTCCAAGAAAAGATAGAGAAGACAGAAACCAAAGGGTTTTGTTTTTAAATGCAAACCACATATGCGATCCAGCTCTGGAGAGGCTCTGGGCTTCAATCTAAGTACCTTCGCCTTTGCATCACGCCTCCAGCTCTACTGACACTGCGTTTTCTCACAGATGTCACTTCAGATCTGTGCCCATATAGGACCTTGCCTAGAATACCCCTTTAGCTCCTTCTGGCACAGCTATCTCCTCTTCCTTCACCCACAGGAACATTCCCATATCAATTTTTAACCCTTGCTTTCCTGTGAGACGTATATAAAATTTCTCACTGGTGTTTGTCTCAGGCATTTTAACAATACACAGAATCCTTCCAGTTTTCCTTATTGTGATATGTTTTGAGGTTGCTTTAGGTTTTAAGCTCTCTTATAAAGTATTTAAATAAGATACTCTTTCATAGGCCACTTGTAGGTTTAGGGAGGTCTCCTTCATAGAAAATGTCTTTAGTCCCTGAGGCTTTGCCACTTGTCAGGTCTTCATCTTACGTAATTGTCTCTTAAGCTTTGCTTGTTAGGTGTTTGTCCAGGAAAATCTTAGGCTATATTCCAGTTTTGTTTTATAATCGTAGGATAAAATATAGGAATCAAGGGAGTAGGTGATTGTAGCTTAAACAATTATTCCACAAGTTAGGTTTTTGATTCAGATAAATGGTCCCTTCTTTCCCTTTCTTGATATGGAATCATGAGCTTTGGAAGCCTTCTTCATGGTGGATTGAACCTGACCTCTGCTTGTGTAAGGCTGCTACTAGGATTTTACTGAGCAAAGGGTTGAGTGGCTGAGTAACTAATGAAATCCGACGTGCATTGGGGAGATTAGCGACTATGTATCATTTTAAAAACACACCAAAGATTGATTAATGCTATTCCAAAACATGTGAAAATGGAAGTAGAGGAAGATCCAAAGCTGTATGAATTTGTCTGAACCTACATCATGTCCCATGATGCACTTGTATGTACATCTAAAAGTATATATGTATGTTAATTGACTAGAAACAAGTCTGTACTCACACTCACATATAACATTCTATATGTTGGATTTGGGGGACATTTTTTTCTTTCTTTAGCTGCAAAAAATGTTCAGTTATTTATAGCTTCTAATGTTATGTTCAGAAGACTTAAACAAAATGACCAGAACAGAGACTTAAAGACAAACCAAAAGCTTAAAACATCCTCCCAAATCAGCCATGGGGACATTATTGAGCACCTATGACTGACGAGAGTCTGGTGATAAAACCACCAAGTTCGCTTGGATAGCCAGTGTGCCTCTGACAGCAAAGGAGTCCACACAAAACCACTCAAGATAAAGTTCAGAGCCCTCAGCAAAGTGTGTTTCTTTTCTGTATTGTGAGGGAGAAGGCCTGGCCTCGCTGTTGATAGCACAGTTTGGATGTCTACCATCTGCGAGGTGCTGTGCCTGACATCCAAATCCTTAGTGCAGAATTTTTTAAAGATGAGGATTATTTGAAATAACAATCACATGGCAAGCTTAGCTTTCTGCACACAGCCTCCCAAAGGCAATGTGCACTCAGGGCCAGGCAGTCTTTGGTTTGAATCCTGTCGTCACCACGTGCTGGTTTGTAATCCTAGGATGCAGTAAATCTTTTGGAAACTCACTTTTTGCAACTATGAAACTAGTAAATTATAAAGTGTGTTCCAAGATCAGTGAGCAGATTAAGTGAGGTAATACATATAAATTACTTGCCACGTAAAGATTCTCTCTTCTTGTGAATGTTTAAAAAATAAGTTAAAAAAGAAACAATGTAAGTGACTGCGTATAGTTTTAGCATGCATGTGCTGATATTTTGTCAGTGGGTCATTAGAGAAGAAGGAATGTTAATTGAAGAGTTACCTTTATCAAACTGGCTATTGGGCATGTCTGTGTGTCTGTTTGCTTGTTTAATTAATTAATGTTTGTTGCGGAAGAGCCCAGTGCATTGTGGGTGGTACTACCCTTTGGCAGTTGCTCATGGGATGAAAGCATGGTCTGTGCTTCAGTTTTTGCCTCCAGATTCCTTTCCTGGTTGAATTCCCGTGTTAGTTCCCTCAGTGTGATAGGAACCTGTAAGACAAACAAACCCTTTTCTCCTCTTGGTTGGTTTTGGCAAGTATTTGATCACAGCAACAGAAAGGAACTGGAACAAGGGGTAAAGAGAAAGTAGATGGAACCATGAGAAGAAATATGCACTTCAAGAAGTGTTAGTTCAGTTCAGAGAGAAGGATGATTCACAAAGTGAGATCATGGAAATGAAAGATGAAGAGAGCAGATTTAACAGGAAACGAGATTACTGGGGTGGAGCCTTGGAATGGTCTCTCTATTCTAGCTTATCTAAGCAGTGAGTTATAAAGTCAGAGAACATGTACTGATCAAAGATTAGCTTTGGAATGAGGACCAAGGCCTGTTTAACACATACCTGGTACAACAACTGGCGTTACCGCTGTGCTGATGTTGTTCATGCAGCCATAATGTTGAGGTTTCATGTAAACCCCTTCCCTTCAGTGTTTAGTCTAACAGCATGGATCCTGAGCTTTTGCCTCTTAAAATCTGTTCTCTCCTCCTGTGACTTTATCTTGGCCCTAGGTGTGAGGGTTGCATTTTCAGAAGTCTTATTTGGGGGTTGAACACATCACTGCCATTTATCCTTTCAATTTTGGCCCACCCTGTTAGTTATCTCTCTGTGTAGCTCCATCTGTTACAAGAAGAAGCTTGCCATGCCTAGATGAACACCCACATGTGGTCAATGTCTGCTGGGACAGGGTCAGTTAGTTTTCTTGAGGGGTAAGTGCCTGTGTAAGTTGTCTGACCCCAAGTGGTCTATCTTGGACATATGCACTTCTGTGCATTGCTGAACAGAATTCCAAGGTTGTATCCACATGTGCTCATATAGGTATAGATTAACTTGTAACAATAAAGAGGAGACCAGGAGTTTGGGGAGGGGAGGGTGAGCAATGGGAGGAATTGGGGTTGTGGGAATGAGGGGTGTAGATGAGTGTTTATGTATGAAGTCCATACAAAAAATAAAATTAAAAGGACTGAGGCAACAGGAAGTGTAACTGAACAGTTCGGTGTATTGGGAAATTCCGGCTATCCTTGGATCGATTCCTGGGTCACAAATTACAGAGGTAGTGTTGACCTTGGAATTTTGAGTGAAGATAGAATAGTCAGTAAAATAAAAGAAAAAAAATTTTTTTTCCAGAGAGTAAATTTAGAATGATGTTTTAAAACTGAAATTTATTTTGGAAATTTGGAGCCTAAGATGCTGGTCCTGGCTATGTGAATTCTAAGCAAGCCACGCAACATTTCCAAGGTGCCGCGTTCTTTGATTTTTTTTTTTAAGCCGTCAGTAATTCCCAGCTGATCTCTGAGTGTCTCTCTATTATTATACTTTTATGATTCTCTTTGAAACTCCTTGGCTGTGAAAGAAAACAGAATGACTTTTATAGCCTGCTTGCTTGAAAACTTTCCTCGAGATATTACTTGGACATATAAGGAAGGCGGCACTGGAAAAGCCCAGTGGAAGAAATGAAATCTGGATTTTCCCTAGATGAAGTAATAGGTGCATGAACACAGAACAGCGAGTCGGTATGTTCTCTTTTTGAGTCCAGAGGAGGGTAACACACGGGGTTAAGAGCAGATTTTTCTGAGTTCTGATATTGGAGCGGGCCTTCTGACTGAAGGCAGGAGGCTACGCATTGTCCCCCAGTCCCTCTTCTCAGATACCCTCAGGCAACTCAGAGTAAAACGGGACGATAACTATATTAGACAGTACAGTAACAGAAAATGTGAGGTGCTGAAAGGCCAAGGAAGACAGAGAATGCTTGAGGAAATGTCAGGGTCTTCTTGATTTTGAAGAAATAGTAGCAGTGCACAGAGCCAGCGATGTCCTGGGAAGAAAGTGATATCTGGCATATGTCAACATGTAATGGTACACTAATTGCTATCCAAAAACACTTCAGTTTAGTGTTTGTTCACACAGATAAAATTTGTTCATTGTGGTGATGTGAGGTCCGAGTAGTAAAAACAGAATGAGGGATACAGGCAATTTCTCATACACAGCAGCTTCTACTAGCTTTACGCTGTATAACTGCATTAACAGTTCTGTTTATACTCTGAGTCTGTAAGGGAGATCATTTTCTTATGATAGGGAAATAGCATAACTGTGTGTGGGTCAGAAATGTACTTCTGTACAGATTTACATATGGACAAGGAATACACAATTACCTGAAAAGAATCACTTCAGATTTTAATTCTAGCAAGACCATTTTGTTTAATTAAAACATAAAAGTAAACTCGAGACTACAATTCTGGTTAAGCTACATTTTATATTCACATTTTAAGATATATTATGTTGACAGCCATCAAAAGTGAGCTACACAGTCACCTCTCCCCTGAGTGCCATAGTATGGACCACATTTCGACCCGCCAGCTTCAGGAACATCCAACCAGGAGCCTAGCTTTACTGTTTCCTGAGAGGCTTCATCCAGCAGCTGATGGAGGCAAATGCAGAGATCCATAGCCAAACATTAGGTGGAGCTCAGGGAGTCTTGTGAAAGAGTGAAAGGAAGGATTGAGGGAGCCAGAGGGGTCAAGGACATCTCAAGACCTATAGAGTCAACTAACCTGGGCCCATAGGGGATCACACTGAACCACTAACCAAAGAGCATGCCTGGCCTAGATTTTGGCCCTCTACATGTATGTAGCATATGTGCAGCTTGGTCTTCATGTTGGTTTCCTAACAATTGGCTGCCTCCGACTCTGTTGCCTGCTTTTGGATCCCTTTCCCTAACTGGGCTGCTTTGTCTGACCTCAGTGGAAGAGGATTCATTTAGTCCTTCTTCAGCTTCATGTGCCAGGGCGATGGTGGTAACCATGGGGAGTCCACCCCCGTCCTCTGAGGAGAAGGGGGGGGTAGTGATGTGTGTGGAGTGTGGAGGTAAGACTTGGGGGGACGGAAGAGAGAAAGCTGCAATCAGGATGTAAAGTAAATAAATATATTTAATAAAAAAGAATTACATTTCTGAACTCACTAAATAATTACACTTCTAAACATGCATATGTACATAACTTATCATTTCTAAATACTTTTTGTGGTTATATGAGTTTATGAGGCATGGATCCTGTATCTTAGATGATGGAAATAATGGAAATGATATATGATAGTCTATTAGTTTCTTTCATATTCAATTATATCAGATTCGATTATATCACATTGGTAGTTTAAAATTTGCCATGGGAGGAATATTTACACCACACAAATCTGACTGCATGGCTCATGGTTTGTTGTCTTGTTTTGTTCATTTAATAGGTATGAAATTAATGCTAGGCTGGTTTTAATAATGTGGGATATACTTAAATTGTTGGTGATTATTGACCTTATACCAAGTAAACAACTTTTGGTCATACATTCTTTAGTAGTCTAAAGCTATTATCCAATTCACTGAGATCACTTTTTGTTTGACTTTTAAGTACTAACATCAATTTAAAAATTCATTCAAAATTCCTATTGGATTTATCCATGTTTGTCAATTTGAAGAGCTCAGCAAAAATTAACAAAAGTACTCTGTGAAAATCAATTGTTGCTAAGGAATTTATTGTATCATGTGTTTCATTATTATTATTTGTAAGTTGTGTCATACATACCATTCATAAAATCGGCAGATACTTCTTAAAATGATCCAATGTTTAACTTATTTACTTACATACAATACCACCTCCAAAAATAAGTAAATAAAACTAAACAGTACAAATTCAGATTACACAGAGCACCAGGTATTTGTCTGAGATGCTTTTACAATCACATGCTGATGCTACATCCTTTACACTTGTGTGTTTTACAGGATCTTGCTTTTTCACCTCATCTTGGATCAGTAGACAGATTAGTGTAAGACAAACAGAAGGCAGGCTTTTTCCACTGAGCATTTTTCTTATATTGTTCACACACACACACACACACACATCATGGTTACATTTAAATTTTGTAATGGATTTCCCCATTTCTCTTATTGTTGTCTTCAATCTGTAGCCGATCCGTCATTGCCTGTACTTTACCCCAAGAGCAACAGCCTCAATTCGTTATTATCCAGATCCTCTGCTCTTCAAGACCCTTTGTATATCCTGAAATTATAATGACTTTATCTCACCTCCCCAACTCTTTAAATTTTAAATTTATACACACACACACACACACACACACACACACACACACACACACACATATATATGTATATATGTATATATCTATAATTATTTTATGTAATAGATTAAGAAAGGCTAAATCAAGCAAATTACTTAGAGTTTATAATATTTATATTCTGCCCTTTTGTTTTACTTAATACAATCTCTCCCTGATTCATCTAACTTGCTACAAATTACATTTTCTTCTTTTTGCGGCTGATTCGTATTTACCGCACACATACCAAGTTGCCTTTATTCCTTCTCTCACGGATGTACACTTAGACTGACATGTATAAACAATACTCCAATGAGCATGGGAGTGCACATATCGCCCTGACTCATTTCATTTCCTTCATATTCAGGGATGAAATTGCTAGAGCACATTTTAATGACAGACTCTCACATACCCATAATACTTACCACTTAATATGCAACTACTCCGTGTTTGCTATAATGTCTCAGCATATTCAACAGCTTCACTGAAACTTTACCTAGACATTAAAGAAAAGTGTGAGGAGGGTCCAAGGAAGAACGAGGCAGATTCATGAAAGAGTGGCAGTATTGTGTAGCTAGAAGAGAAGTGGCAAGAGTTTAATCACCCAAGGCGAGCAGACAGTGTCGCACTGCTTCTGGGCCGTGTAAGTTTTTAGTGAGGTCTCTATGATATACTTAACATCTGTTCATCTCTTAAAGAGCTTCAAATTCACTTGAACAAATGGAAGAGTTGCACTTGATTCACCGAAACAGAAATGTTTAAAGAGCAATGACTGTTGGCCAGATTAATGTTCTGATGTAATTAGAATGGGCCCATGGGTTGCCAGGAGCAGTTTGGGTATACCTGAATTGAGACTCATATCGGTGATTGCTTACAAAACAAGACCGGAGCATAGGACACAGAGGCACCAGCAAGAAAGAAAGTAGAGCTGATTTTCACATAAGCAATGTTAAATCGAAAAAATCTGAAATTCTTGTGAAAAATTTTTTTTAAAATCTTGTGTGTGTTGTATATATATATGTATGTATGAGTATGTGTGTAGAGGTGTGTATATATGCATACATGTATGTAGAGGCCAGAAGACAACCTCAAGGCCATCCACTGGTTTTCTGTGATAGGGTCTGAATCTGGGGCTCACAGATTCAACAAGGCAAACTGGCCAGCCTATCCAATGTTATGACATCCTACCCAATGCTAAGCTTTTCTCTAGAGTTGTGTAGGCAAGAGCTATAACTGCAGCTTTTTACATAGATCCTGAAGAATCCAGTCTCAGACAACTCATGCTTACTGAGCAAGAAGTTTATCCGCAAGCAATATGCCTAGCCCCTACTCTTTTCCTTTCAAGTAGGGTTTCTCAATGGTTTGGAACTGGCCAATTGGACAGGGCTGTGGGGCCAGTGAGCACTCTAAGAATCTGCTTTTCTCTGCCTCCTCAGGGACACATCATCCATCTAGAGTTTTTTTTTAAAAAGTGGTTTCTGTGGTTCAAAGCCAGCCACCACCAGCACTTGTGGGGCAAGCATTTTATTGAGTGATAGGCTCATTCCCCTGAAATTTGTAAGTCATGAAATCACATAATCAACAATAAGTGTACATTATAACAGAAATAAAGTTAGGAACCACGTTAAGCCTTAAGTACATTATCTGATAATATCATACAGTATTTCAAGGTAATTTTGGAAAGGACAGACGTGATGGCCCCACAGCGACACACTGTGTTGCTATTTCACACACACATTCATTTTCTTCTACGCTAGTACTAAAGCAAAGTCTGCTGAACACTGGGACACTGTATGGAGAGGTTAATAGGGGTTTGTAGTTTTTCACAGCTTGTAAAGCCACAGCATAGATAAAGCAATCTATTTTGCTAGTAGGAAAAAAAAATAATAATAACCTCTCTCTGAGTACACAGAAAACCTGAGGTTTAATCTAAGCTGGTATCTTGAAGGATATGGACCAAAGCTGCAACACTTGTATGTCATAGTGTGGGTTTCCGGTCTCCTGTGGAAAGTCCCCAGTCTGACATTTGGTGCTAACTGTGCCTCAGAGGGAGCTAGGTCTGGCACACAGTGCTTAGACTGTAGGTGTGCATTGAACGAATGAGTCACCCTTATAATTATTCTAACACTTTTCCTTTTTAAAAGTGGCCATTTTGTTTTTTCTTAAAAAAATGTCTTTAGATAAAGTTTTAATGTCCCAGCAAGCCTGTATTATAGTTTCTAATCCCTAGCCAAACAAAATGTAACAGAAAAAAATTATATATATACATTTCAAGCTATACTTAGTGTGCTGATAGAGGAATGTGACATGTAATGTTTGGGTACTTATATTCTGTACATGCATCATAATTATTAGAGTAAAAATAACAGGGAGCAGGTGTAGAGTATTTAATCAGTAGCTGACCCCAGGATAAGGACATTCACTGTGTTTTCAAGTACTCCTGTTTCTCTCTCTCTCTCTCTCTCTCTCTCTCTCTCTCTCTCTCTCTCTCTCT
>JANHMN010000013.1:28751638-28821736 GCA_030674055.1 Rhabdomys pumilio | reverse complement strand
GTTTTACATGGATTACTTCACTAAGTTGAGGTTGTTAAGAAGTTGGACTGTGTTGTGCCTGCAATTAAAAACTGCCGGCTGTCGCTGGACACGTTGTTCATGTTAGTGACCCCATGGGTCTCTCAAAGTCAGTCTTTAACATTCCAGGATTTTTACTGTTCATCTGTTGCTGGCGTTTTGCCTCCCACCCACACAGGCTCAGATTGACTAAATGGAGTTTGTGCTAGCGCAGTAAGTGCATCGAGATGAAGTCATACTGTGAGAAGGTGGCTGGCTTCCTAGTGGGGCTGCAAAAATAGCTTTGCAAGGAGTCTGTGTGCACATTTGTTAAAGAAAACAGAGTGTGGGTGTGGAATCTGAAAAGCAATTTCTCGATGGTGTTTCTTACGTATCTTTTTTTCTTTGTGTGTGTGTGTGTATGTGTGTTATGTGTTCCAGATGGGCTTTATACAACTCAATGAGGACTTCATATTCATTGAGCCATTCAATGATACAATGGCCATCATAGGTCACCCACACCGTTTATACAGGCAGAAAAGGTCCACAGAGGAAAAAGTCACAGAGAAGTCAGCTGTTCACCGCCATCACTGTGGTGTCATTTCAGGTAACTCTTCCTGAGATTTAACTCAAGGTGTCTTATGAACTGAATTCTTTGAGACGTTGTCTCTGCCTTTCAATACCCACCTCTCCTGATGTGCACTCACCCTCCCCTCTGTCTCTTGATTTATTTATTATTAAAATGAAATCCAATTTGCTTAATAACAATTAGAGATATGAGCTTTAGTAGTTGGTGTTTTGATGAGGCACTGTATCTGAATATCAAAAGATGGATATTCTTAAGTTCTCCAAAGGTCAGCATAGGATGTGCTTTGCCATGTTCCTGAACTGGGAGGTCTTTCTCAGGGGGTGTTCTGCATTGCACAGTAGCAGTGACCGACAGAGATCCAGACTTCTGAGTGAATACCGTGAACTTAAAGCCTTATTAATTCACCTCCGGGAGAACGACATAGATTTTTCTTGACTCTGAGTAGAAGGATCTTGTTTTCTTTTTAACTCATTTAAATACCATCTTGGAAGATGAGCAGCCGACTCAGAAGGAAAATAAAAAAATGGATACTTTTAATATAGGATCTTTTAGAACTCATAAACATTCCAGCCATCAACATCCCATCGTGTTTAATCTGTGATGTTACAGGTATAATAATGTGGTTTTGTTTGTTTGTTTGCTTGTTTACTTTTCTGTGACCTTTAGGCAGGAATCTGTCATATTTGCAAGGATAGAAAGAGGACTGAATGACATCACAGCCAACGTCAGAATAAAATTGTCCCCTAAGACAGATCTTTTAGACATTTAATGTGGACATTGCAGTAAGTAGTCCCTAAGTCGAGAAATGTTTTTTATTATAATGCGAGAAGATATGAGTTTAAGAAGAATTTTTAAAATTAGACTTATAGGTTGAATTTAAGTGTTAACATAGTTAATGTAGAAGATATAAATTCTAAGATTGACTGTGGTATTTGAGGCTAGGTTTATGAAGTGTGAGAGTAAGTAATATTTGCAGAGACCACAGCTCTCTAGGGTGCTCATTCAGATTCAGGCGAAAATATGAAATACATTGTGTAGGAGGTTTGTTTTGTGAAAATTCATATCATATATGGAAAGCCTCTTCTCTATTTTTGGGGCCTGTTACTTCAAAAGGCGGGCAGAGCAGAACAGAAGTTACAGCATTATGAACAGAAGAACACGTTTAGTATTTGAAGCTAGGAACAATAGCAGCAGTAACTTTGAGTTAGTCTGTTTAAGAAGTTTGCTCTGTATAAGTAATTCTGAGCAACTGCACCAATTAACTTCTGCATCCTGAGGAGCTCCAGCCTCTAATTACTCACGCTAACGAAGGACACAGTGCAGGCTTTGTGTGCTATTGTTCACTGAGGCACAGAGTCTAGAGCGTCCTTGATTTTAATAGGTTAATAAAGCATAAACGCATGATTCATATTTGGCAAACATTCTTCACAATGTTCCTGATATACATTACATAGTACATATAATATGCATAATATATTGACCTATTTGGATAAAACGTTTGCATGCAAGGACAGAAAGCTGTCAGCAATCAGATGACTGGTTGGGCTTACCTATATTGGGGAGCTCTGTGTTTGGAAAGTATTTTGAAATTAGCTACATATGAAATGTATTTATTTTCTTTCTATGTACAGTATTCATTTCTGCATTTTACTTTGCACTTCAAGCTGACACATTAACACAATAATATGACTCAGGCTTGGATGATGTTACAATATTCTTGCAAAATAAAATTTTATTCTATTCACATAATTTTTATTTGTCTCTTTCCCTTTTCCACTCTTCCCTTATCCCCACCTAAACTTCACGACCTGTTCTTCTTTATTATTTTTACATAATACACACACACACACACAAACACACACAAGTGTGCACACTTGTGTGCACACACTCACTATGCAGATATAAATAGAACATGCTGAGTACATTTAGTGTTGCTCATATGTAAATGTGTTAAGACTGACCATTGGGATCGAGTCAGTAGATTTATCCATGGAGAATACTGATTCACTCTTTTGGGACCATTAATTGCATGTATCTCTTCATCTAGTGGTAAGACTTTGTGAGACATTTTCCTCACTCATGCTGTCATCTGAACTGGCATTGTCGTTATGCAGGTCTTATTTGATATTTTGCATTATTGAGGTTTAATTAATAGGTAAAGCTTCCCTAATATACAAATACATATTTACCTAAACATACACACACATACATAGTGTCCAATATATATATTTATATTTTATATATATATATATATATATATATATATATATATATATATATATACTACCTTATAGCTTGCATCATGATTCTCTGGCTCTTACAACTTTTCTTTTTCACTTGGTTTGTAGTGTACCCCCAGCCATAGGTATAGAGGATATGTTGTAGATGTATCAATTATGGCTGGGTATCACACAGTCCGTTGAGCTCTGCGTTTTAACCAGTTGTGGCTTTCTGAAATGCTTGTCATCTCATGCGAAATGGAGCTTCTTTGATAAAAGGTGAAAGCTCCACTCATCTGTAGTCATAAAGATGATTAGAGTGCAGTTAGGAAGTGTACTGGTTTTGGAAAGTGGCAATCTCCTCAAGAGTCATTGGCTCACCAGTCATCAGTAGTTGGCTTGGATTATACTATCAGGAATGGATTCTGCCCTCCTGAGTGTTCCTTATGTTCAATTAGACAGCTGTAGGTTAGCCTTAAGAAACAAATGTCACTATTGTACCCTTGAGGATGTCTTGCTGGGCCGGTCATTTTTGTGGATCATAGATGTCACAGCTGTGTTAGACTATTGGTTTGTCTTTGGTAGCTTGCATAAGTCAGTAATAAGGATGTCTCCTTTGAAAGGAGAGTCAAAGCTAGCACCATAGCACACAGCTTCCTAACAGTGAAGGAGCCAGTACTGATGGAAAGAGTGAGTGACCCCTGGGCAATGAGTAGAAGAGAGGAATGGTCTAGTTACTCTTTTGACTCAAAGTTATAAAGTTTTGAAATGTTACATGAAAATCTATTGTCTTAGGACAAGCTAGAATTCTCGGTTCAGTGCAAAGAGAACTTGTTAAAAGAGGAATTAACTAATCATCTGGACAGGCTCACCTTTAGTATTGATAATCCCTAAGATTTCTCATGGGGCTACCTGTAGGCAACGAGAACAGATTTCTGTATACACTGGTAATTCTTAAATTTTTGTGGGTTTTATGTGAGGGAAGCACTCTGTCCTCTTTTGGAGCTCTTTGTGTGATGATGGGTACACACAGCCAAGAGAGTATAACAAGTCATAGATATGAGAGTTTGTAATGAATACTTCACCTCACAAGAGGCACCCTTTTGAGGGCAGGAAGATACCATGCCCTTAGAGTTCCAGGGAAGCTTTAAGTTGTCATAGTAAATTATAGTTTGAATGAGATAGTGTTTGTATCTCTAACGTGGTATAGTTCAGAAGTCTTCAGAGAGCCAGAGCAAGGTAGTAAGTCCGATCTGAGACATCATCCAGTGTCCCCCACATTTTCTGCCCGCTTTACTACTTCCCATGTGTTATCCCCTGTAATGTGTATCTGAGCTCACTACAGTTTGTCTGGACTCTAGATCACTGGGATGGGACTGAGAGAAAGAAGGACTAGTTTTAATTTTAATGATGATCTAAGAATCATAAATACCAGTTGTCCTCATATTCTGCTCTTGATCATTTTGCTGAATTGTCACATGGTTGTACATTAGGCTAAACAATGCTTCTGGTTGGACAGTCACAAACCAGCCAAGAGATAGGACTGGTGGTGTTGCAGGGATGAGAGTGGATACCTAAATACAATTGTCTTTGCTACACACCCTCCCTAAAAACAACGAAAGGGTCATTCAAGTCAATGAAAATGTGGCTGTTCAAACAGACACAGTGTCACTTAATTACTGTGTGTTTTCACGTTCATCTCATGACTGTAGTGAATGAATGCTGCACAGAACATGAAGTTTGTCATTTCCATTCAGGCCAATAGTGGAAAAATATGAGAAGATACACAGCTTCTCATGACACATTTATTGGGGATTGACTCTGGCAAAATAAGTCACTTCATAAATAAGTTTGAAGGAATGTTCCCAGCTAATGCTTGCTGTAAGGTAGGTTAAAGTCTATATAGGTATAATTCACACCACAGTTGGAAAAACCACACAGTTAATTTTCTTAAGTGTCCTAGACCGGAAAACAATATTGAATTCAATTTCTATTCCTGTCCTTTCTTCCTTTGGAGCTTTGATCTGGAGCTTTGGAATTCGTTTCTAGAACTGTTCTGATTGTGTAAAATTGAATCTTATCAACAGATTCTCTTTCACGCACCCGCTTTCTTTCTCGCAACTTTGCATTGCTTTCTTGGATATTGCATGTTCACTTCCAGAACACGAAGAGCCTTTGTTCCTGTTTTCATAATACTTGCCTTCATTTAGTCAACTGATCTTATATAATATTCAGATAAAGCTTGTTTTATTAAGTAGATATTTAAATTTCTCTTATTACAAGGAAAACAAAAGTGTAATGATGCAGATAGCTGAAGGCAGAGAGCTCGGTAGCTGTTGCCTTGGCATCTGTTTCCTCTTAGATCTCAGGGCTGACTCAGTGTCTAGAAAGTAATAATAGAGGAGACCTGGAGGTCAAATGATCCAAGATGTAAATGAGTCCTGAGACTGGCAGATGTTAGAGGTAGAATAGGTGTTTAGTAAGATGGAGACAATCAAGCTGCAATCAAAGCACCTCATGTGAGTAAAAACGTTTGCTATAAAGAAGTATGATAAATGGCAGAGATGAGGCACACTCCCGAACCCCAGCAAGGTTAGACATCCAGGGAACACTGCCAGTCCAACCAAAACATTTTCTTCACATTTCCAGAATGTTCACAAATCATGGTAAAGAAATACAAAAAAATGTTGGTCAACAAGGAGCACACATTGTGTGAAGGAGACGACGTCAATTCAGAGTTTTGCTTTCCTTGTGTCAGAAGTGATAACTGATTTAAACTATGGTTTGCAGAGATGGTTATAGGACCACTGATACTTATTAAAAATGTATCACATGGTGCACAAAAATATCTGTATACTTTTTGGCTTGTCAGTGGTACCTCAATGCAGCTGTTGGACCATAAACGTCACTGTAGCAGCACAGGGATACAGGAGGTTATATGATGTGGCACGTGAGCAACCACTGAACTGAACATAGGAAATACTCGTACCACTCATGCATCTCAGTTGGGTACACTCCTACCCTATGATCGCTATCCTGACTTCTATCTCCAGGACTTGCCAGTCAAACAGCCTCAGCCTACCTATTCTTTTATAATTGGCCTCTTTTTACAATCTGGCATGGTTTTTGAGAGTCTTCTGTAAGAGCATTTTTAAAAGTGGCAGTTTTTCTTTATCCCTGGTCAGGGCCCAAATGAATGAGACAGAGACTATAAGATTTATTTGATAATCATCACAGCACAATAACTGGGTAGTTAATAATCTATCTATTCGAATCTATCTATTCTAATCCTCTGAATTAATTTGGCTACCTCTCAGCCCAAATCCCAGAGATATTTGCATTTCAGTATTGGTCTGTCTCTCTGGGCTTCACTCCTGGATGATTTCTGATTCTCTCTCTCCCTTTCTCCTTTTCTCCCTCTCTCCTTCCTTCCCTCCCTCCACCCCTCCCTTCCTCCTTCCCTCCCTTCCTCTCTCCCTCTCTCCCTCTCTCCCTTTCTCCTTTCCTTCCTCCCTCCTTCCCCTCCCTACCTCCCTTCCTCCCTCCCTCCCTTCCTCTCTCCCTTTCTCCTTTTCTCCCTCTCTCCTTCCTTCCCTCCCTCCCTCCACCCCTCCCTTCCTCCTTCCCTCCCTTCCTCTCTCCCTCTCTCCCTTTCTCCTTTCCTTCCTCCCTCCTTCCCCTCTCTCCCTCCCTCCCTCCCTCCCTTCCTCCCTCCTCTTGTTTGGCAGAATTCCCAACCTATTCTCTCTTCTGCTCAGTTATTGGCTGGTCAGTTTTTATTGACTTTAAGAGAATAAATGGGGAGCAATGTCTACAACCATTGATACCAGAGATCCTTAGAATAAACATGGCAGTGGTGTGTGGAGATTGCTACCAGACATGGGGACAGAAGAAGTACCATATGACTAACACACAGATAATCTTCACACAGTACACAAAAATATCACGCCTCTTTCCCTCAATAGGTTTCATTTTATAGCAGTTGTTTTCTTTCCATTTTACCTAGTGTCCCACTGGTTTTGTTAAATGAACAGGCTAAAAGGTAGACGGTCATGTGAACTATTAAGAACGCTGCTATTCCGAGTGACTTGCACATAGTTTGTACTTTTTTTAATGGAGGTGTTTGAGGCATGATCATTGCATGTGCATAATTTCATGGTAGTAGACCATGGTAACCAATATTTCAGAGTGTTTATCCCCTGGCGAACACCAGTGTCTTCTGTATTGTTGATTGTGGTATCAGTAAAACCTTTGAAAGTGTGAGGACAGACACCGAAATTCCAATCAGCCATTTCTTTGATAGATGTAACTGTTTTGATGATACACCACATAGTGTGGACGGAGAGTCTTCCTGCAATCCTATGCGCATTCAATGTTATGTCTCTTTAACTTTACTCATTGTACAGATCTTGATTCTTTTCTAACTGCTTTGTGTCGACACGTTGAAACGCTTGATTGAGGCTCTTGTACATAATTAGTTCTTCAGAAATTTGATATTCTGACCAACTACTAAAACCCATTGTCTGTGTTTCAGTTTGGCTATTTTTTTTTTTTATTGAATTAGAATTTCTCTTTGTTTATGTTGTCTAGAAATACATGGCGAATGCCTTCTTCCACTTGGGTGCTCTCTTTTCACTCTGTCCGTGGCACAATTTTATGAAAAGCAATGGTTAATATTTTGTGGTCACGCTCATAAAAGTATCATGTTTTCAGTCGCCACTCTAATCTAGGAACATTTGAGGGATCACCATCACCTTGAGGCTTTTATTCCACTTCACATGAAGTTCAGCCAAAGCTTTTCATCTTATCCACGATGATTTATTAACCAGAGCCATTTCCCCAGGATGTACAGAACAGTTGTTTTGGATACTTTTTTTCCCCAAGCAGACCTTTCTTTTGTCAACTGGGTTACAAAATCACTAACATTTTTTGTTTATTATATTTCATATAGATGCTTTGTTAGAAATTTTACTGGCCTAATTTTCATATGTATGATGTCGATCTTCTTCAGGAAGGAGATTGTATTTAAAATTCACTTTACAGGTGGGGATATTTGAGAAGGATTAGAAGACAAAAGTACCTTAATATAGCAGAACTGTGACATCTGAGCACTACTCCACAGCCCTCTGAGATTCGTCTTGTGGGATTTTGCTTGGTGTTGATGTCTATCGTGAATGACCCCATTAATAGATATATTGAAAAATTCATCTCTCTATTGCAGATAAAGGAAGACCAAGGTCTAAAAAAATAGCAGAGAACAGACGAGAAAGGCGGTATTCTTACAAATTACCCCAAGAATACAACATCGAGACTGTAGTTGTTGCAGACCCTGCAATGGTTTCCTACCACGGAGCAGATGCAGCCAGGAGATTCATTCTGACAATCCTAAATCTGGTAGGTGAACCTTGTGATGCATGAAAAGTTGTCAATGAAACTCTAGAGTCCAGCCTAAAGGACTCCTGATTTGTAGTTTTGGACATTGAACATAGGGCCTCAGGTTCTCTAAAAATTAACTCATCCCTCTCTGTCTAATATGAGTCTAAATGAGAGATAGCAATTTGATATCCCAGACTTATCAAACTGATCAGTCTCTAATGAATAGCAAATGGTTTTCCACATATTGCTTTATCTTAAAAATTTTGTTAATTTTGAGATGCAAAACTGTTAATTTCTATTTTTTCCTCCTTCCTCTCTCTGCTTCTGCCTTTATTTTCTGTGATATTGTGAGACCTCATTGATATTATTAACAATATTATAGTATTGGTTTATGTGCATGCTTCTACCACAAATGGTATGGAATGATTATCGGGTGGAATAAAAATGGATGTTTGTCAAAACCCACTTAACTCAAGCATGTATGCAATTTTAAATAATAACATGATTCCACCTGATGGGTAGGACCTAATATGTATGAGATACAATTTAGATAGGCTAATGCCCAGGAAGGGAAATATGATAGCTAACCTCTGGGGTGGAGAAAATAGTTTGTATCTAGAATGCTAAGCATGATTTATCAACACACTAATCCTTTGACACATTTTACTGGCCGTACTTTCTATAAGGAAGAACCAGAAAATACTAATGCAGAGTGGTTTTCACAGAAGAGTAAACGGAACTGTTAACTGAGAGCAGATTTTACTGTCACTTGACCTTTCCCCCAGTGGACAGTTTGTCTGACTTCTGTCCCTTCTGCCCATCTTCATCTGCATTCTGAGACTCTACCAGCCTTGGCCTGAAGCCAGCCTCATCCTTCTACTAAGAGCTGCAGAAATTTGATTTTGCTGTGTTAGTCGTACATTTTATAATACATATTAAATAAAATTTAAATTAAAAAGGAACGTAAGACTAAGATACCACGTTAAAATAATTGTGTTGCCTACCAACTTTTAAAAGATTTTTATACTAAGTTGAGATTTTTTTTTCTGTTTGGCCTTGAACAAAAAAATGAGTGTGTTTTCATTTAATTTTAGAAGTTCTAATTTTTATTTGCTTTTAGGTTTTTAACCTTTTCCAACACAAGAGTCTGAGTGTACAGCTCAACCTTCGGGTGGTAAAGCTCATTCTTCTCCACGAAACTCCAGTAAGACAACTTTGAGTTTTTATTCAATTAAGTGAGTGGGAAATTGTATTCAGGAACTTTTAAGTGAAGAGTATTTTCGGGATATTCTTTTATTGCCTTAAAAATCCAAAAATATCCCACTGAATCACTCAAAGTATACATAAAACTGGCCTTTGGTTTGGGTTAATCCCTCAATTTTATTTGAAAAATGGAATGTTCTTAGTTTCCAAGGATCCTAACAACAAATTCTAACTTTCCAAAATGTAATTTTAAGTTATTTTTAAAAGACAGTTTTATTTTATTATTTAAACATATGTGTTGAAGGTATTTATTTTCTTATCTGTATTGCAACTGAAATGAAGAGTAGTTTATGGCATCACTCTGACTAATTAAAAGGCACTAATTAAACACTACTTCTATGCACTAGTTGCGTAATAAATCTATTTTCCAAGCCTTAAAAGATCAGAGGTTTAAATATTTCATTATGACTCTTTGATTTTCATGGTAACACTACATAGACTATGTCATTATTGCAGTGTCACAAAGTTCAAGTTTGTTTGTTTCATGTTGTGTTTTGTTTGAGCTCAGGAGAAATTAAGACTTAATTGCCTTACATGTTCTAATTAATGCCATATTCAGCAGTTGGCAGTAGTCATTTGGGAAGATGCCTTAGGATTGATGAATTGATTAATTAATTAGGTATATCTGATAATTGATTCATTAGTTGGGTCTACCTGATAATTATCTGTCTGAAAAATGAAAGCGACCTCTGTTGTAGGCAGATCTGTATATTGGGCACCATGGAGAGAAAATGTTGGAGAGCTTTTGTAAGTGGCAGCATGAAGAGTTTGGCAGGAAGAACGATATACATTCGGAGATGACGACGAGCTGGGGAGAAGATGTTGCTTCTGTGGATGCAGCTATTCTTATAACGAGGTAACGTTGCCAAAGCCAATTAAGTCAAACTCTCAACTCAGCATCTCTGTTGCAGATTCCATTCTTCCGTGGTGCAATGCTTTTGTTCCAGGATTTCTCGGTATGATTCTAGTCTTCTCCATGGGTTTATCATTAATCTTTCTGAAGCTGACTGTTGGACGGATGCTCTGTTGGCAAAACATTTGTTAGTTAATTGAAATAAATCACAAACGCTGATATCAAAGATATAGCGACTGATGAGAGAGTATCTTAAAACAGAGGGGAATTTCGGTAGAGCATAGACTATATGTTTTAGCCATCACCCTACAAAGTAACTTCTCAAGTAGAGTTCAATAACTTGTAATTTTACTGGGCCCATCCGAGAAAAGACTTTCTGTTGTAGCTCTGGCTAATTGACTGTGAGCTGCTTTGTGATTGTACTTAGCACAAATGTTTGTAGTTTGGGAAGAAGGAGAGCTTGTAGCTTTGAAAATGGGCAACAGTGCACAACAGTATGTCTTGTGACTGTTCTCTGTATTAACAATCGTCAGTGAGTTTCTTCTACTCCCCAGCAAGAGCTAACAAAAATCGTGTGGCACCGGTTTAATTTTAGGTCATCAAACTTATTAAAACTTCATATCATATTAGTGGCAGCACTATTATTTGTCAGAAACAAACCTACGTAATTAGTAATAGTTTCTGATCTATTATATTCAACAGTTATTAGTAAACGTTTCTTATAGAAAAACTGCGTGAAAGAACACGTGTAGACTTTCACTGAGTGAGTACATGTAACTGGCACTAGACTTCAGTGTTAAACAGCTCAAAACTGGAAAGTTTAGGTGCCAACAGTTTGAAGTCATTGGAGTATAGTCCTTAAAAGTAGGAAAATCTACTAGGGAAGCCCCAGAGCTAACCCAGCTCTTTTGGGATAATTTCTAAACTGAAAGAAAAGCCAGGATCTCCATAGATCACTAGAGTGTTCCTGAGAATACCAGAGAACGGAGCACTGTGCATGAAAAGGTGCCAGGAAGTGTAGTGTGCTGCTCATCTGTGTAGATTGATCCTGTCCCAAGTTTCCCAGAGCGTTATTGGCACGGAGTTCAGATTTTTAGAGAGATGGTAATAATTGGGTGGAGTCAGACTGAAAGTGTGAGACAGTTTAGTCATACCTTTTCATAACTCTCAGGATTTACCTAAGAAAAGCACAAAGGCTGTGCTCATCAGAGTGGATACCTAGAAGAATCTGTTCTGATTCAGCACACTCCTTGGTGTTTAGTGGAGACTGAGTTCTTTCTGTTTACAGGGAACTTGGGAATCCTTTCAGGCTTTTGGTAGATCCTCTTCCACAGTGGGGTGTGTGTGTGAACAGAAGACAAAAACAAAAACAAAAAGCAAACAAAACTCCCCAAGCTAGCTCTTTCTTTTATAAGATTGGTTTGGTCATGGTATCTGTCTCTGCAGCAATAGAATATATATATATATATATATACACATATATATACATATATATATATATATACATATATATACATATATATATGATGTATGTATACAATATGTGTGTATACAATATGTATGTATACATGTATTTATATATGCATATTCACGTACATATATGAATGTTTATATAATATATAATATGCATACTATATAATATATTACATATGATATTTAATATAATATATTATAATATATATTATAATAGAATGTATATATGTATATACATATATGAATGTATATGTATATATATGCATATATATGTATATACACATATGTGTATGTATGTATGTGTATACACACACATATATATAATATATATAATATATATGTATATATATGTATGTATGTATGTATATATATATATGCCATTGCAAACCTAAATGACCTTCTTAAAAATAAGCTGTCTGGAAATAGACTTACACAGTTGTGAACAACAATTTTTAATAAACTCACAAACATAATTGAATACTAAGAAGATAATTTATTTAGAATTTCGTTATGAAAAATGCACGACAACATTCCTTAGCAACTTATGTATCACTAATTAGTATAGGACCATAAACTGAAATACGAAAGGTGCGACTGTAGATGCTTGAGTATAGAACAGAAAAAAAAATCCTCCTGAACATGTGGAGAATTGACTCCTTAAATTCAAAATAGCGGTAGGAAGAACAAAACAAGGAACTTGCTGCTGTGTTATCCGTCTTTCTGTTACTGTGACAATATACAGGGTACTTGTGGTAGGCAGTGAGGTGGATCTGGAAAGAGCCATGGGAGTGAGTATGATCCAAACTCACTTTACAACTCCCTCCAAGAACTAGTAACATTTAAAAAGATAAAAACCATACTAAAAACCATAAAACTAACCATATTGGTCTACTACTTTGTTTTTAGATTAAGCATTCATGTACTAAATACTCTAAATCAAATTTGATATATTTAACAATGACAAAATACAGGCATTACTGAAAAAGTATTCTTGAACATTTTTGCTAATGACAAATATCCCTAATCTATTGACGAGTGAACAGTTCTGTTTTCATGTATCTATTTGACTAAGAAGTCTTTGTCAAGTCCATAAATGAGTTTAAGATCATAATCCAGCATTTATAAAATCATTGATCTTACCTTCTTGATCATCATATTTCATTCATCTTTCTTATTTCACGTCTGTTTTCATTAGCTACTGAATCCACACCCTTTGAGATGAATACCTCCGACAGACCTACTTATTTTTCAGAATTCAGTTGCTTCTATTTTGAAACTATTCATCATCATCATTACCAGAATTTTCACATTTTATTGTGATTTAAAGCACGTGATCCCTTTGCTTAAATGAATGAAAGAAATTTTTGCTCTTAGAAGGGGGGAGCATTTGATCTGGATGTGATTTTTACTGCTATTCGTTGTTTCAGGTCCTATTACTACAGTAGCTGTTACATCCATGCAGGCTCCTTTCTCTTCTCAATACAAGATAAAATATACTAGTCAGTCAGTCTGTCTGTCTGTCTCTCTTTCTTTTTCTTTCTCCTTATTTCCTTCTTCTTTTCTTCCTCCTTTTCTTCTTTCTCTCTCTCTCTCTCTTTCTTTCTTTCTTTCTTTCTTTCTTTCTTTCTTTCTTTCTTTCTTTCAAAATTACCTTCATCTTAAAAAGTTTATGTGAAATTAAGACCATTTTGTTGAGCAGACGAATAAGTGCTGGCACATGTATTATAAGCAGAATATTCACTTAGTTGTTAAAGACATTCTCTGTTCTCTTTTTCAGTTTTTAATCCATTCAGAATAGGCAGCACCTGCACACATTAATTCTACCTGGTCTAAGACCTGACATACAGAGAATTATCCTTTTGACTCTGTAATTAATTTTATCTTTTTATTTATTAGAATGTCTTTGACATCTACTCCACGCTATTGCCATTGTTATATTAGACCACTTAAAATGTTATTATCAAATGTGGTTATTCTTTTTTCTCTTACTATGTTACAAATATCAGACCTTGTAAGTAAATAGAATTGGGGAAATAATCTAGTCCAATGTAAATTATTTAGTAAGGATGCAAATCAATGTGCTTAGAAATAAACTATAGACCAGCAAATTGTTATTACTCATTATTTCATGTTGATTATGTATTTCACGGTTTATTTTCTCATGAAGTTAATAGAAATGTGAGAAGAAAATAATATGGGTTGGAATGATTAGGATCTAGAAAAAGGAGGATTAAAATTACATATAGGAATTATTTCAAAAGAAACATTTTAAATTTAAAACTATATTAAAATTGCTAGGAAAACATATGGTGATAGAATACCTATACCACAGGAATTAAATTGGATTTCAGAATGAAACAACATTTTAACCTCCTCTAGGTCAATAAAAATAGGTAAGTAATGAACCTAACACTATGTTTGGTTAACAGCAATTCCACGATTAAAATAGGTACTGGTATTTTGTTACTATTGGTACTACTATTAAAGCATAGACGAAGGGTAATGCAGAGGCAGCAACAAGGCTGTGGCATGAGCCACACCTCCAGACATTCGCACTTCCGTGCACTTCTCCGGTGATTCTCTTTAGTACAGACCTTATGCAGGGATTTGGAGCACAGCGTGGTCTCCTGGCATGGTGGTATGTACCAGGAGTCCTGATACTGTGAGGCTGAAGAGAAGGAGTCCTCTGAGCTCAGGACTTGGAGTTCAGCTTGGGTTGCATAGGGAGACATCTTTTCAAAGGCAGACAACAAACTTCCCACATTGATTGCATAAATATAACAACTGGAATTCACAGTCGAGTCCAGGATTTACCAAATTCGCTTAATTTACCAAATATTAGGTAAAGACACAGCAACAACAACAACATACCTATTGGTCAGTATCCCTGATAAATATCGATTCAAGCCCCCTCCATTCTCATCCTTGCGGCTCGTTCGGGATTTCCCTAGCCATGCGCATGCTCTTAAGAGAACAGAACAAAATAGCATCATATGTATCACACCTTCAACAAACGTAGACTATTATAACCAAAAACTACTCAGTGATGCACCCGGGAAATTAAACCCAGAGTGCGGGTTACCTTTCATTACTTTTACATAGCCCCCACTTTTCTTAAAATTCGATTCCGAGCCTTTGTTTGTCCTCATATGTTCCTCTAGGAAAGACTTTAGAGGATGTTCACCAGACAACGCGTAGTCTCGTGTTCAAAATTTATAGTAACTTTTAATCAAAAGCTTTATTCTCACAATGCGCCCTCATAGTGAAGCTGAAGAAATATTTTTCACACGTACCACCCATAAATAATTTTAACACATAACATTTGTTTCACGGCTCTTATGACCCCTTCTTCTCGAAAATTAGCATTTGTGTGTGTGCAGAGCACTTTCTACATGTTGTGTACACGTTTTCATATTTGTTTCTTTTACCTTCTATATATCTTCAACGTGTCTTCATGGCATGGGTTGTAGCAGGCCTTGTAACAGCAAACCCCAAATGTCTTCTGGTCCTCATGAACGTATAACCTTTTTTTTTACCACAAGAAACCGTGCATATTTCTTAAAGAAATATCTTTTGTGATTACACTGGTATGCTTGCAAAACCTTAGGTAACCTCCCCAACTCAAGATCCTGAATTTAACAGTATCTGCAGGGTTCCTTGTGGTATACAAGGTGACAAGTTCATGGGGCTGGAAGATGTTAGACTGTTGACTTTGAAGACGGGCAAAAGGCCAACAAGTAGAGATACATTCTATGTCAAAAGCTGGGAAAGGCAGCACTTCAGTCACCTCAGCTTCCAGGCTGCTTCTTTTATTAAATTTATTTATTTATTCACTCACTTTACAACCTAATATCATCCCTTCCTCTCCTCCAAGTACCCCTTCATGCAAGTCCTCCCTCCATTCTACCTTCCTTTTCTCTTTTGATAATGAAGCTCCCATCTGGGAATTATTCCCCCACTACCCACTCCCCCATTACACATCAAGTTGCTGCAGAGCTAGGCACATCCTTTCCCACTGAGGCCAGACAAGCTGCCCATTTAGGGGCATGGGATTCACAGGCAGGCAGGTCACAGGCTTAGGGACAGCCTTTGAAGACCAAGCTATTCATCTGGTACATATGTGCAGGGGGCCTATATCCAGCCTGTGCTCCCTTTTTAGTTGGTGACTCAGACTCTTGTTCATTGACACTGTTGGTCTTTCTTTGGAGTCCCTATTTTCTTTGGTTTCTTCCATCCTTCTCCCAAATCTTCCATAAGATTCCCAGAGCTCTGTCAACTGTTTGGATGTGAGTCTGCATCTCTTTCCATTGGCTGTTGGGTGGAGCCTCTCAGAGGACAGTTATGCTAGGTTCCTGTCTGCCAACATAACAGAGTATCATTAATAGTGTCAGAGATTGGTTCTTGCCCATGGGATGCGTATCAATTTGGGCCAGTCATTGGTTGGCCATTTCCTCAGACTCTGCTGTTTCTTTGTCCCTGCACATCTTGTAGGGAGGACATGTTTTGGGGTTGAAGGTTTTGTGGGGCTTGATGTCCTTATCACTCCACTAGGAGTCCTGCCTGGCTACAGGAAGTGGCCACTGCAGGATACCCCCACTGCTAAGAGTCTAAGTAAATGAATGGAACTAGAAGCAATCAACAGACCCACAGAAGCCAAGTAACTAGGAGGGCACAAGGGAGGATGGTGGAATCTTTCTCAGAAAGGGAAAAAATCAGATACTGCATGTCAATAGAAGGAGGGAACTGGGAGGAAGAGGGGATGAGGAGGGGCATAGGTGTGGCAGGAATCAGGTGTAGGGAGAGCAGGGGAGAGATAATGGAGAGCAGTGGTAGGGGTAGGAAATCCCTAGGATGTGCCAGAGACCTGGGATGGGGAGAGGCCCCAGAGGGTCTATGGGGGCGTCTCTAGCAAGATCTGTATCTATGACACTGAACATGTGCCAGTACTCATTTAGAGTAGTAATTAATAGTATTTGTCTGTCCATGGTGTACAGACATAAACAGTTTCTTGAAGCTTATTGACTCTTCTCCCTCACACATCTGTAATGCCTCTCACACATCTGTAATGCCTCTCACACATCTGTAATGCCTCACACCAGTGAAGACCAGTGCACCAAAGAGAAAGTTTTAGTCCTAGATGACTTTGAGCCATCTGGTCAGAAAAACCTAAATGAGTGTTTTGTGTAATCTGGAGAAACGTTTCACTCACTAAATCATGTATAATAATGATGATCATTCAGCTGGGGAAAGACAAACCATAACAAATCCTTAAAAAAAAAAATGATGATCAGACCTTTCATTTGTAAGGAATGTTAATCACCAGTGATCCCATGTTCTTGTCTGGGTTTGTCAGCTTCATTTAAAACCGTGGTATTCCTTTTGAATGTTCATCTTAGACGATTGCTCAATGTTGCACGCTATGTGGACACATCACTGGGAAGAAATTGTAGCTTAGGGATTGATCTTGATCTTAGCTAAAATGCATATAAATGTTCTTATAAATTTGAACCTATCTGAGGTAATATGCTTGTTGAATTGTTCTGTGTGGTACAATGAAGTAAATTGTTTAAAGCTGACTTAGTGTTGTGGGCTCATGGTAACAAGAATACAAAACTGCTTCTCCCAGTTGTTGACTCTAAAATTTCTTAGCATAATTGTCATATTTCTCTCTGATATTATAGAAAGAGCCTAAGTCTCTGGCTCTCAAAAATATCTTTATTTAAAATTTAATTTTCATAACATTTTTTTGCCTTTTACGTTTATTTAAATGATTTTGGTTTATCTGTAATTCTTTGAAAATCAATTTCAAATGAGTGCCATTGGCAAGTAAGATAGAAAATTTAATATAACAGAGATGCCAAAAGTATCTTGATTTAATAAAAAAATCACTGGATCATTTCTGAATGAATCATTTATAGGTATATCCCAGGGCACTGTAAAACTTTACAATGAGGTTTATTCTCAGATGCATCTTCATTCCTGGAAATTAAAGACTTTTTTTTCAATATAAGTCAGAACTTAGACACAATTTATTGGCCTTCTCAGTTTAGACTAAAAGTATCATTTTCATAAACTCGCATAATGAAATTCTCTGAGGCCAACTTCATGAATATAAAATCAACATGTGCCAGAAATGAGAATTTGAATCTGTATGAACACACGTTTTAGCTGCAAGCAAATCTGTATGCTTCACCACACACACACACACACACACACACACACACACACACACACACACAAAAATCTTGGGGTAGTTTGAAATTAGTAATATATTATTTTGATTATCTGCAAAAACATCCCTGACCAGTGAAGACAAAGAATCTAAGAGTCATAAGAGGTTAAATACTGCTAGTCACACACTCATCAGGTTTAATGGAGATGCTTCCAGTAACTGTGGAAAGAGGACCTTGCTGGTTCTATATAAAAAGCATACTTTATTCCTTTCTTTGTTTTGCTAAGTCAATAGAAATTGACTGTGAAAAGGCCTTTGGTGCCCTTGACAATAAGCAATGCATTTGTCATAGTTTTATAATGCAGTTTACATACAGATGAAGCCCCTTGGTTTGCATTATGTAAATCAAATCATCATGTTGCAGCCTCACGCACCATGATATGATGGATTATATATTTAGGAAAAAAACACATAAAACTGTTTCCTTGTGCATCTGAGAACACCTTACACTCAGTGATTCTGGCCCTGAGCTTAATTGTGTTTTATGTGATTCTTTAAGCTACCATACTCATATATTTGTAGTTTATAACCACAAGTAATCTGTGCATTGCAATATTAGGTATAATTGCATGAATTAATTTCATATTATGTCTCCTTGAGCTTAGGATTACAAAGATATTTAAAATTTGAACTTTCTCATGTCAGTTAAACCCTTTCAAGTGACTCTTGCAATTAAAACTGATTTTGTATCTGTTTCCTAGAATAATTTTTGTCAGAAATTTGCCAACAGAAAAGATGAACATTTGCACGATACTTTATATTAAAATAATTTATCCCTAACCTACCCTTTATCCATCACTACACCTTTTGTTTCACTCTAAACTTTTGAAACAAAAATAATTTGTTTCAATCACCAATTTTGCAGCCATTTAATATTCAATCGAATTAAAATGCCATTGAGCAGGTGTTGCAAGGTAAGGAACTTCATGCTGAAGTCTTGGCTCTAGTCCTAGCTTCAGGAGGTAGATGGTGGAGAATCAGCCTGACTAAGCAGACGATGGAGTCAATCTGGCTCATGATCAGCTACATGATACCCTGTCACAACGTTACCCTTCTCTAAGAAAAAGAGGGGGGGGAGAATGGGAGGAGGGATTTGTAAGTGTGGGACTTGGAAGAGAGGAGGGAGGAGGAGCTGGGATCAGGATGCAAAGTAAATTTAAAAAATTAAAATAAATAAAAAATTTAAAAAACACAAGAAGAAAGAAGTATTCAATTTTAATTGACGCAATGAGAACACATTTTTGAGGCATTAATATTAACCTTTAAAGGGTATGATCAACGTTTTTGCATGTTATAAAATATAATAAAATTATGCATGTATCCTTTTTTTCTCTGCATGTGTCCTTTTTTTCCCTGCATATTAGCATTTGTTGTTAAACAAATTATCATTTTGTGACACTTAATTTCTATCTGGCAGGTCAGGGATTGAGTTAATTCTATTTAATTCTGTGGTTATTTAGTGGCCAGGTAATGCTCCATTTTAAAACACTTATAAACTGAGTTTAAACTATAAGAAACATCTCTTCTGTGCACAGATTACCCATACACAAAGAGATCTGTCAAGGATCAATGCAACGTTAGGAGAAAATGCAGTAGCTGCTGGAGGGAATTTGACCTTGGAATTTGAAACGCTTCCTTTGAAGTTGTTTTGCACATCTTGTTTCATGATTTTTTTTTCTTTTTAGGTGCATGCAGGGGAAAGCTTTCAAGGCTATGCCAAGTAGGAAGCAGAAATGAAATGATTACAGACGAATATAACTCATGGATATCTAGACCTTTCCTGAAAGTGTAGTCAAAGCTCTGCCAAGAGCTACAGGCTGTCAGCAAAGGACCCCTCTGCATCATATGATTATGGGATAGAAATAAAATGCACCCCCACCCAGTCACCCCATGAATTTGCACTTGAAATTTAATTACTTAGTAAAAATATCTGCAAAACTGCTGAGGAAGGACCCTCTCTCAATGTATATCATATAGAACCAACTCAATTAAAGAACCAGTGATCAAGTACGTAATTCCACAGGGCACAGTCGGATCATCTTTGATTGTGAGAACCCAATGTAACCATAACAATAATAAGTAGTAAAATAAAAAACAATGACAATGATAAAATAATCATGCTTACAAGATTAAGAATAAAAATGTCAAGTATATGGCTTGGAAATACTTGGAAAAGAGAGTATTTACTGTAATTACTGAACATAACGCTAAAAAATATGATGCTTATGCTTAAAAATGCTAAGTTGTTAGTTGGGAATATGTTTAGATATAGATGAATAAAATTTTAATGAGATAGATAGTGAATCTGAGGGCTTCATTCAGAAAGGCTGTATAGAGTGGCTAAGGCCTGGAATTATAAAAAGCTGTCAAGAGTTTGCTGACATGAGGAAGAGTTGATGGACATGTGCCCCAGGATGTTCTAGGGGAACAGACTAGAGAGACTGTCAGAGATAATCTTCCCTTGTCAGAGATAATTTTCTCTTTTTATAGAACCTAAAAATTAAAAAGTAACCAGGATATTACAGAAGATGAATAAAAATAGTACCAGCACCTCAGTACTCCTACTTACAACTGAAGAGCTACCCAAGGAAAAGTCAAAACTAATTAGCAACCAAATGCATGAAATAAGAGCAAAAAGTATCTAGTGGTGGATATCAGCTAATATTTATGAGTGAGAAAATAAATGAGATCATATATTCTGTAACTTAATAATGCCAACCTAAAATTTTCTCTTCAAAGCCAGGCAAAGGACACACACCTTTCATCTCAGTACTCTGGAGGCAGATGGAACCTTGTCAGTTTGAGGCCAGCAAGTTAGACCATGTCTCGAAACAATGACCACAAAAATTCTATAATAAGAATAATCAGCTTTCTATTTTGAGTAAATAGAAGATCTTGAAAATGAAGGACACAAAACCTGGTAAATTTCCTGTTATGGAGGTTTACTTTTTTTTATACTTAGAAAAACTGATGTGTTATGGAGTAATGAAAAAGGCGAGCTGTAACTGATAAAAGAAATTGTTAAACAGTTGGACAAATTTCGAAGTAAGCACTGGTGGTTTGCAAAAGTACCTATTTTGAGATCCCATAAATAAAGATGGACACTGGAGAAACCACTGAGCTGGTAAAATGTCTGCTGTGTAGTCATCAAACCTCAGTTTGATCCCCAGAATCCAAGATGACAAACCCAATATAACAGTGTACACATGTAATGCCATTGCTGTGGAGATAGACACAGCGTGATCCCTGGTACTCACTGGTCAGCCAGCTTAGTGCACTTGGTGAATGCCCAGGCAGGCCAATTAAATTTGTATCTAAATAAATAAACTGTGACGTGTCTAGTAAGCAACAACACCTGAGATGAGTTTTGACCTCCACATGCATGCCCATACATACGCATGTTCATCCACTTAAACATATGAACCGGCACACACAAACAGACTTGATCATACATATTCCTAACAAAATAAATGACTAGATGATAGATATTATCCAAACCTAAATAGCACTGAAGTATTTTATTTATAAAGCCTACACTTGCTGTCTGAAGTAAGAAGGTTGTCACAAGTTTAAGGTGTGCCAGGGCTACACTGCATGCCCTACTACACAATCCAGAGCTACCTAGCAAGACTTTATGTCAAACAAAAAAACACAAACAAAAAGAAGATGCTGAATTAAAAGCCATGCCTCTTTTCTGTTTCTTTTTAAGGAAAAGATTAAAGATTTTTTTTTTTTAAAGTCACGTCTGGGCAGAAAAAATGTCATCCTTAAATGCCCAAGCTCTCTTCTCCAGATTCTGAATATACTCTCTTACATGGTATCAAAGACTTTGTAGATGTGGTTATGTTAAGGATGTTGAGAGCAGAGAATCTATCCCGACTTATCTGCTGGGGCCCAATGTAGTCAAAGGATGTAAAGGGAAGAGAGATATTTCTAGAGGGCACATTATACTGTATGACACAATGCTTTTAGCCCAGAACATATCTCATCTCAGACTTCTGCTCTCTAGACTGCAAGCACAAAACTTTGTATTGTTTGTAGTTTCTGTATTATTTAATTTAGTGTAACAGTGATAGGAAACCAGCCTTTCCTTCTTCACATTGCCCTTGTGGACCATGCATCAAACATAAACTGTGCTGGAGAGGCGACTCTCAATTAAGAGAGCTTGCTGCTCTTCTAGAGTACTCAAACGCAGTTGTTAGCACACATGTGTGCTACAGGCTTACAACTACCTGTAACTCAATTACTAGGGGATACGACATCTTCTTCTGGTCTTTGGGCACCAGTACACACATTCACAAAAGGAAAAATACCATTAATTAAAAAAACCACACACACACACACACACACACACACACACACACACACACACACACATTAGTATTATTTTGGAATACTAGAGAAAAATTAGAAAAGTAAGATTAACAAGGAACAAAATGTATCAAAGAAATGAGTGAAAATATCATCATAAATAAGATAATAAATTCCAATAAACCAATACGTATATATTATCAATACATGAAATCACTTATAAGAATATTATACAGAGATCTTTACATATTCATCCATGTTCTATTTGCAAGGGACTCACAGAAAAATAAAGAGCTAAGTTTGATACAAAGGAAAAATTTCCTAGTGTCAGACCCATTGATTGTTGAAACATAAGGAATGCTCTAGTTATTGTTTGTCAGCTTAATATGAAGTAGAGTCCCCTGTGAGAAGAGATTATCAGTTGAGGAAATGCCTTCATTTGACATTTGATTTGCCTTAGGAATGTGCATGCCCCCACCCGTGGTGTGTGTGTGTGTGTGTGTGTGTGTGTGTGTGTGTGTGTGTGTGCGTGTGTGTGAGAGAGAGAGAGAGAGAGAGAGAGAGAGAGAGAGAGAGAGAGAAAGAGAGAAAGAGATAGAGGAGAGAGAGAGAGTCTGGTTGGGAGGAGTACATTGTGGGTGGTCTTACGATTCTATTCAACAGGGGTGTAAGGATCATGCAAGCAGTTTATTAAGCACCATTCTTCATGTTTCTTGTCTTTGCTCACTGAGTTCCTGCTTTGGCTTTCTCTAACGATGGACTGTGCTTGGGGCATATAAGACAAAGAGCCTTTTCTTCCACAAGATGCCTTTGGACAGTGTTCTATTATAAGCAGCAGAAAAGCAAGTTAGAACAAGAGATAAATGTGATCTTTATCCAAAAATTAAAACCAATAATTCAAGATAGATAAAATTCATAAAATCTTAGAGAACTTAATAATTCAATAACTTAGCTTTGAAGTGAGCAAACCAAAAATTAATAGACACTCACATGGAAACATCAAAAACTTATAACTTTAATGGAATTTTAGCATTTCCTTCTTATTAATAAATGCAAAAAATTAATACAACTTTATTTTACTTAGCAATTCTATCTCATGACATGTAATAGGCTAATGTAGCTAACATGTATAGTAATCTGTTTGAGAAAATAATGCATTTAAATATGCAATGGAATTTACATACATAGCTGCAGATTAAGGCTTTTGCTGACAGAACCTACATGTAAACAGAAAATCATGATTATTAGTATCAATATTATTGATGAGATCAGCCTTAGTTCAACATTGTATCTGTTTGATGGTTAATATGTGTATGTCTTTATTTATTAGTGTATACTAATTGTCCAAAAAGCATTGTAAGATTGCCATGTGAGCAAATACTGAATTTTGACCACATCTATCTTCTTTTCCTAAATTCTCAACACTCTACTCTTCTCTCCTTAGGTATGCACTAATTTTTATTCTTAACTATTTCATTATGTTTTACTTTTGTTTTTAAAAGATGTTTTAGCTTGAAATTTATGATCATTGCGGTGGTGCAGCGCTTGGGCATCTGCCGTCAGAGGGCGGGCGTGCCCCGTCCTGTGCCAGTTTGAATCCCGTGAGGCTCTGTTGTCGAGTCTCACGGGAAAAAAATTATGATCACATTTTAATTGAATTAAACCTTGGGATCATGTCTTTCTTGCTCCCAATTCCTTATAGAGCCTTCTCAACTTCTTTTGACCTAACTTTATGTTCTGTCTCTCTTAATCTCTCTCTTTCAACAACAAGACAAAATAAACCCCAGAAAACAACACCAACAAGTAACAAAAACTCTACAAACCAGGATGTAAGACAAAAAATTCTGAAATGAGAAAAAAAAAAGTCCATTGAAATACATGGAGTTTGCTTTGTTATATTAACCTTTTAAAAAGTTCATTGAGTGTTTGCGTGCATGCGTGCGTGAGTGTGTGTGTGTGTGTGTGTGTGTGTGTGTGTGTGTGTGTATTTATGTGCATCAGAGTCCAGAAAAGGGCATTGATCTGAACTGGAGTTGTAAGACAGGTGTTGATTTTGAATCACCATGTGGATGCTGAGAATAGAGTCCAGGTCCTCTGCAAGAGCAATTAGTGCTCTTAATAATTGATTCATCTCTCTGTACCAGCAATTAAGTTTTTAAAGCTTATTTTCTAATTTACAGTGGATTAAGATTCTATACATAGTAGTGGCCTTTAAACAAAGCTAATTCTGATCACACACACACCCAGGGGTAAAAGGGAGGGGTACAGGAATAGGGAATAAACTGTGTCAATATTCTTAAGACTAAAAATGATCTAAAACTTAAAAGTTAAGGAATGGGATATCACTCAGATACAATAATTGCAACAACAAAAATAATTCATCAAAATTTCCATGATCACTATATGCCTGACATTGTTTTTATTACCTTATTTAGGAGACACATTTAACTTTCACAATAAACCTATACTGTAAATAATCTGTACAGACTACATTGTTTATCCTGCACAATAAACATGTAGTCTGTGCCTCGTCAGGTCAGATGAGGTGCCTGAGATGCAGGGTGGTTAAGAAAATTGTCTAATGTCACAGCACTAGCAACAGATAGATACATAACAGTTATTTAATATAGCATATCTCCTATGCCAAATTGTGATTATGCTCTCTAAATTGTGGTCTGTGAAATCCTAAATATGTGGGAACAAGAGTAAGTATTTTTAAGAAGTGCTCTGTAACATGTAGCACTAAATAAAGATCAAAATGGGAACTATAATTCAAAGAGTCCATTTGTATCAAATACTAATTTCTTCACACTCATTCAGACGAATTTCCCAGTGTTTCAAAAATTTTTGCCTTGGGAAGTCTTGGAAAGGAAACTGTAGATGTCATGAAACGATATTCCTTACTAGTAAGCTCTTAATGTGAAGTTATTTTGTTATCTGCAACAGTGTTATGATATTTCCCCATGGTAAATAATTTCCCAATATGATAAATTGTGGTTTTTGTAAAAATGCAATGAAATTTTGCAGTAAAATTCAAAACATATCAGGGTTTTATTTCCGAAGTGGTATCTATTAAATAGGATGATATTTCAAGTTTACATAATATATGTTTGCTATTAACTTCTGATCAATCATCTTTTCAGATCTATTCCTTCATCTTATTCAGAGTTATATCAAATTGAGGGAACAGATGATGTGGCTTATGTAACTGAACTGTGAATATAAGTCTCATGAACAGCGGCGATTGTCTGAAAGATTCAATCTTTACTTTGAATTTCTATTTTTCCTTCTAGGAAAGATTTCTGTGTCCACAAAGATGAGCCATGTGACACTGTGGGTGAGTATCTCTGAAAAAATTTCAGCTTGAGGCACACCGGAGAACTTTTAATAAATTATTTAAGGGTGCCGACTTTGAAGGAATATTTTTGCAATGTTGTATATGTATGTGTATTTATTGCAACTATACATTAAATCTTATGCTAAGGTACATTCTTATTTTGGCAGAAACCGTGAAAGGTTCCTTTCTATATGGTAGCAAGGGTTTAACTTACCCATTTTTGAGTTTTCATTTCTGCATTGCAAAATGACCAATTAAAAATAGATGGGGTTGGCGAGATGGGTCATGAGTTATTAGCACTTATTCCTCTTCAGAAGACCCAGGTTCAAATTCAGCACCTACATGGTGGGTCACTACAGCCCACAATTACAATTCTTGGTGACCCAACCATCTTCTGGCCTCCTCGGACACCGAACATGTCCATGATACATGTACATACATGCAGGCAGAACAGTTCTACATATAAACCATTTTTAGGTGGATAGAAATCAACTGAACAGCTATGGATAGTTTTAAGAGGGCTCTAAGTAGTTCTATTACTTTGATTTCTTATCAGTATCCTCATAAGTTTGCCTTCTCGGATCAGACATGAAATATAAGTTATAGAGCACATGATGATGTTGGGACTGAGGGGCTACTTAGTTCAGAAGGGACTGTCTGTCACGTAAGAGCTAGTAGACCCAAGGAACCTGTGTTTACTTAGACACGCTCTTTCTCAGGTTTTCACCTTCTTCATTTCCTTTTCTTGCTGCATGTAGAAGAACACAACTAGGTCTTTCACAATGCCTCACACCCAGTCCCTAATGAATCAAGGACTTCAGTATAAGACCCATCACCCTCATTTGTTAGGGAAGAAAGCAGGGAGTACTTTTCACTTGGTTTGGAGGAAGAACTTGAACCTCCTTGTTACATTTTGGAGTATCAGCTACCTTCCTGACTAGCTAGCACTGTCAGTTCTTTCCAGCAAACTTGGCGCTTCGTGGAAGATAGTTAATTCATTTCACGAATCAAATGTATAGTGCTTTCATTGAATCAGTTATACTTTGGTGTGCAGCAACAATGCTTGCCTGTGTTTATTATTTATATAAAATCCATAAAGTACTCAAACCAAAGGATCCAAATGCTATCAAATTTATATATTTTCCTACTTTGCCTATAACCTGTTTGAGTGAAATTGGCCTTTTCCTCTAGGTAGTGAGTGTCAGTAGAAAAAAACCACTGTTTTTGCTCTACTATTCCTAAGAACCTATTTCAAGAAAAATTGAAAAGCCATCAACTAGTTTCTTTGGTGGAAGCAATATTAAGGCAACATGATTGTGAATCTGTGGTATGGTTATTATTCATGACTGTTAAACTGGTCTAGAAAGCAAAAGGGCTACACTAAACTTCATTTTTTCAGCCAGGGCTTGTGCTGAGAGGTTATGTAAGTAATGTCCTTAGGCTCTACACTGGACTAAAAGAAGAATATCCTAAGGGCTAGAATCCAGGAGCATTGTGGGTAAGGGTACTAAAAGGTTGTAGGAACCGGATGGTCTGGGAGTTTGTTGAGAGATTGTGGCTCATAAAAAAGCTACGCCCAACTGACTGCTTGAACATCAACTTAGCAAGGATGATACCAATAGGCTTTCCGGAGTGGATGGGGGAAGCCCAGAGGGCTCGGCTTTACACAAAATACTGCAGACCACGAAGGAATTCTTAGAGAGGGAGAAATAGTCTTTTCCAGGGAGGAAAACAGCAACAGATTATCCAATACCAAACATTTAGTCCTGAAAAGGCACATACAAGTGTCTCTGTACTGACTGAGCAGGCTGTATTTAGGGAAATGTGTATATATATATATATATATATATATATATATATATATATATATATATATACACATATACATAACACATAACCATCAAAAAAGAGGCATGGCTTTGAAAGAGAGCAGGAAGGATATATGGAAGGGATTGGACTGAGAATGGGGAAGGGAGATATGTTATAATTATAATCTGAAAAATAAAAATGTCCAGTCTTATAATTTTAGTTTCAGCTCAGACTAGCTTTTATTATTATTATTATCCTTTTTATTTACATTTCAATCATTGCCCCACCTCATTCCCTCCTACAGTTTCTCAACCCGTTCCTCTTCCCCCTTGTCTCCCAGAGGGTGCTCCCCCCACCCCACCATACCTCTCCCTTCCCTGGAACCTCAAGTCTCTCAAGTATTAAGCTCATCTTCTCTCACTGAGGCCAGACCTTTGCTACATCTGTGCCAGGGGCCTTGGACCAGCCCTTGGATGCTCCTGGTTGGTGGCTCAGTCTCTGGGAGCTCCCTGGGGTCAGGATTAGTTGAGACTGTTGGTCTTCCTATGGGGTTGCTCTTTAGTGGGAATATTTTGTTTCCCTTACAGAAGTGATGTTTAAAGCAAACCCAGTATGTGTATGGCATTTTCCTGTGGAGTCGTTCTGCATTGTTCTGTTATTCTTTTGTGATTACTTACTGTTTAATTTGCCCTTTTGTTGGTCTCTTGATATCACCGCTGGATCTTTTGAATAGCTAGATTCCATTTATCTCCTCATGATGTGGAGTGACATTTGTTTTATTTCTCTGTATTTTAAATGTTAAACATCTTTAATATTAATGCTTTCCACTATTGTTTTACCTACTATGTCTTTGTCTGTTTTCTGTAACTATAACACAAGCAGCAGAGCCCGGACAATGGTTCTGCTGTGTAATAGGTTCTGATGTGTAATAGGGCCTCCTCTCTGAATTATAATGTGACAGGCAGCAAATGAGCATGTAGGTGACCAAAAAGATCAGGCTGAAAGCATGCTTTCCTCAGGACCTAGTCACAGTAACCAAGTCACTCTCACACTGACAGTAATAACCATTTACAAAGGGTCAGGTCAGGGGCCTAATACCCTCTTAAAGTCTCACTTCTCATTATCAGTAGCTTAGCCATTGAGATTCAGCAGGGGTTTCAGAAGGGCTTGCATCCACAATGACATACAGAGTTGTCTGTTCCTCCTGTGTTTCCCTGCCTCAGTCTGAAATTATTTAAATTGCTATCTGTAACTATTGGTGTTAGTCATGCATTACTTTCTGTACTCTTTACAAGTATATAATATATAGTATGCTAGAGTATTACAGCTGCCTATAATAAGCATTTGTGTATCAACTTCAACAATTGTATCACATATCAGTGCAAGTTCTTATTCTTAATAGCAATTTATTGTACTAATATTTTGACATGCAGTATCATGAAGAAGTCACGTGTGTACCAATATTTCCTAGTGCAGGTTCTGCTGTTAACTCATGGCCTCACACTTCCATTCGCAGACTCCTGAGTCTTTTCTAGCATTCTCGGGTTTGTTGTGGTTGTTTTTCCAAGCTGCCTTGCTGCTGTTCAATAATAGCAAAAAATTTAAAGTTATTTTCATGGATGTTTAAAAACCATAGACGGTAGCAATTCTAATTTTGCTTTTCTAAAAAAAATTATTGTGTTTATTCTCTTATTTAGAAAATTCTCAAATATTTAATAAGCATTGTAATATTAAAAACTGCTAAATACTTCATTTAGTTCTTCTAAGTAACATGAAAAGTTTCAAGAGAACTGCATTAGTCATGGCTGTTCTCCCTGGATTCTCAAGCCTTTTCATAACCAAGTGTATTCACCTTCCAGATCCAAGTGCTAGGCTTCGCCATCATACAAATAAATGCTGCATAGGGGTTAACATCCGTATTAAGGGAGACAGAAATAATTCATAGTTCAATATGGAGTTTAAGCCGTATGCTGCACCATAGAATCTATACCCCCAGACATCTTGAAGCTATGTCTTATAATAAATACCACCACTTATTGTTCCATAGGATGTAGCAACTTCTACTCCTGACCCAGAGTCTCCAAATTTGAAATTTTAAGAATTTTTTCTAGTATTGGAGAGTTCTCTTTTCTTTAAGTTTTGTTAAACATTCAGTTTTTTTTTCATAAATGGAGCATCAGACAAATGCATGTTAAAATATATACAGCCCTTTAACATTTACATACTAATCCACCTCATGTTGACAACGAATCACTACACTCTTGTATTCTGTTCTTTCTTTGTGCTGGAAGTAATTTTTTCTCAATACTTATAGAAATTGCACTGTCAATAATATCATAAATTAATATTTACAAGAATCTGAAAGTGTATTTAAAACTGACATTTGTAATGATGTTGATATCACATTCATAGCTTGTATAACTGTGATTTTTATATCCCTAGATGGCTAGCTTAGTTTTTAGTAAATAATCTAACAATAAGCTAACTAATAAGACAGATTACTATTTTCATAATGTGTCAAAGGTTTATGTAATCAATCATGCCTATGGATTTTCAGTATCTGGGCACTATTATTATACCCTCAGGCTTTTTTCTATTGAGTGTATGAAATATATTTTCATCCTTCAAACTTATGTATCTATTTAATGCTTGAAGCAAATCGTGATTTATTAATCTTTGCTGCAGAGAATTTCACGTATCGAGCACTTTTAAACAAAGGCCATATTCAGAACATTCTAAATCAGTTGTTGATGTAGAGATAGGCTGCCAGCATGCACATTGACAGATCCTGCCCCATCTCCTCTCATAGCATCTCTGTCCCAGATGTTTGCCCAGGGATATGCACCCGTTTCTTTAGTTTTTCTCATCTTTAGCTAGTTGGTGGTACTAGCAGCCTTCTGGTGATACTAGTTTCCTTCTCATAAAGCCTGCCTGGTTTTCCCTCTTTAACACATTTAGAAAAATTAAATTTTTTTCTATTGTGATATTTTACAAACATGTACGTGTCTTTGTGTCCACTTTTTAAAACTGGCATTTGTATAGCTCACACTTGAAAAACTGTGATCAACGTATTTGTACTCTCATGCTTATTACATAGAATTTTGACTGTCATAGACCTCAAGAAGTTACCGACTTATAGGTAAATAGCATACAGGATGCCGCTGTGAGGTAAATAACTTTTCCACATCTCTGCCAAAGCCTTGTTCCAGGAAAGTCAGAGCTTTGAATTCATATGGTCCATCTGGTCATAAAAGCAGCAGTTCAGGAACAAAGAACACTTAGTTCTGTTTGCCTTTATCTAGCTGGTCAGATACAAGCTCTGATTTCATACAGTCTCTTTCATAAATGCATCCTGTAACATTTCGGGAGTCTCCCGTGGTCTTTGTAGGCTATATCTTGTCTCAGCATAGTTATAATTTGTTTTTAGAGGAAAGATTCTTCTGGATCCCTGGTTCACAATTTGCTTCATTTAGATGGGAAAAGAGAAGACTGTGTTTGTTTGCTTTACATTTCAAGAATTCTTTACATTAATGGCGCTTTGAAATGGGTCTGTATCACATCTATCTTTAATAACAGCTGTGGTAAATTCTTTCCTCTCCTAACCCCTAGACCTCATTATAATAAGAAACATATGGGCTTTTGAAAAGAACAGAAAAAGGTGGCCTTTGAAACCAAATAACACAATTCTTTTAAATGGCTACAGCGGTTCTCTGTGACAGTCAAGGCAAAGATGTCTCTTTGACCTTCCAAATTAAGTACAATGAATTTCACATTTACCAAGTACCAGCTGAAGTTTCTGACTTTAGAAGGTAGCAGAAGGTAATTTTTCAATTGTTAAACCCCAACCTGGTCTACAAGATGTTGCAATTACTAATCAAATTTATAAGGGTGATCATTGTGTTTATACACTTTAAATTTGCCAGTATAAACCATTATGAACACATGATTTTGAAAACAGGGAAAGTGACAGAAAATTCGCCTATAATCTGAGCACATAGTACAGTTGCTATCAGTGAGTTATATATGCAGCCATTTTTTTCTGAAATATGTGGTAGTGGTTTTATAGTATAACTGCTATCATACCTCTGTGTAAATACATAATCATTTGAATATTTTCTGTTCTTTCATATGCATTCATAATTTATAGTATAAATGTCTTCAGAGTCTATAGAATAATATTAGTCAGCATATTTTTCATAACCACAACAGTCAATGATTTTCTAGCATCTTGTGATTATAGACTTCTATACTCAAGGATTCTCAGAGCATTCACTTTCGGCTCTCCTGTGTTAAATGCTGGTACAGGAGGGATCTGACAGTGCTGGCTACTAAGGGCTCCTTACTCCTTGATTCTAAACCAAGGTTTCTCCCACTGTGTTTATAAACTCTTCATTTCACACGTGAGCCCCTGTGGTTCATCACAGCACCATCTGGTTCATCCGCACTCTCTCCACATTTTCTGTGGATACTGGTTACCTTGACCATTTTCTTAAATTCATTCCAACATTAATTTTTCTCATTTAGGCGACACGACTGAATTATGTGACTCAAAATGTCTCTGATACTTTAAAATTCCACTCTATGCCTCCTTTCCTGGCCTCTGTTTTTAAGGATCTATTGTTTGGTTTTGTCTGTGTGGGTTTGGGGGCTGGAGTGGGTGGAGTATGTGCAGATGAATACAAGTGTCTGCAGAGTCCAGAAGAGGGATTTATCTCCTGGAGGAGAGGGACCATCTCTGGTCCCCTTCAGGAGCAGTGAATATTCTTAACCATTGTTGAGCTATCTCTGCAGCCCCGCCTTTATTGATGAATCTATTTTTCCAACTGCTGTATCCTGTTCTCCACATTTTCAGGCTCCTCTGTCTTAGTTCTTTGCTTACCAGAGAGTCTTATACATCTGACTTTTTTTTTTTTTCATTTAATTTACAGGCCACATGTATTCCGTATTCCTCCTCCACACTTGATCAACAGAACATCTGCATAAAGAAATCCATATACTACTCTGTGTGTGTCAGTTACTAAGATGCCTGTCCCTCAGCTGGACATATCAGTGTTGCTCCTAGACGCGCTCTTCAATTTAGCTGAGACGTTTTTTCTCTTATGCACTTATATTAGGTATCTCCCTTGCCCAGTACTAAACTCACTTCTGTTTTCCCTCAGTGATTTTTTTCACACGTTTGTTCTCTCTCACAGACACTGTCTGCCTCTCATTCATCTGGCACACCTACATCACCTATGGTGGTGCATCCGTTTTCTCCTCTATGGAAGAATTTCAGGAAGCAGTTCTCTTAAGTTAATAAGGCATCTATCTAAAAAAAAAATCCCACAACAATTATGCACCCGGGAACTTAGAGTTACTCCTATTCAAGTTAGGAGGCAAAAGACGGAGCTCGGTGTGAACACAAATCTCAGTATGATATTGGAAATCTTGGGTACTTTGTTAAGGCTAGAAATATACAAATAACGAGAGAAGGGTATCAGACAAAGACTCAGTTAAGTGGCTTCTGTGCATGCATGAGGACCTGAGTTCAGATCCTCATATACAAAGCTGGAGGATGCAGTGTGCACCTATAATGTCCATGCTAGGTTGTGCACCTCTAATGTCCATGCTAGGGAGATAGATGGAGATGGGTAGATTTCTGGAGTTCACTAGCTACGCTGCCTAGAGAACCAGTGGACCCTAGGTTTGGTGAGAGATCCTGTCTCACAAGTGAGGTGGATAGCAATTGATAAAGACATCTGATGTCATCCTCTCGCCAGAATACTCAGGTGCATATGCATACATACATACCATACACAGACAGAAAAACTCCATTAAGTTTGAACAGGATGGTCAGGTAACACTTTTTTCTGAGTGAAAAGATGATACAATGTATAGAAATCCTGTGGGAGCTACTGTAACAATAATCAGTATTACTGATTATAATGAGCTTTACTTAGCATTTTGAGAAGACAGTTATTAAAAAATTAGTATTTTCAAATGTTCGATAAAAATGTAAATACTTTTAATATCCTATTAAAACAGTGTAATTTTTTTTATTCTTCTGACCTGAAAAAACAAAATACCAAATAGCCATTGAGATCTCTATCATAAAGAATATTTCACTGTCATGTACACTTTGCGCTGATGTCATATTAACCAATATTTTCAAGGGCAATACTGTCATTATTTAAATATTATAGTTTTTACATTGCTTAAAATACTATTTCATTGAGTGAGATTTAAAAATTGTATTAAACTAAAATTAACTTCAAAACCTTTATATGGAATTTATTTCCATTTTTCTATTTCTGAGTTCTCAATAACTAAAAAATATTTAACATGGTGTTCTATTCATATTTTATATATTGTGATTATTTGTCTCCTAAGAAAAAGAAATATATGACTCCTTGTACAGTATGCATTTTGAGAATTCATTAAGTTATAAAATGATTTTATCTAAAATACGGTATTTCAAAATATATTAATAGATTTATGCAGATGTATTTCCACCTAAAATTTCATTCATAAAGACTTGATTTTCTAATTTAATATTGTTATCTTTAAGTGGGAAAAACTCAATGTCATTCCTATATATTTTTAGCATATTTTTTTAAGGTTTGTATTTGAAATACAATTAATGTCGATGTCTTTTAGGTATCGCTTACTTGAATGGAATGTGTAGTGAAAAGAGAAAATGTATTATCGCTGAAGACAATGGTCTGAACCTCGCGTTTACAATTGCTCATGAAATGGGTCACAAGTAAGTGAAATGATCACCATACTGTACACTTAGCACATGCATTAACAATGTGAGCTTTGGGGATTCATATATGTCTTTGAAATAATATTAATATATATATATATATATTATTTATATATTAGGAGAGCACACAACTTGGGAGGACTTGTGGTAAGAAGCAGAGGGAAGTAATGGAAGGCACGTTTTGTAACCTGTAACCGTTCCTGATACTTTGAATAAAGTCCACTGTGCTGTGGCAGCCCTTATCAAGATGGCACATGGCTGATTTCCCTACACATTTCCAAATAAATATCATGAACAGGCATGGAACTACAAAACAGTGTGTGTGTTTAACAAGAATTCAAGAAAAGCACAGCAGATATGTAAAAATAGTTTAGAATAATAGAATCTCTGTTGCTATCAGCGTAGATTGAGTGAACTAACCTACATGTTTTCGGTAAAGTATCTAAACAATTACATGAGACATGCAGTCAGCACTAGCTTGATCCTGAGCAGTATTTGTCACATCTAAGCACCTTCCCCCGTCACAGACTGGTGCATTCAGTAGATTACACAAGAGGACGCATACGGCCATCACTTCCTCCTCCTCCATTTTATTAAAAATATATATATATATATTTTTTGCCCATACAATATATTTTGATTATAAGTTCCCTTTCCCCAGATGCTATCAGGTCCTCCCCATCTCCCTCGCAACTCAAATCTACAACCTTTCTTCCTGTCTCATTAAAGAGCAAATAGATATCTAAATAATAAGGAAGTAAAAGAAGACAAAACCAAACCAAACAAAAAGGAATTTGACAAAACAAACAGAAGAACAAATGAACCAAAGAAAATGTGCAAGAAACACCTATAAACTTAGAGAGACACGTGTTCACACACTGAGGAATCCGACGAAAACAACACCACAAACCATAATTATACGCAAAAGGCATAAAAAGGAAAAGAGAAAGGCCCCTACCAAGCATCCTGAGACAGAGAACCTCCAGAAATTCGTTGGATTGGTTTTGTGTGGGCCATATACTGCTGGTCACAGGGCCTGCAAGTCTAGGTCTGCCATTGTCATTAATCCCAATGATAATCGATGACAATGGCATATGAACAATACATAGACATTTATCAGTACTTGGAGGAATAATCTTGTGACAAGGTGCTGTCAGGACTCCCAACTAAGACCAAAAGAAGTAAGAAGTATAAAGAATTTTTATTTATGCTCTCAAGGTTATAAAGATGGCATCTACTGGAGTAAGGATTTATTCATAAGCCACTGATGGCAAGGCATACTCGTCCGGATGTCTACATTAGGTTAGCAGCTATCCTTGGACCTATCGAAATTAGCTACAAGTTCATTCAGTAGATTGGGCATAATACTTTTGTGATTGGGGTACTGAAGGATTAAAATTACACAAAAGCTCCTCTTGTGTTTTCAGGAAGATTACTATAGTGGACAAGGTCTAGATTGGGAACAGACTTACTTCTGAATCTGAGCTTTGCAGCTTGAGAACCACTTCAGCAGTAGAAATGTCAGATTTAGCCAAGTCTTACCAAGAAGGATAATCAATATGGAAACAGATATTTGTCTTCAATTCAGTCTCCCAGGTTTACTGTTATTAATCTGTCCACAAGTTAACAAATTACAAAATAAGGTATGAGCAGTCAGTAGAGTTGTATCAGGCATAAAGCAGGATGAGCATGGATTGTTTGACGGGTGCAACTGGAGATTTTCAGATTAAGTAAAACTAGCCTGATGCAGCATAGACGAATATCACATTTTCTCTCATTTGCGATCCAAAATCATGGACAAATACATAAAACTGCATATTTTATGACATGAAATCATAAGGGAGACTGGGAGAGGAGATTGACAGGAAGAAAAGAGTAGAGAGTAAGGGGAGGGTTTGGGTATGAGTGTGGTCAAATCATTTAATATACTGGAAGAAAACTATCTTAATATGGCCAATACTATGTACAATGACTATATGCCCAAATTTTTGAGTATATAAAGAAATTAAGAATCAGAAAATTGTTTTCTCTTAAGATTTATAGAGTGGGATTTTTACAACAATAACTGATAGTACTAACAGATAAAGTTTTAACCTCTAGAAATCTGTTGTTCCTGAAAATATTCAGAATTTTTTTTTTTATAATTAGCAGCCCTTATCCTACTGAAATTAGTTACAAGTTTAGGTAAATTTAGTGTTGCTGTGTTGTATTGCCTAGAAGTCTCTATAACAAATGTGATGTATTTTCCTCCACCAAGTATATATTGACCAATGTCATACGTTTCTTACCTGAGTGGGTAAAAGGGACAAGAGACATAGAATCCTTTGCTCACGGTTTCTCAGAAGACACCTGCATATCTTTACTTTTCTTCTCAGTGTAGGATGGTTACTACTATAATTTTATATCTGTTGATAAAACAGTACGTATCCACTTGGTAAGAAATTGAATAGTTCAAGGAAAAAATGTTAAATGACAGTTTTTAAGATGACAGCTTTAAACACCTTCTAGGCAGCAATCCTTTATAGATATTTATTATTTGCCAAACTCAATAGTTAGTACTAATTATGTCTAACATATTCTGTATTTTAAGGACACAGATATTGAAGGTAACTAGAAAAGTGGGCCTAGACATCCCAAATTTATTGAACAGTCCTTTGTAGATATTGAAAGGTTAGATTTTGAGTTGAAATATGAATGAAGATTTGCATGAGAAAGCATGTTAGAGAGTAATGATGCGTTAGACTAGCGCTAACTGTTCCAGGCAAAACTGAATTGAACTCAGTTGGCAGATGGTTTGAGTAATGATTTAAAGAATAGATTTTAGCTAGTGTATCATTATTTCTCAGTAAATAAGAATCATCCAGAAAATGTACTATAATGAAATTTCTTATACCCTATGGATCAGTGTTCTCTTTTAATTAATGGTGCTAAGGCCAGAGAATATGCAGTCTAACCAACCTCATGTCTAAATACCCTGTCATTCACGTTTTCAGGCTCTCTTCTAGTTGAGAGAAATGAAAGGACTTTATTTTGGAGGCTGGACTCTTGGTGGTCCACAGTTAGATAGAATCAGCAGTTGTCATCTTCGATGGCAGCAGAGGAAGCCAAGGGAAAATTTTACCATAAAACATTCTTAGGATGTGGGCCAAGCAAGCAGGAATGCCCCAACCTCAGTGGATAATCAGTGTGCTGTTGGTAGAACCTGGTCTTGATTGTATCTGTGATGCCATCTCCTATAGCACCAAGGAGTAGTTTGTGCTCTTCAAATGGATACATCATCAGTAGGCAGGCTTACCACTGTATTGGTGAATGCCTTTTTCTTTCCTTTTTTTTACATTTGGACTGGAGATGGGATCCAAGCCTTCCTGTGTGCAGGAAGCATTTTAGCACACATCTCATGTCTTGCCTTGTCTCACATAGGTCTTAGAAATGCTAATAGAAATATTTGTTTTATGCTGGGTTTTTTTTTGTTGCAAATTAAAGTGAGTTAAATGACTAAAATTAAAATGAAATAATAGATATAAATTATTTTGTAATTCCTAATATCTAACCATTTTCCATTAGGATACAACAGAAGAATTACATTAACTCAGATATATTTTTATATTCAGTAGAATCAAATGATATCTTATGGAAACCAGTTTACTTCCAGGTAGACATAGATATCACTTGTTTCTTCTTTTATTTTCACATATAGTATACAGCTTCTAGTGAAAAATATTGTCATGAAAAATATTAACACGAAACCAGAACCTCTTTTAAATTTAATTTTTTGAGAATTTCATACATGAAAAATTGTATTTGCATTATTTCTCTTCTTTCCCCTCTGAACCCTCCATGTTGCCTTCTCATGATCTTGCCTTATTCTTTAATTATTATTGTTATACTGAGTGCATTTAGTGATATATATATCACTATATATATATATATATATATATATATATATATGTGTGTGTGTGTGTGTGTGTGTGTGTGTGTGTGTGTATATATATAATATATATATACACATTATCTTACAGCAACTCCCCAGGTCCTTGGTTCCTATTATCTTCGTGTCCCCCTTCCATGCTGTTCCCTGAGCTGTAGGTGTAGGTAGGTGTAGAGATTACCTTGTAGGTATACCAGTTGACCATAATTACCACAATGTCACATCTGTGTATTTTGACAGTGTGTTTGTCTGTAGTAGCCTCCATCTGCTACAAAAGAAGCTTTTATGACAAGGGATGAGAGCTGTATTTATCTATGTGTATGAGTGTTAGGAATTTTAATGGCTTTGAAAGTAATGATAGTAGCAGGCTCTCCTGTAGGGTCTATGACCTCTCCCACCATGGGTAGTTGGTTAGGTTTCTGACACCAGCATGAACCCTTTTATTTAATGTCCCTTAAGTTTAATCACTCAATTGTTTGTTACCTCTAAGATAATTGTCACTATTACACTTTTGAGGATGTCTTACACTCTGGTCATTATTATGCTATCAGGCCTTATAGCTGAGTAAGACTCTTCTTTTTTTGCTTGGCATTTGGAATAATGCCTTCTGATAGTGAGAGTTAATCTTTGTGGAGGAGTCTTCTAGATCTGTTTCTGCTTTATTCCTTCAAGTTTATGGTGTCTTCTGCAATAAGGTCTTCCTTCAAGATCTGGGAAACAACTGGATGCAATTGCAGAGCAGAAACTGACCTGAAGACTATTTTATTTTGCAGTATACAGGACTGCTGTAACCAACAGCTGGAAGGGAGGTTTTCATGACTAGTGGTAGATATTGTGCTTATCTGTGGCTTGGTGGAGAAGCATTATTACACTATAGGGCATAACTCTATTTAAGCTATATTTAGAATATGTAAATATATATTTAGTCTATATTATATATAATAGTATTTTAAGGGATATTAAAAAATTTATTTCTCTATTGCTTTTTAAAACATCTTTACTGCTATTTATCTCTCCTTTATTCTCCCCACCTACTCAGTTAAAGAAAATCTCTTTTCTTTTTAAAATATTACTGTTTACAAATCAAACCCTTTCCAGATTACTCCCCAAATGGGAGTGAATGCCTGTGTTCTCCAACTCTTCCAACATCAAAAGGGACCATCTTCAAGATCCAAACCAGTCTCCAGCTTTCCGCAGGATATCACAAAAACTTCCTGGCAGGGACTTTTAAACAAGTTGAGAAGTTTTATAAGATAAAAATATTTTTTCAGTTGACTTGACAACCATGTACAATGTTAGCGGAGAGAGAAGTTTATTTGCCCAAGGCTTTTGGTCGAAATGAATTTAAACTGAGATTATTAAAATGTAGTTCAGTTGCACAGCATGAGGGGAGGTGTTACTATGTCTTACTTGTAACAGTTTTCTCTGCAATGTATATTACGTGGTATTATGTGGTTATGGAACTGAATGTAGGGAGAAGTGTTTCTGCTAAATGGGAGGCATTAAAAAAAAATACACTCAGAACAAAAATCATCTGTTTAAATGGAGTTTGGTCCAGAAAGAGAAGCCTTGGAGTAAGGTGATTTAGAGGTCTGTCTGACTGAGCACTGGACTGAGTGGACATACGTCTAAGTCACCAATCTCTCCTTGACCTCAGAGGTGTCCTCATCTGTAAAGTTGAAGATATTCTAATGGGAATGTTATGCATCTATTATGATGATGAAATGATATCATTCTAATGACTAATGTGATGATTAGCACAGATAAATTCATGGTTGTTTTATTTAAAAGTGGTGGAATCAAGACCTTGCAATGTTTCCCGGTGACTCCAGATGTGTTTCAAAATACACATATCTCAATTTATTGATAACTTTTTCTGGAGGGAAACCGACATCTTCAGAAAATATTAATAAGTAATAATTCCATCATCAGCTCTCTCCACAGCTAAAGCTAAGTTCTAACATCATGACCAGAAGGAAACTGGCCATCAGAGTAAGAATTTGCTCTGTTTCTCAACTGGAAAATCATATCGGCTCTTTGGAAATGGACAAATTATTGAGTCTTGGAAGTTAAATCTCCCAAATGGATACACCACTTAAGAAGTTTTATTACTGCATTTGTTTTTTTTAATTTTAATTTTTATTTATTTATTTATTGGATATTTTATTTACATTTCAGATGCCATCCCCTTTCCCCATTTCCCCTCCCTAGAAAACCCCTATCCTGTGTCCCTTTTTCCATTTTGCTTTTATACATTTTTTTAACTGTTAATCAAAGGCTTTATAAGTATGGTAATGCTCAATCAGAAGTGTAACCCAATACTCAACCTAGATATATAAACTATCTTTGACTGGTGGAGACACGTGAACTTCTGCCTCCATGCCCCCTCTTTCTTTCTTTCTCTCTCTCATCACCTAGCTTCTCCTCTACTTCATCTTCTCCTCTCCTTACTCCATCTTTTCCTCTCGGTGTTCCTTCCCCCCTTAGCTCCTCCTACATATCACCCTTCCTGTTAAAATAAAACTTTTCTCTCAAAATACAATTAGAGCATAATTATTCCTATTTGTACCAGTGAGGTACAAGATAGTCTTAATACCCAGTCTATCCTTTTGTTGACGAACCAGAACCTCTGTTGTCTCTCTTGACTAGAACACTTAGTTTTGAACCTGGCATTTTTTTCTTGGCTTTAGAATGACTGTCAGCTGAAAACCATCCACTCAGATCAGTAAAATGCCAACATTTGTGCATCATTCTGAAGACCTCCTCTCTAGGAGAGAAGAATTGATCATATTATACACAGTCAGAGGCTGTTAACTCAAGGGGTGTCCAATGAGCAGGCCACAGCCAGGATCTAACAGGGAAATGATGTACTGATACTACTGGGGCCTGCATCACAAGTGAGACATTACTGACACAGTAAGCTATCCTGGTTATTCTCTGAGGTTGTGCCAAACTTATAGGTGCTTGTTTTTTTTTTTTCTTATTTTACTTTATTTATTTATTATTTATTTATTTTATTTTTTACTTACATTTTTTTCATATATATTTGTTTAATCACGTTGTCCTCTCCAGTGACTCCTCTCAGGTTTTCCCCACCACCTCACCCTCTCAACTTGTTTAAGTTCAATAACCAAGCAATGTAGTTCTTGCCCTGAAAAATTCTCTCAATGAGCCTTAAGTTCATACTTTGAACAAATACAGCAAACACAGCAAATCACCTTTGTCTCGGTATATATTTTGTCAAAAGAAAATACAAAATTTCTCTTACTTGCTACCCCATGGGGTCACTATATCAGCAATTTCCATCCTCCTCCTGTGATCTTCACAGCAAAGCGTCAGTTGGAGAGTTGTCTTTCCTGTTCACAGTTGCTTTGCTACTAGCTTTTAATTTGTTCTCTTCCTGTACATAGGGTAATACAGAGAAAAGTCACTCTAATGCCCAGATCGTGTCTTTCTCTCAGTGGGACTGTTTCATATGCATCCTATACAATCTTTTACTTTCTTTGTAATTATTAAACTTTGAAGGCATTTCTCTTACTATGTTAATCATGCTATTCATATGTGGTGATACAGACCCAATTCAAAGACATTCATGAAAAATGGAAATATTATTCACTAATGATTGATTTCTTGTTCTGACAGTGAATAGTTAACGTTTGATAGTGCATTTGTTAGTTTTATCTAATCAAAATGATCATAGCTAGAATTATCACACCTAATAGTATCTTTTTATTTTTCCAGAATACAGATAGGATTTATAACTAAATCCTCTTTTAAAGTCTATTGTCATAATAAATTTTATTCAAATATTTAATTTACATTTTAATATTTTATATTAATTTTTAATTTTGCTTTTAGAGCAAGTTTAATTGTGATCACATAGAACAACTTTGGTTAAAATTCTTAGTATTTTAAACTGCAACATAAAAGTTCTTGCAAGTTTTCATTACAAAACTTTATTTTGAATCTAGAACAGACCCAGAGAATATAGAACATCGCACTACCATGCCATTGTTTGAAACTTTGAACGTATGAAGCCAACCTTTCTCTCTGCTTCTTCAAGATTATCCCTTTTTCAGGAGCCATTACATAGAAACCCTAAATTTGAAAATTAATTAAATATTCAAAGAATTTTGTCTTATAGAGAAGAAATTCTTCTTGAACTATATAGAGTGTAACTTCTGTGTGTCAGACATTTGTGGATCTTAAAAGTTCCTTGTGCTCAAGAATTTCGAAACTAAGAATTGAAAATATCTAGTAAACCACAGAATGCGTCAGCCTTCACAAAATCCTATAGTAAGATAAGGTCATATACAAGTAGACAAGTGAGAAGCTAGTTTAAGTCTTTTGGAAATAAACTGCAGAAACCTTGACTCTGAAGTAGAATCTGGTTGGGCTCAAAGCCTGAATACACGTTGGGGTCCAGGGGATGGAGGGGAATGTACAGAGCCCAGTGTGCGAGGGCTGATTCCAGCCTTGTAAACCATTTGTCATCTCATTCTTTTCTTTCCAACTGTAAGCAAGTCTTCACCAACCAAGGATGCAATTACCCCTAGACCATAGGGTTACTTACAAGGTGGGGAAACATGTTCATCTCAACAGGGACTTTTTTGTTCACTACTGTTGCTTCGGTGATTTCTCACTGCAGAGACTGCCATGCCTTCTCATGCTCTTAGGAGTGAGAGTTATGTGGCACATAACGAATATGAACACTCCCTGTCTCTATGTTTTTAGTGGTCATGCCTGTGGAGTGCATATTACTGTAGATACTTTCTGTCTACATAGGATTAGGAGAGAGGGTAGGGATCAAGAATTAATTTTGATGTTGACCACCCATCTCCGTGTTCTTAGAGGTAAAGCTTGTGGTGAGTGTAATTACTGTGGAAGGTCTCAATTCCCATGATCACGGGGGTGGGGGGGACACTGTGAAACAGATACTTATTATGGAAATTCCCTATCCTTGAGTTCTTAGGGGTGAATCCTGTGGGGCAAAGAGTTACTGTGGAAGTTTTCTGTTCTCATGTTCTAGCAGAGAGTCTTGTGAAGCACATTAGTTACTGCTATTACTGTTCTCTCTCTCTCTCTCTCTCTCTGTCTCTCTCTCTCTCTTTCTTTCTCCCTGTCTCTGTCTCTCTCTTTATCTCTCTCCTTCTGTCTGTCTCTGTTTCTGTCTCTTTTTTCTCTCTTCATTCACCACACCCCCCTCTTCTTCATTTGCCATTGTTGTTCATTTGTCTTGTTGTTGCTTTGTTCATTTTGAGACAGGGTTCCCATATAAAGCATTCAGTGTCTTGTTTACACTAAAATATTTTATATTAAGGCAGAAAAGATGCAGGGTCCTCACATGGTAGGTATAGAGAACGTAGGAAGTGCTGAGTAATAGTGAATTACAAGAAAGTAAGAAACATAGTTGAGAAATCCCGAGGTATTTGTAATAAATGAAATGGCAAAAGATGAAGGGCCGAGGTTTCCATTGGGTCATCTGGAAACTGCCATAACAGGAGATAAGAAGACAGATGAGTGCTAAAGTCAGCTTCTATTGTAAAGTTGAAGCAGATAAAAGATGAGTGCCAGGAAAACATACTGGGATAAGACCCAGGAAGAACGTCATACAAATTGTCTCTATTCTAGTAAGAATGTTTTATGATCTCCTTTAGGTGGCAATAGATATCGAAAGGAGATAACAGTTGAGAGAAATATTTAGAACTATACTGGGCAAGAGCATTTCACAGACATAGTGACTGTTTGGGATGGGGAGGCACAGGCGTTGCTGTGGTGACAATTTGGAGTACAGTAGCTACCTAGATCATAACAAAGCAGCAGAGGAAAAAGAGTCCAAGTCTAAGTAGAAGTTTAGAGAGGACAAACCTCAGTTAGGTTCTACTGAAGGTGGAACTCAGTTATTTAGAGTCGAGCCAAGCTGTAAGGATCTCTCCTTAAACAAACAAATTTACGATTCAACAGAAAAGATAACAATGGTAATGAAGCTTTCAGAGAGATATTTTTGTTATTTGAGATGTGTGGGAGAAGAGGGAGCAAATGAGGAAAATCTTCCAAGATTAGTAGTTCAGTTTTATTTCAGAATCCAGTGAGATTGAATGAAAATTTGATATTTGTATTCATATAAATAAAAAGAAAAATATGTGTACAGATCAGTTTCATATATATATGTATATATATATATGTAAAACTATATACATATGATATATATATGTGTATATATATATATACATATATATGCATGCTGTTGAAGATGTTTGGTCAATGTTCTTAATCAAATAATATTTTTTATTTTAAACTTAGGTAATAACATTTAAAACATTTTAATTTGAAATACAATCTTATTTTTGAATTAATTTCTTCAAAACTAAATTTCCCATTACCTGTTTTGATTAGAATACCAATGTAGTAATGAAAGAGATAAAAAAATACCATTTGTTTAATATGTTTTTTTTTTCTTTCAATCGTATTTTAAAATCAGCATGGGCATCAGTCATGACAATGACCACCCATCCTGTGCCGATGGTCTTCATATCATGTCTGGTGAATGGATCAAAGGACAAAATCTCGGTGATGTTTCGTGGTCCAGGTGCAGCAAGGAAGATTTGGAAAGATTTCTCAGGTACTAGGGTCATTAATATTACGTTTTCTATTGTGAACAGTTGTGTGTTCCTGCTGACTCTGTTAACTAGTAAAAGCAACATGACAACGCAGAACGGCCACCACTGTAGAAACAGAGCCGTTGACTCTGACCCTCTTTCGTTAACTTACAGTATGAGCTAGAGCTCATAGGTTAACTCATCTGGTCTTTAGTTCTCATACTTCTCAGACTAAAGAATGGACAAGATGATTTGAAAGTTTGAAATTCCTATAATCATGAAAAGTCTGTCACCGAATGTCACCAAATGTAGTTGCCCCTTCCGTGTTACTGAGTAGAAACAGACTCATTATGTATCCCATAACACACCCGTTAGCACACGGAATGCCTTAACCAGTGGTTCTCAGCCTTCCTAGTGCATCAACCCTTTAATACCATTCTTCCTTGCTGCCTTGACCTCCAACCACAAAATTATTTTGATGCTACTTTACAACTGTAATTTTGCTACTGTCAACGAACTGTAGTGTAACTATCTGATCTGCAGGATATCTGATGTGTAACCCCCAAAGAGGTCGTGACTCACAGGGTGAGAACTGCTGCCTTAAATGAACTCCTATTTTCATTTATGGTACTTCTAGACTGTAAATGCCTCTTCACTCAGAAACAGTTCTAGCCTCTGTGGCCCACAGGACACCTTAGTCTTCTTGTACACGCACGTCTATCAGGAATAACGGTGTCTATCTTGCCAGAAAGAGAAGTGGAAAATACTGTTGTTTTGTTTTGTTTGTTGTAAAGTACTTGTACTTTGTCTATGCTTTTGACAAAGGATCAGGTAAAAGACTATGTGAAGCGGTAAGTTTAAGCTCTCCATAAATCTAAAACTAGAGACCCACGAATGCCTAGCTAGTTAAATCACCATGACAATGATCTTTATTCTTTTATCCATATTCTTTAAATAGGTGATCCTATTTTATGCATTAGATATTAAAGTATGGTAAAATATAATGTTTATTTGAGGTTGCCCGTATGTGCATGGGTGTGGTCATCCACGGGGTCATGAGAAACCTATCAGTGGCCACGCCCCCAAAGGAGAATAACTCAATCCCTCAGCAGCCATTCGTTGTTAACAGTTCCTCTGGTAGTGGGTCCCTTGGAACTCCTCCCCAATCCATGCTGGAATTATGATTGGCTTGATCTTCTGTGGGTCTTAGCCAGGCAACTCTTCCAGGTGCAAGGTTGCTGGAAGCATCTATACCATGCCCAAAACTCAGCAGTTCACAGGTCTCCACTGATTACTGACTCTTAGCTCTTTTTCCATGAAGCTGTCCAAAGCTTGGATCATGTGAAGCTTATAAGTTGCTACAGAGTTCCTTACAGCTGAGGGCTCAGAGTTGTATATGTTTGGCATTTGGCCTCTGCTTTAACTACTTCTGTAGGGAATTAGAGGAATTTGGAAGGAGATGGTGATGGATAGATATGATCAATACACGTTCTATGAAGGTACAAAACTTTCAAAGGGTAAAAACTTTATTTAAAATATATAATGTTTACAGCATAACTGCATCTCTATTCCAAACATGGTCCAGGAGAGTCTGAACCTGCTCTTTGTCATGACAACTCAGAATGTCATTCAAAGCATTAATACCTCAGAAAGGCTAGCAGCAGTCAGTCTGGAAGAACATGCAAGATTTGCATGACTGTCTTGGTATGTCAAGACTATGATCAAATTAAATGTCACATCAAACATAGAAGCTGTATCACAATGTCAAGTACGGACATGTCCCGACTATTACTCCTTAGAAAATGATTCATTTAAATTTCCATGTAAGGCAGATATCATATGATGCTTTGGGGAAAGTTACTCTTGAGTCTGAGCTAATTAATATATCTTACAAATGCTAGCATCACAACTAATGTAAAGCAGCTGAACTGATTCCTATGGATGGTGCTTATATTCAAAATATTCTGTTAACTTGAATAGTACTGTTATTAAGATTATCTTAGCTGATCATAAATGAAGTATTCTCATATACAAAATTCATTCTAAAGTATTCAATGGAAGAGTCACTAAGTATTTTATTAAATAATAAATTTTAATTTCATTGTGAAACTGTTTCTTCTTACCAAGTAAGCATAATGACTGTTTCTGTTAAATTCAAATTAAATAAAAATTTTGTATCTGCACGTGAACAGGTCAAAGGCCAGTAGCTGCTTGTTGCATACAGATCCACAGAGTCTGAGTTCTGTGCTGGTCCCCTCAAAACTGCCAGGGATGGCTTACACTGCAGATGAACAGTGCCAGATCCTCTTTGGGCCTTTGGCTTCTTTTTGTCAAGAGATGCAGGTAAGGGCCACAGGCAGCCTTCTTTGACCTCTCACATTCATTGTTTAGCATAACTCCCTGGTGGAGGAGATGAGCTTATTTTAGTATGTGTTGGACCAGATCATGCCAAACCTCAAAAGAAATGTTTGAGAAAAAGTACTTGGGCAATTCAGCCCAAATCTACAATCTTCCTGAGGTCCACGTGATCCTTGCCTGCCTTCCTGTCCTGATTCTGACACAACTTATTTCAACAGGGACCCTAGACTTTGTACCACTAACACCATCATCTCTGCTGTTTTCTTTACACTTTGGAAATGAAAACAATAAGACATGGCTATTAAAAAAAAAGTCAACAGCAACAAAGGACTAAGTCAGAGAAAAGAGATCAGGAAGTTTCTAGTTCAAAAACCAAAAACCAAAAACCAAAACCACTTAAGTCACACAAGCATTTATCTTATGCTAGAACAACTCTTCTATTTTAAAACTAAGCTTTTATAAGTGTTCATTGGGAAAAATGTAATAAAATAATATATGGTTATATAGTTGGTAGAAGAGTCATTCATCCCTAATCAAAAAGTGTTAATTATTTCTTATAAAAACAGAATTTTGAGAGGGGGTCTTTAAAGTAGTTTGGTCATATCCATAGTGAAACCATCTTCTTTCTTTTGTTTTCTATTTCCTTAGTTCGTACTGTTGTTTGTCACAAACTCACTTGGATTGCTATAGGCTTTTTTTTTTTTTTAATCTCTGAATGTCTAATTGCTTAGAAAATTCTTTTTAAGAAACAAAATCTGTTTCTCAGTATTATATACTATATAGTAGTATATAGGTAGTGTTCTATTTTACATTAAACGGTGCTCAAAATATTGTTTAAACTTTTAAGTCTCCAGAAATTTTCCTAATTTTTCAAATTTTACACACACACACACACACACACACTACTTAACCTGTTACATTTTTAGCTACCATTGTGACACTTCTCCTTGTTGAAATGTCTGATCTCACCCAGGGCTAGGGTGGGATCACATGGTTTTAATTAAGGAACCAAACGGCAAGGGCCTCATTGTCAGAATAGCTTCTGTTACAACTGCAGTCTACTGTGCTAGCTAGTGAACCACAGACAGCCCAGAAGGGAATGGACATGGGAGTAGTATAGTAAAGCTTTGTTGGCAAAGGAGTTGGTCAGGTCCCAGTGGTTTCCTAAACTCAGCTTTAGGGCTGAAAATATATGCACTGAATATTTCCCAGTCTGCATAAATTTAGGTTATTCCTTTTCATTTGGAGAATAGAAACATGTAACATGTAGCCACTTACGTACATTCTTCTTTATGCTATAGTCATCATATATGCAAATCTACACACATTGTAAACTACAAAAACAGTGTTATAGAGTCTCCTTCACAGAGTCAACATCTGTGCTCAGTTTAAACCATGATTAAACTGTGCTCTCGCTTGCCCGGATACTCATCCTTCTCACTGTCCTGCATTATGGATGGAGAGAAAGTCTACCCTTTGGTTTCATTTCTCCTGCTAACTTCCATTTGGATTTTGCTCACAGTAAATTTCTCTTCACCTGAAAATGCCTGTTCACATAGAAATATATTTCTTATACAGGACACGTGCCTGGCATTTGCTTTCTCGTGATCCTAAAGGTGTTTCCTTCTCTTTCGTGCTGTTACTTCTCACTCATGTATTTCTGTCTCTTGTGGAATTTGATAGGTAGTGCGTAGCCATCATTTCTCTGAACACACTTCTGTCCCTCCTCTTCTGCCTTCTCTCTTCCTAATGACCCTGTTAAACATGTGGAGACTAGGTGTCCTCACCTGTTATGTCCCCTGAGAATTTTCTCTGCTTTTCAATATTCTCATTCATAAATTCAGATTCAGTAATCCCACTTCTTTTATTTTCGGTTTTCCTGAGTGTTTTCCACATAATCTCTTTTGTGATTTATTTACCTAAGGTTATTTTTTTTCAATAAGAAGTGGGTCTCGGTTGAGTCCCCCTTTACCTCCTTTCAATGAGAAGTGGATCTCCATTGGGACCCCTTTGTCTCTCCTTAGAATCTGTCCTACAGTCATTTCTTGTGCCTCACTCAATATGTTTACGAAGCCAGTTTAAAGTGTGAAAAATGCAACTCCATCTCATGTGAGGCTTCAATGGTTTCATTTTTCTTTGGAAAGTATCATGTTTTATGAGCTCTTCACAGATGACTAATATCTAATTGGGGGATAGAAATTGATCTTACATTTTAAAGCAAGGGGAATCACTGTGTGTCCTGGGGAGTTAGCTCCTGAAATTGTAAATTAAAATTCTTATAGGAGTGTGGTCATGCATATTTGTTTACATATACTCTACGGCTGTGATCGGATTACAGTGGTAGCGTTAAACACAGGCCTTATGACCCCAAAGCACGAAATACATGATATGTGGTACTTTTTAGGGAAAAAAAAAGCGTGCTGATTCTGTTGTCCAGACTGTTTTTTGTTATATTCCACGAGAAAGAATAGGATGTTTGGTATTGGTGTACCTGTGCCCCACACTTTTTACATTTCTTTGTTTTCCTCACAGTTAATTAAGTTAATTAGATTTGAACCAGAAGTTTTGCACTGTCTACTGTGAGTCAGGTGTCTCCTGCCTTAAGTGGCATTTGTAATGTGGCCTGTGTTTTCCTTAATCCCAGTGTCAGTAACAGACAGATTTTTTCAGTCTCCTTCCATCTTTAGTGGTAACAGCTTTGACCACCCAGGTTCTGTATCTAGGGTACCATATCTTTCACCATCATTCCAGCCTCCTGATGCTTGGCTATGACAGAGAGCAGCTCCATAGTCAAAACTGTAAAGGGAACTAACTTGCTTGGTCATGTGTTTTTTTCAGTTTTATGTTTTATCCCCAGAGCACTGGGAACTTGCATTCTGGAAACATAATACATCATTCTTGAGGGGAGCTTTTCATTTATTTATTTATTTATTTATTTATTTATTTATTTATTATTTATAATTCTAACTCCAAACCTTCTCTCTTGCAAATATAAATACTTGACTCTTGTTATTCTTTTCATTAAGGCTTCATTAATTAAATTCTGCCGATTATAATAATTTCTCCTTCCTAGTTGACTTTCTTCACAATTAATGTGTTCTGCTGAACAGTCCTTTGCAGCTTACTGCTTTATCAACTGGCTGTACATGCCCTGCATTTTCCTTTGAAAACATCCAATATATCTGTCTCTAGTAATCCTGAAACACGTCAAAACTGGCAACAGTGAAAGAGAAATCAGCAAACATACTTCCCTGACAGTGGTACCAAGCATTTCCTGGATGCAAGGGAGCTGGATCCTTAGTGCGACTTGCCACTAGACAAAGCTTCACAGTTAAAGAATAGCATCTATTTTTCTTTAATTTTTTATTGGATATTTTATTTACATTCAGATGCCACCCCCTTTCCCCATTTTTTTTCTCCCTAGAAAACCGCTATCCCATCCCCCCTTCTATTTTTGCTTTTATATAATATTTTAATGTTAATTAAAGGCTTTATACGTTTGATAATGCTCAATAACAAGATGCCCAAACAACCAGAAGTGTAACCCAATACCCAACCTAGATATACCAACTACCTTTGACTGGCAGAGTCACTCGAACATCTGCCTCCATGCCCCCCCACCCCCCATCACCTATCTCCTCCTCACCTTCTCCTCTCCTTACTCCTCCCACCTTAGCTCCTCTTATATATCACCCTTCCTGTTAAAATAAAATTTTCTTTTAAAATATAATTGGAGCATAACTATACCAATTTGTGTCAATAAGGTACAAGCTAGACCTAATACCCAGCCCATCATTTTGTTGACTAAACAGAACCTCTGTCATCCCTCCTAACTAAAAGACTTAGTTCTGAACCTGGCTTTTTTCTTGGCTTTAGAATGATTGTCAGCTTAAAACCATCCTCTCAAATCTTTTCTCTCAAAGTAAATAGCCAGGATTGGCTATGAGACTATAAGTCTTCAACACCTTTTGAAATCTAGAATGACTGAGTTAACTGAAATTATGGAAAGCACAAAGCATAGCTTCTAAAATTTAGCCAATTTATAGAGACCACTGAACACCTGGACAGTCCCTATACTACAAAACATTGAAGCCTCTGATCTTCAGCCTCCTGGCCCAGGGTCATCTGACAGACCTAGTGATGCAGAATTATTAAGGAATGATTACTCTTGACTTGGCAGGTATAATCAGTCGACTGTTTTGCAAGTGTGTCCTTTTCTGGACAGTGATTTCTCTGTAGATGAAAAGAGGCAATTCTTGCCTAGTGGCTGTCTCACCACAACTGGAGTAACTCCAAAGATGACCAATTTCTTCTTAGAATACAACACAGGAAGCTCTCAGGAGCAGACAGGTCTCTAATCAAAATGAACATTAATACATAAATGTTTGTAATGTCAATTCTGTGGACTTCTCATGTTTTGAAAACCAACTATCCATGTAAGGTAATCTGGACTGTTGTCTGTTAACTCCTCTGAGCTATTTCTAAATAAAACATAGAAAACACCCTAACAATAAACTCAGAGCCATGAATTTGCTATAGTCCTTTAACTCACAGGCTAACCATCTCAAATCAGTTAGAAAAGTTAAAGAAGGACTGGGTCTAAGCCTTGTATTCCTAAATGTGTTATATAGGCACAATGTCTATGAGTGTAACAATATCTCACTTTTATATCAATAAGAAACTCGTACCAATGGAAATTTGAAATCAAAGTAAATTTTGTACCATTTAAAAAATTATAACTTCATCTTAATAACAGTTATACTTATTTCTACCAATAGGTTATGGCTATGCAATAAATCCTAGCTAATCCTCCCTGTTCCAACAAAACCATTACTTTTCCCTAGAAAGACAGCCCAATATTAACTACCTCAGTCTCCAAGCCCAGGGAATAGGGGCGCCGACTCTTCATTAAAGTCTTCAAGCTGATTATGGGCGTTGTGATATTAGAAGGGCAGGGGGAAGAGTAAATTGATAAACCTCTGACACTGTGTCTTCACTGCATCTAGCTGGAATTCCAGGACATCAGAGGTTCGAGCAGATCTGCTCAGCTCGCTTGATGAGTAGATACACCGAGGCTCTGTATTCTGCAATATACAATTCTCAAAACAAATTTTAGTATAAAGATAATTTTTTTGTTTAAATTCTGGAATCTAGTCTGGCAGCCTGCCTCTGTCATGTCTAATCCATATAATTTTGGGAGTTTCTATGAGGGTGTGCTCTCACCATTCTCCTATTCTCGCCTCCCTGCTCTCGAATTCCCCAACATTAGGGAATCCAAACTTTCAAGCACCAAGGCTGTTCACTTCCACTGATGCCTAACTCTTTACCCCATCTTCCCTCCTCCAACTACTATGAGGGTGTGCTCCCACTATCCTCCCATTCCTGCCTTCTTGTTCTCGAAATTCACCAACACTAGGGAATCCAAATTTTCAGGCACCAAGGCCATCTAATTCCACTGATACCTGGCAAGACCACCCTCAACTACCTATACAGGTGGAGCCATGAGTCCCTCCCTTTGTGTTCTTGGGATAGAGATTTTAGAATGGCTACTCCAGCTTGTTTCTTAGGACCATTTGCTTGAAAAATTGTTTTCCAGCCTTTTACTCTAAGGTAATGTCTGTCTTTGTCACTGAGGCGGGTTTCTTGTATGCAGCAAAGTGCTGGGTCTTGTTTACATATCCAGTCAATTAGCCTATGTCCTTTAATTGGGGAATTGAGTTCATTGATGTTAAGCGGTGTTAAGGAACAGTGATTGTTGCTTCCTGTTTTTTTTTGTTTTCAGAGGTGGAATTATCTTTGTGTGGCTATCTTCTTTTGGATTTGTTGGAAGAGGATTACTTTCTTGCTCTTTCTAGGGTATAATTTCCCTCCTTGTATTGGAGGTTTGCTGCTACTATCCTTTGTAATGCTGGGTTTGTGGAAAGATATTGTGTAAATTTAGTTTTGTTGTGGAATATCTTGGTTTCTCTATCTATGGTTATTGAGAGTTTTGCTGGGCATAATAGCCTGGGCTAGCATTTGTGATCTCTTAGGGTCTGTATGTCATCTGTCCAGCATCTTCTAGCTTTTATAGTATCTGGTGAGAAGTCTGGTGTAATTCTGATAGGTCTGCCTTTATATGTTACTATAGGCTTCTTGTATGTTTATGGGCATCTCATTCTTTAGATTAGGGAAGTTTTCTTCTATAATTTTGTTGAAGATATTTATTGGCCCTTTAAGGAGGGAATCTTCACTGTCATCCATACCTATTATCCTTAGGTTTGGTCTTCTCATTGTGTCCTGGATTTCCTGGATGTTTTGTGTTAAGAACTTTTTCATTTTGCATTTTCTTTGAGAGTTGTGTCAATATTTTTTTATGGTATCTGAGATTCTCTCTTCTATCTCTTGTATTCTGTTGGTGATGCTTGCATCTATGACTCCTGAATTCTTTCCTAGGTTTTCTATCTCCAGGGTAGTCTCTCTTTGTGATTTTTTGATTGTTTCTACTTCCATTTTTATGTCCTGGATGGTTTTGTTCAATTCCTTCACCTGTTTGGTTATGTTCTCTTGTAATTCTTTAAGGGATTTTTGTGTTTCTAGTTTAAGGGCTTCTACCTGTCTACCTGTGTTCTCCTCAAATTCTTTGAGAGTGTTATTTATGTCCTTCTTAAAGTCCTCTATCATCATCATTAGAAGTGATTTTAAATCTGAATCTTGCTTTCCTATTGTTATGGGGAATTGTGTGGGAGAACTAGGTTCTAATGATGCCAAGTACCCTGGGTTGCTGATGCTTATGTTCTTGAGCTTACCTTTTGCCATCTGGATCTCCTTAGTGCTACCTGCCCTGTCTCTGACTGGAGCCTGTCTTTCCTATTATCTTGGTTGTAACAGAACTGTGTGGGGTGGGTGTTACTTCTGGGGTTAGAGCTGGGGCCCAAGATCTGCTCAGTGTTCAGGCACAGACAGGAAGGATTCAGTGCTCCAGGCCAGGAGTGACTTCCTGGATCCTATTGGGCTCTAGTTACTCCCTGTTTGAGGTGGGTGTTGCTGTCTCCTTACCTAAGATACTGCCTGGGTTAGAGCTTCTGGGAAACCTGCTTCCTCTGGGTTCTGTGAGATTGGGAGCAGAGCTGCTGCCCAGAATTTACTCAGTGCTCAGGCCCAGAACAGAAGGAACCAGTGCTCTGGGCCAGGAGTGACTTCCTGGGTCCTTGTGGGTCCCAGTTACTCCCTGTTTTGGGCCAGCATTGCTTTCTCCTTACCTAAGATACTGCCCAGGTTAGAGCTCCTGGGAGTCCTGCTTCCTCTGAGTTCAGTGAGATTAGGGGCAGAGCTGCCTCCTGGGATCTGCTCAGTGCTTGGGCCCAGATCAGAAGAAACCAAGAATAGCATTTATTTACTATTGCCTTCTACTGTCTGTTTGGTTAGATTTTTGTTCATTTTCTTGGGCTTTCTCCGTGGCATGACCTCTCAGTCCTCAGCTAGGATATCATTTTATTTTCCTATGGAGGGAACACGACATACAAGTGTACAAGTGTCCTTTGTACTTTATTTATTTATTTTTTATTTTTTTATTTTTTTATTTTTATTTTTGTGGTAAAAGTTTTCTTGAATGGGATTTGAAGGAAACTTTAGCTTAGTTCAGTAGTTTAGATGGACAGGGTTTTTGTTTGGTATGTGTTTCTGTTTTGGTTTTGCTTGACTATAGAAGCTACTCATGTCCTTACATTGACTCAGATTGTTTTCTTTGCTGTATTCTGTTTCTTGAAAAAGAAAAAAACAAAAAACCAAACCAAAACAACAACAACAACAACAAAATAAACAAAACAAAAACAACCTTTCACTGTTCATTTGGATTTTTATTGTAGGCATTTTACACGTTTCAAAGGGTCATATGCTGAGATTTTAATAAAGCAGTGTGTTGGCCAGCAAAAAGTCTCAGCTGATAAAGGAGCTTGCAACCAAGCTTGACATGCTAAGTTCAATCCCCAGTACCCACCTGTGCAAGGAGAGAACCAGTTCCCACATATATGCAGGTCCCCTGCCTCGTACAAATAAATGAGGAATATTTTTTAACAAAATAAAAATAAAGTTTAGAAATGTTAACATGTTTTATGTGAACATATAAAACACAGAATTTAAAGTAATTCCTGGGCCTGGTTACATTATTCCATTTCCTAATATTAAAACTTAGAAAAAAACTACTTGATCATTGTGCATTCAATCTTTTTATTGACTACTCTATTTATTATGTATTTAAATGTAAACTTATAGTGTAGCAATCACTAAAATTTCTTGTTCATACACTTCCAGTCTAAGATAGACATCCATCATCTGATGTGTTTAGAAGTGTGGCCTTTCATTCTTCCTTGTAGAGAGTTTTTGTGAGCTAAAAGGCTAGGTTCTTAAAATGATTTATTTGGGGGACCAGAAATGTTTTTCATAGGTAGGACAGACAACCAATCAATTTTAACTCTTCAGGTGATAGTATACTAACACACACTGTTACTGAAAAGATTTTTTTTAAAAACACAATTTGACAAATAGGCTGTATTTGCAATAGTAAGTGGAGATACTGAGATTGTGTTTTCGAGGAAAATCCATTTAAAAGCAAGTAGTTACATGACTAATGATGAATTACTACTTGGATGTATATGACTTCAGATTATTTATTTTGACAAAAAAAGTTGAAAAGATTTTAATGGAACCATTTACTACAAACAAAGAAAAATTTATGATATTTATACAGAGATAGCTAACTTCCCATTTAAATGTATAACACAGGGTATGTGTGTATACCTATAAAAGCCTATTTGAAATAAATACCCCAAATCACATTATGTGTTTGAAAGGACATTTTGTCATTCTAAAAGATTAAACCATGAATCTTGCTGGGTTGTATTATTTTTGATTACATGTTCCATGAATACTGTTTGAGGTATTAAAATTCTTTTAACTGAAAAACTAAGAGATCTTCCACAACCAAGTTTAAAATTTTGATCGGTGACTGTGTAACCCAGAGAATGCTTTGTTATAATGTTGAACTCAACCCTACCCTACTCTACCCTACCCTACCCTACCCTACCCTACCCTACCCTACCCTACCCTACCTTCTCCTTAGAAAAGACACAACACTAACTTCAGACATCTGACACATTGTCCTTTAAAGGTTAAAACAGTCTATACCAGCTCTTCACTTGCTTTGGAGAGGTCAGCTTGAAGTGACCTGGCATTCTTCAGAAGACTGAGACTATAGGTTAACATAGCTCTCTAGACCTGTGGAACACAAAGTATCCAAGAGATCCCCTCTGTGTGATTTATTATACTCGTGCATGCTTATCTTGAAAAGCTGCCAGCTTTGCTGCTTATGTTCTCAGTGCTCCCAGGGGGAATCGATTAGAACACCTGCTGTTTTGAAGAGCTAAGTGCTAATGGTTGAAGGTCAGCATTTGGACCACCAACAGTGGTCAGCTCTGCAATGAGACTCTACAAGATTTGCTCTTTGCTTGACTGAGGAACCTAAGTAATTTTTTATTTGAACACAAATGAACTTCATTGTTCAAAGCCATCCTTTGGTGGGAATACAGTGTTTGTCTCTCTAATTACAAGAAAAAGAAATGCCTTAAAAAAGAATGTCAGAAGGTAAAATATTTAGGAACTAGAATTATAAAGCCTGAAATTTGAGGGTTTTCAGGGACCGAAAGCATCACTAAGCAGCAAGATTATTCAGATTCTTAAAGCAGTTGCTTAGATGAATTTTTGGGAAAGAGCTACACAAGGGTTGGCATAAACCATATTCAAAATAAAGTAAGATATATTTGCACAGAATATTTTGATGTGAAGATATTTTTTGATAGAAGAAAAAAGAATAAATAAATTTTATTTTTTGATAGAAGAAAAAAGAATAAATAAATTTGAACTTTCTCCTAGTATACTAGAAGTTTAGGAAATTACAAAGAGTTTATAAGTTTAAATCCTAAACACAGCAAAATAGTAGTCTAGGAGTTCTGAAGAATTAGCATTAGATTCATAATGACTTTGTTTGAAATATTAGTTTAAATATGTCTGCCAGTATATTTAGTGCTTCAGTTCAATCTGGGGTCATTCCATCCACTCTATACACAATCTTCTGAGTAAGGCCCTGGAAATGACTTTTTACTTATCAGCCTTATGGTCATGGGTAATAGTATCCATTTTTTAATTTAATTTACATGACACCTTTAGTCCTGTCTGGTTCTTTCCCAATTCCTTTGGAATAAAAGATACAGAGATTTATGATGTGTACACAGGCTGTATACAGTGTTAATTCCCCTCTGTCTGTTTCTTCACTCTTGTTCCTTACCAGTCTTTTCTATTCATAATCTTTCAACTGAATTGTGAAGACTTTTCTCTGTGTCTGTGACCTACTGATTTGACACATTTAACTGGGAGTTGCTTTGAATTTGTAGACTGTGTAAGACAGCCATTTTCAAAGTAGTCATCCTAACAAATCCGTGCACAGAGAGAGGGGTTTCCATATTACTGGCATTTTATTAGGGACATCCAGATTGGAAGTAGGAAAGTAGAAAACTGGAAGGGAAAAGAGTGAGTTCGCACTCAAGGTGACTGTGCACCTGAGGGAAGTTCTATGTGTCTTTGTGAAGAGCTGCCTATGTATTCTTAATGAACTGATCATGAGTCAGCCAACACAGAAAGGCTTAAATCTATCAAAAAAATTAGGGAGAACAGGGCAGCATCTGGGATGCAGCTGTAGGGAGGTCCGTGGAAAGAGGAACTGAAATCCTGCTCCTTAGTAGAAAACAAATGGAAGGAATGTCCGTGGATAGGGCTAATCCCACATGTTTGATAGAAGATAAGAGGTAATCTCTCTTCTTCAGTTTCTTCAGTCTTAACATTTTCCTGGACTCTTCCTATTACCCTCCTCCCCGTTTCTTTAGAATTATTTTATTCACAGCATGTCTAGCTACGTAATATTACCTTTAACTTTTCATTGGAAGTTTTACATCCCAAAGTTCTGAAGTGTATTCATACTTCAGTAAAAATGGCTAATAACGATTGACAGATATCTCTATTGAATTATGTGTGGATCAAGACTGTGCACATTACCTGTGAGGTATACGCATTAAGGAAGGCAGGTGCATGAGGAGGAGTTAGGGAAGGGTTGCTGAGTGAGAATCACAAGTAGAAACCTGTAAGGGTTGGGCTGAGGGCCCAGTAGTGGGGTGCCTATCGAGCGTATTCACGCAGCAAAAGTAGAAAAATAAAAACAAAAATTTTTGTTCTTTCAGCCTGGCATTTTTTCTGTTTATTAGCTGTATAGTTTTATGTATCTTTTTGCAATTATCACGAGATTTTTAAGATTGTAATTAAAATTTATTGAACAGAATTTCTACGGGTACATATCAAGTTGTCTATCCCCTATAAACAATCTCTGCACTGTTTCATTTATATTGAATATTAGGAAAGGTAAAGCATACTTTCACTCAAATACATATTTATTGCATCCCAACAACTGAACTTACTGACCTCAGCTCAAAGCATGCCCCATCATTCCAATTCTGATGTCACGCCCTATTTGCAGCATGTTATCTGCACGGGTCTGTGGTGCAGAGTGGAAGGGGAAGCAGAGTGCAAGACCAAGCTTGACCCACCAATGGATGGGACTGACTGTGACCCTGGCAAGGTGAGTGTCTTACATTTCTCAGAGTAAGTAGGACTCTTGCATGCACCAGGAAACCTGCGTTTTCTCCAGACAGCTACATGCACATCCATGTTAGTGCCAGTCGGATCATTCAGCATGTTAATATTTAAATCTATTTTTAATTGTAATTTATTTCTTTTCACGTGGATTTTTTTTTTTTTAGTATTAAGGTGTGTATTTTCTTGATATTGATCAGGATATTGCTCACAGTCAGGTATAAATAGTACTTGCCTCCCAACGTGAACTCATGTTCTTTTTATTAGTCAAATACACAGAAACGGAATACATGCAGAAAAAATTGTGATAAAATTTCTCAGAGCACCAATAAATTCTTTTAATTATATATATTTTTTTCCTCAAGAGTTCAACTATCACAGAAGCTGTCCAATAATTTTCTTTTTGTCGCTTTTGTTGTATTTGTCTGGGTTTTGGCATGGGAGTGACTTCATAAGAATTCAGAAGTGATTCTTTTTCTACTATGCAATTATTTGAAGATATTAATGTTAATTCTTTGAAGGTCTGCTAGAATACTGCACTGTAATTGTGTGAACCTTAGAGGGCTTTGTTGTTGTTGTTGTTGTCTGTTTTTTTGTTTTGTTTAGGAGAAGTTTTTTTTTTTTTAATTATTCCCTTTATCTTGATTTGATTTTGGTAGGTCATATTTATCTAAAATTTCATCCATTTCTTTTAAATTTTTAGATATTTTAACATCAACACTCTTCACATTATTTTATAAAATAGAAATTCGGTAACACTACTGCTAACATCCACAACCTGGAGAGATCTCAGATGAATAGTATAATGTCACCCCTAAAGCATTCCAACAGTTGCGTCAGAAAAATAGGTATCCCATAATGCCATCTGAGGTTCCAGAAAAGCACAGGCTGCCTATAGATGTGAATGTATAAACCTGATATATTTTTTAATACCAATAGAAAATAATTTAAAAATGTTCTAAGAGTTAACTGTTTTATTCAGGTCCCACCCCTTAGTGAGTTTTTATTGACAGTGAATCCTTGGTAGGCAATGGAGAACCATCTTTTTGTGAAGATATGGCCATTCAGATGTTTGGCGTGGATGGTCCCACATTGATGGGTTATACAAGAACAAATAAATAAATAAATAATAAAGAAAAAAAAAAGAAGAAAAGAGAGATTCAAGAACACAGGAAACTAGGAGGAAGACAAAAGGAGGATATGGGGGAGCTGGAGGAGGGAAATTGGAGGTGAATACAAGCATATTTCATTGTATGTATGTATGTATGTATTAAATTCTCAAAAATATATTCTTAACCATTTGTAAGGGAAGAAGAGTTGCAGGATAAGATTTATAAAGCAATGATGAATTGATATAGTCTTGAATTTCTGTGATTTCTTTAACTTAAAGAGAAAAACCTTTCTCTTTCTATTAGAAGTGTTTTCTCACTTTCAATAAGAGAATGGCTTCCTGGGGACACTTCTGTGAAATATCAGTCAGTTAATTATAAACCTTGCTGAATCTTTTTCTATGTGATTAATTGGAGAATAAAGATTGAGGTCTGTTTCTTCTATTTATTTATTTATTTATTTATTTATTTATTTATTTATTTAAATTATACACAGAAGTACAACAGTGTGTGTTTATCAGGAGCATCTTATGACATTAACCTGAGTAATTTATTGCTTGAATCATAAAACTCTGTGAGGGCAATAACTATCTTCATCCTAAATACACTGATGCAGAATCACATGGAGACGCCTGAACATCCCGCCAGGAGCTGTCCGGCGTCCCAGAAGTCACTCCTCTTCTTTACTGCTTCACTTTTGCAACCTGAATTCTAAATATTTTCACTACAGTAGTCTTCTCCTTATATTGTTAGGAATAACTTACAGTCTTGAGATCCCTAAAGTAAATTTGTCCTTTCAGCCCGAGCTATAATCACTCATCAAAGGTAAGATATTTTCTTTCCCTGTGATAACGCTAATGATATTCTTCTGCAGGTTCTTAACATATCGCATTTGCAAATGCATAATGGGCCTCCCCATTTCTTGGGCCAAGTGGGTTCTTCCAGTGCCCCTGTGTCCCAGATACTGTAGGAGCCATCATTCAGAAAACTGCCAAGCTTGTTACATCACTGCGAATCTTTAAATGCGTTTGGTGGCATTTACGGTCATCCCAAATTGGTATTAGCTTGGTACATGGTACAAAACAAGAAACAAATGAACGTTTTTTGTTTGTTTGTTTGTTTTAAAGTTTGCTGTTCCACAGTGATGAGAATTTAGTAGTATAAGTAAATGTACTTCCTCTAAAGGTATATAATTGAGTCTGAAAAAGGCCCCTCCCCCAGAGAACTATAGTTGTCCTAGTCAAATGATTTTAAAGGTGGACTTTTATATGCTGTTCTAGATAGCATTTTACAAAGTTAAAGAAGCCACCGTTTTCTCTTAACAACGAGTGCATAGTTATTTAGTACAAAACAGCAAGGAGGTGGGTTTTCTTTCACGCACAGAATTTGCTCAGAATGGAAAGAGAAGAAAGGAGGTTTACGCAGCAATTTGGCATTAGACTACACCGAAGGCTTCATTATAATGTAGTCATTTATCTTCCTGAATTAAGGCACTTGAGATCGATAAGATAAATCACTACTGGACACAGTGAAGACTTCCACACCCTGACACTCACCAGCTGTATGTGCACTGAGCTCCTGTCTGCCTTGCTGCTCTCCCCATTTCCACAGCGTGCTGAGGGTGTCCTGAGAGGATGCTCCTGCTGCCTTGACAGCTTTCTGCCACTCCCTCAGCCCTATTTTCTTCACCTCCTAGGCAGGTTCCCATAAACATTTGACAATGCAGAAACACAACCAGACATTTTAGGGCACATCCTGCCACAGAAGTGATCAATATTATATAGTCTATTAATCTCTTTGTCAATCAAACTAAATTTGTAGGTAAGAGGATTTTCCACTGTTTACACCATGGGTAGCATTTATTTCTTGAGGTTAGAAAGTAACAAACAATTAGTACAAAATATGATACTACTAAACTTATGGAACATGTCACTAGAAATGCTTTATATAGTAATTTATGGTGTAATAATTCTTAAGCAGAATTAAAACTTTTCCTAACACAGAAAAACACTACCTACAAGATGCAAAAGCAGGTCCATCTCCTTTGACGCTGAGACCTGGTTGTCTGCAAGGTGACAAACCTTAGCTGTCATGTTACAGTTTCTTTAAAAGTCACTAGTTTGTGTGTGCAGACGGGCTTGTGTATCTGTTTCTATTTTTCTTCGTGTGCCAGATGTTGATCTAGTTTAAATTATATACAGGCTAAATCGTAGCACTTTCCAGAAGACTCTCAGTCTTCTATGAACTCTAAATGGGCAAGGATCTGTGATATGTACCCAGGGAAAAGTAAAAACCCTTCAAGGCAGCCAAACAGTGTGACCAACTCAATCAAGTTTGACAGGTTTTATATTGGTATTTTTCCATGGCTGCCATAATATTATTGACTGCTCAAAGCTAATATGTAGTAGATAAGTATTTACATTGACCGCCTTTCCCCTTTTTTCAGATCGAATATTCTCGTAAAACTATGATTTATCTATTAACATGCCTGCAATAGTGACATAGCCCGTGCTACTTTTCAAGATGAAACTTAAAGCATATTAAATCTAAAAGAGGTTGAATTAAAGCTCTGACATAGCACAAATATACAGGAAGTGATTAGTTATGCTAATGTCAGTTCTCAGCCTATGGGTTGTTGAACCTTTCACAGGGCTCACTTAGGATCGTTGGAAAATGCAGATATTTACATTGTGATTCATCATTAACAAAATCAGAGTTATGAGATAGCAAAGAAAACCATTTTATGATTGGGGCTCATCACAACGTGATGGTCACAGTATTAGGAAGGTTGACAACCACTGGCTTAAAGAGATGTCAACTGAATGTAAGCTATATGATATATTGTTTTCTAAGTTGTCCCTTCTAAAAATAATAAAAAAAATTCTTAAAAATAATTTTAAATCAAGGCATTAAAATTCAAGTTGAATGAAGCTTTGTTTTATGAAAATCCATTCCCAGCATTATAGTGACAGTAGCTTTAATAAGTTGTTATGGCTACCATGTGTAACCACTGAGAAATCGTTCTGCATTGTGCTCTGCCACATTCAACCTCTGCAAAACAGTCTTTATACTGAAAAAGATTCTTTTGCCCATTGGACACAAGCAAGAAGAGACTTGGAGCATTTCTGAACTTTTTTCAGAATTATTTCAAATCTTGATGCCCTTTGCCATGACAAGCCCACCAGGGTCAGACGGATCAATTTTTCCAGCTTTGCTATTTTTTTTCTATAATTACTGATCTAAATGGTTCACATATTGGTAACATTTCATTCATGGTATAATGTTGTGATCTGGTACCTGTTTCTCGTGTTCATCATCTATGTGACTAATTTTCCAGAGAAGTTATAGTACTCTTGTCTACGTAATCAGTCATTCCTCAATAACCATAGAAATGACTTCTCTTGTCTACCTATCCTAACATCCTTCAAAAACCATAGAAATAACCACTTTCATGGCTATAGGTTTAACTTCAAGCAAAAGACACAAGACTAATAAATAAACAAAAGAACCACATTATTCTTATGGTAACGCTTCCCAGTTAAAGATATTAGATTAGGTACGAAGTTTGAAAGTGAAATGCAGATTTTTTTTTTACAGTCCAATTGCTCAGGTCTTTCAGACAAACTTGACTTTCAGATGAAATCTAGCTATACAGTGTTAGTGAGAACTCTTAAGTTTGCTGAAATGTCTCCTTTAGCCTAGTTACAGCAGGAAAATTATTACTGTTCATTCATACTTATGCATGGCTGCTTTGGAATCTGTTTTTTGTTTTTGTTTTTGAGGGGGAGATTGTTTATTTATTCTCTTTTAATTAGTTTTAAAGAATCCATTAGCTTTCCTCTTCTGCTTTTAAACCCCAGGCCCTCTCTCCTCTGCTTCTGCTCTTTCTCCCCACAATGCTGGATTTTCTGCCCTGTAGTAGCCAATCTGTGTATTGTTTTCATGCCATGACTGTTAATGATGCCAGATCCACGAGTGTGGGCCTTAATATTGGAAGTGCCCCCTAACTTCTGTCTTTTACAGTCTTCGTATTTGGTACTTGGGCTGCCGTAGACCTCACTGACTTGCATTAATTCCAGTGACTGTGTAGACCAGTGAATGATTTTCAGTTGTGCCCTGATTTGTTCACCTAAGACATGACTTTTGGAATAGTGGTGTAAGGCTGGAGAATGCACCCGCAGGACCCCTGCACCCGAGCACTTGGCTGGAGAGTGGAGCCCATGGAGTTCCTGTAGTCGAAGTTGCAGTTCTGGGGTCAGCAGTCGAGAGCGCAAGTGTCCTGGGTAAAGTCACAGCTCCTGGCTTGGGGGAGGGCGTTTGGTCATCAGTTTTGAAATAACAAAGCCTTTACCACCTGTAAAGCCTAATGGACAACAAAGGAAACTGGTACAACTGTACTACTGCCTCAAATGGTTTACCCCAAATAAAACGTCTCCTTTAAGAAGCAAACAATGATCAGGCTTTCTAACAAAGAATAATGAAATCTACAAAAAGACACTGTCCATAAGTAAATCAAAGGAAATGTACTTCAGTGAGCAGGATGAGCACTAGAAGGGCTTGGAGGAAGGCAAGAGGATGCTGGGACATTGGAAGAGTCAAGTTAACAGTAGAAAGGCTCGGAGGAAGGCAAGAGGATGCTGGGACATGGGAAGAGTCAAGTTAACAGTAGAAGGGCTCGGAGGAAGGCAAGAGGATGCTGGGACATTGGAAGAGTCAACTTAGCAGTAGAAAGGGTAGGAGGAAGGCAAGAGGATGCTGGGACATTGGAAGAGTCAAGTTAACAGTAGAAGGGCTCGGAGGAAGGCAAGAGAATGATGGGACTGAAGGCAAAGAATAAGAGCAAAGTTAGTGATGATAAAAGCTAAAAAAGTAAAATGAAAACAGAAACAAAATAAAAAAATAAAAAGAGAAGGAACAAACGTCCATGCTGGGCCCATGTGCAGCTGAGGGTTGTTAACAGGCCCTCTTGGTCAAGGCCACTGCACCTGTAGAGAGGACAAGGGAATGAGGGATTCTACTCAGTTTGCTTTTGTGGCACTTGGGGACATAGTTCAGTTATATGCTGCTGGAAAGTGTCTGAATTTTCTGAAAATATGAACTTAATAATCCTCATAAAGAACTGCTGCACGAGGAAGTCAGACTTTACATGTCGTACCGAGCTCTGCCCTTGAATTTTGTCTTTTTAAAAAAAATCTAAAGTAGGTTTCATCATTCATGGATTTTGAAAGATAATTTTTGCATTGAAAAAAACTTTCATTTTTTTTTAAATAAGCCTATGAATGCCCTACTCTCCTCAGCCATTATATGCTTTTAAAGAAGCACTCTGATAGGGTATTTTATAAATATGATGGTTTTCACTTTTAAAACTTAGTGCTTGTTGGGAAAAGGTGAAATTTATTATCTGTACTCTTTTTCTAGGCTAGGTTCTGAAGCAAGGGACTGTAATGGCCCCAGAAAACAGTACAGAATATGTGAGAATCCACCTTGTCCTGCAGGTTTGCCTGGATTCAGAGACTGGCAATGTCAGGCCTATAGTGTTAGAACTTCGTACCCAAAGCATGCGCTTCAGTGGCAAGCTGTCTTCGATGAAGGTATGGCCACCAGTTCGATGCAAGTTGTGTTATGGTGCTTGTGTTATTTTACAATTGAACTTACAATCATTTGGAGACTTCATTTTTTTTTCCTGAGTTCCCTGGCATATAACAACCACAGAACTAGCCATGTGTCTATTTTAGTATTGTTGTGAACAGTGAATAGGTACCCACTAGAATAACTTTAATAAAAATATAGTGATATATATATAATATGTTTTATATAACACCATAGAAATATAGTGTATCATGGGCTGGTAAACATTCAAAGATAATTGATATGTCTAACATTGCTGTAGAAATACAAAACGGTGCAGCCACTCTGAAGAGTAGTTGAACATGCAGTGAACAATGTAGAAGTTGAATGCTAAAGCGATGGAATACTATGCAGTCAGTACTATTGGCAATGGATTATGGGGTGTCGTGCCAAATAAAAATATCAGCCACAAAAAAAAAATGGCAGTGACATAAGGCCATGTGCTACACTACGATCCATGGAAATAACAGTTTGAAGTGGCAAAATTACGGAAATGAAGATAAATGATTGGTGCCAGGGACTAGGTGCAGTGGTCGTGAGCAGTGTGGCTGGAGAGGCACACACGAGCTGACGGAGTGCTCAGTGTCTCAGCTGTGAGAGTGGTATGCGCACAAACAGATTCAATAAAATGACAGAACTGTACACGGTGAGCAGTGTACTCTGGTTTAAATTTGTATTTTACTATAGCTACCAAGGTCCAGCCTTTGAGGATCCTCATGGAGAAGTACGTGGATTATTTCCAAACCAGTTTTCCCAGCTGAAATGAATCTTCAGTTCCTTTAAAATGAGAACTAAAAGATGCATATGCTGCCCTGTTAAGTTAGAATGGTAACAGTCCCTGTGAACACTGAACGTGGGCTTGTGTGGCAGTGGCTTCTGTGGCTGTGGCTTCCGTGGCTCCAGCATACAGCCCGGGTTACCTTTACTCCTTCTCGTTGTCCTGATGGACTGTGATTTCCCATGTTTCCTTCAGTCTGACAGCTAACATGTCACTGGGTCAGGGCTCTTTTAACTCAGCTTAGGCACATGAACAGACAAAGTAACCAAACAAATATGCAAAACAAACAACAATAACAACAAAAATCTACCAACAAAACAACAAAAGCATAAACAGTAGTGGAGTGGAATGGTGCAGACCCTTAGTAATTAAAAATATGTAGTTATAATGAATGAAAGCCTGACTTCTAACGACATTTACTGTTTCTACAAACAGTAGGTGAGTGTTTTAATATTAAAGTTATTAATGATCCATAAAACAGAATATTTTATATTTATATATGCTACCATCAATACTTTTATAATACTGTGCAGTGATCCAAATTAAACATATTTATCTCCTTCAACATTTATCATTTCTTTATGCTAGAAGTGCCAAGTGTTATCCTTCTGCCTTAGGACATGTGCGCCTCACTCTGCTTTCATGTAGTTAGCCTGTGGGTAGAGTTCCTTAGCACTCATTGACAGACTTGCCCTGTGCATCTTGTCTCTGTCTTCCTATCCTCTGGTAACCACCACTCTATACTCAACTTCTATAGAAAGAATGAATAAGGTCATGTGATATTTTTCTTTCTTGCCAGGATTATGTCCTCACATTACATGATAATCTCAAATTACATCTTTTTTTTTTTTTTGGTTTTGTTTTTTGTTTTTTCAAATGATAGGATTTCATTCTTTTTAGCATTATGGAACATGTTGTCTTTATACACCCAACTGTTGGTACAATACTTAATTTATTTCCATTTCTTGATCATTGTAAATACTACTGCAATGAGGAGAACAGTGTGGATTCTTCTGTTTCATAGTGACTTAGTTTCCTTTGAAACAGTGGGCTTGCTGGATCATGTGGAAGTTCATTTAACTTTTCACTAAGCAACCGTACTACACACCACTAACCAAGTATAAAAATTACCTTTTCTCCTTATTCAATTCAATAGTAGCTGTCTTTAGGCTCTTGGATAATATCTTGTTGTGGTTTTAAATTGCATATTTTAATCACTTTGCAATATGGATCAGTTGAGTTTATTTGTTTGTGTGATTAATAAAATAGACAATAACTATCCTTCATCTCATTCTTTGGAAGCAAATGAGATATATGATTTCATAAGTCTAAATTCGTAATAAACCATGATTATATTATAATACTATATAATAAATCATATAATATAGTGGCTACATCTGTTTGTTTGTTTGTTTGTTTGTTTTTATGATCTGTAACCATGGAAGGATAGCTGGATATAGGATCTCACTGAGGTAGTGAACATTGCTTGTTATAAAGAAAAGCAATTTCTGGCTTTTGTTTCATGTGTTTGCATCATGTATGCATGCTCAAGCTCTGATGCTCTCATGCGCATCTTGGGGAGTCCTGTACCTTTAAATCAAGTCGTAGCATCTGCATGCCAAGTACTGGCATGTATCAGGGTTCACCTACCTTGGTGTCACACTCTCCAGAGTATTCCCTAGGAATAAAGATAGTGAATCAAGGATTTATGACATCTATAAAGTTAAATTGCAAAGACAGTATTGACAATCACTAAGATTTTTCCACCAGATTTCCTGTTTGGAGTATGAGTGGAATTTTCATGAGGACCAAGTCCTTTCAACTCATGTATCTGGCTTGCTTCCGTCTTCAAAGAAACCACTAGAAGGAGAATTACATAGACCACTTTTAAGGTGTTACAGTTATAGCGGTCGTCTTCAAGTCCAACGATCTGACACAGCAAGCAGTCAGGGAATAATGTACTTTGTGGTACGAAACACATTGCAGAGTTTTATTGCGGCTTCTAATAGCATCTCAAAGGGAAAATTCAAAACCATGTATGTTAAAGGCCATATTTCCAACTCCCCCAAATTGGTTAGAGTGGCATTCTGAAGCCACATGTGAAAACTGTTTGAAATGTTGAGTTTTTGAAGGCTCATTTAACTGTCTGTCTTCTTTTTGCAAAGTGATACCGGGTTCCATGCCTCTGGCTGCTATTTGGTATTTATAGAATCCCTCAGCACACGTGGAACTTTTCTGAAGACATAAGAGCAGTGACGGAGCCTGTAAACTATTTTCCGTCCTATTTATACAAGTTTAATAAGCAGTAAAGGGCCGACTGGTGTCAAGCCAGGAGAGTAGAACATAGCATGGAGGGCCTTCTGAAGTTTCAGGTTTGATTATCTGCACCATTGATGTCACCAAGTAGCACAGATTCTTTATAAATGGCTTCAAAATAGAAACACCTTTAAAAAAAAAAACAATGCCACTTCTGAGTCTAAAAGTCGAGTCGTTGAAATCCAGGCTTCTGGCTTCAGGCTCAGTAGGGCACTGAGGAAGGCCTGCAGCTCAAGAAGTCCTCAACCTGAATCAATGTTTCCCACCCTCGACATCAGACACACTGACATGATTTCTGAGTCAGCCGTGAGGGGACTGAGCCTTACTTAACACATCCGCACTTGTGTTTCCTGGACCAAGTGCCTATGCAGTCGCTCGTCGTTTCTGAAACACAGGGCAAGGAGAGTCTGATGACCGTTGCTTTTCCTACTTTGGTAACTTTTTATTTGAGAATGTAGGTAAAACATTGAATCTTAGTAAATCCAAATTTATTCGTGAGAGACATCAAAAAACTTAATGTATAAATATTGATCAGAATTTTTAAGTGAGTTAAGAGTAAGAATACTAGCATTTCAAAGATAGAAACAAAACTTGGCATGTGCCAAATATATTTCAGGAGAGTGATTGGTATGTTTTCTGTAATTTTGTTCTAGAAAATAATATGTGTATGTGATATATAATATATAAACATTTATATAATAAATATAATATGTGAACATCATAAATGTAAACATAATAAATATATTATATATAATATATTTGTATATATTTATTTATATATAATATGAGGCCAGATCATGTAGCTGATTAATATTGAAATTAATATAGACTGGGTTTCTAAAGAAATAGCATTTCATCTAATATACTAAACCTCTAATATAAAGCTTTAATGTTGTAACGCTCAATTAGCATTGCCTTATATTTTTACCCAGTAATCATTGTGGAAAAATAGAACTTAAGATAAAAAATATTGATGAGTCATTTTTTTCTCTCTTTTATCTACTTTGAATGCAGAAAAACCATGTGCCTTGTTTTGCTCTCCTGTTGGAAAAGAACAGCCCGTTCTTCTATCAGATAAGGTGATGGATGGAACGTCTTGTGGCTATCAGGGACTAGATATATGTGCAAATGGCAGGTGCCAGGTAAGATATTGGTGAAGGGGACTTTACACACTGAACTGATACTGTGGGTCTATCAGGAAGCTTCATAACACAGTGAAAAGCTTTGGGCTGAGATTCATGGAACCAAATGGTTCACACACGACTGGGATCTTGAGGAAGACAAATTTAACTTGAAATGCCATGTCTCCGCCTGTGTAAAGATGACTCTGAAAGCAATTCCAATAGGCAGCTGAAAGAACTGACGACTTTAAGACAGAAACATAGAGAGATATCACTCTTAAAATTGGAACCTTTATATGCTGAAACATTCCAGACCAAAGATTTAAACTTTTTCCAATTCTTGTCCTATCCTGAGACAGACGTCACAAGACATTAAAAATC